>JAYXIM010021540.1:0-419406 GCA_037575425.1 Anastrepha fraterculus | reverse complement strand
TGATCTTTCTTCTTTGCCGTACAGCTACTGCTGATGCTGCTGCCACTTCGTTGGTACATTGTTTGCTCGCTGCTGCATATGATCGCTTAACAAATCGCTTTTCGTAAACAAACAACACGAAATGGAAAATAGGAAAACAATTTTACTATGTAAATGTTTGGTAGAGCTTTTGCGCTCTTGGTTGATTGTGCGCTGCTCGCATACAGCCGAGAGGATAAAGGTGCACCGAGTCAGTCAACTCCTGTATGAAAAATTTATCTTAGTAGGATTCTGGTGCTTTAAATACATTTTATCTCTTTAAAAACTGCCGAAATTGATTTTATATTTTGGTCATTTGACAGCCGATTATAACTTCTTGGTTTGTGAATTTAGTAAAAGAGTTTAACTGCAAACTTTTAAAGAATTTTTAAATACTTGAGTATGATTAAAAAAAAGGGATTCAGAATTTATTGGCGTATTTTTTTTTTTTTTAAATAGGTTTGAAGATTTATTTTAGTTTGCTCTGATAATATACACAGAAATCAAGTCTGGTAGCGTAAAAAGGGCTCAAAGGAGACCCTTTAAAAATGAAAATTCGAAGTGTGTATGAGGCATTTCTGATTTGAAGCAAACTTTACTGATTAATGAACAAGTGAAATTCCACGTAGCCGAATAGGTTGATGCGCGACTGCAATTCAGAGAACGTAGGTTCGAATCTCCGTGAAACACCGAAAGGAGGAAAAAGTTTTTTGTAACAGCGGTCACCCCTCGGCAGGCAATAGCAAACCTCTGATTGTATTTCTGCCAAGTTCTTCCATGATGCACAACGCCCCTGCAATCGAAGAAAATGGTAAGCAAAATTTTTACGTTCGATCGGACTTGGCGCGCTTTTTTCGTTCTTGGGTCGAGCGGCCACTTCCATTGAGATGATTGAGATTTGATTTCCACGTCACAACCATAAACCCACGATTCGTCACCAGTTATGACCCTCTCGTGCAAATTTGCGTCGTCGCTGACAGAGTTCAACATCTCTTCAGCAATGTTCGTGCGATGCTGCTTTTGGTCGAAATTGAGCAGTTTTGGTACGGATTTTTCGGAGACCCATCTCATACCGAAATCATTGAAAAAAATCGAATAGCACGAGCCAATGGATATGTCTAGGTCCGCAGCAACTTCTCTAATGGGGATTCGACGAATGGCCAATACCATTTTCTTCCCTTCATCAATTTTTTCGTCGTTCACTTCAACAAGCCCGCTTTTCGTCCTTCACATCTTCTCGGCCTTCTAAGAACATTTTGTACCAACGATAAAAGTTGCTTTGGTCCAAAGTAGCTTCTCTGTATGACTCAGTCAACATTCGGAATGCATCTGCGCACTTAGTTTGGTTTCTTACACAAAATTTGATACAGGTTCTTTGATCCATCTTTTTGAATGGGTAAAAATTGAAGACGAGCAAACATACATGCAAGCAAAGCAGCTATCAACTATTAACTGAACATTTAAATGGCCGAACTCGTCAGCATGAGTGAGAGACATGAGTACCAACATAGCTACCAACCTAAATTCGCGATACATTTTGAACCCACCTCGTATGTATGAAGTTTTGAATGGACACCCAGCTGTACGACTCATTTGAGTGGCACTGTGTTTAGACTCTTTGTCTGGACTAATTTATACTCTTTCCACTTTGATGCTCTTCTACTAATTTTTTCTTATGTCAAAGTATTTTTCTGCCAATTCAAAGTTAGACACCTGGCAACTGTCTTTTTAATGAAAAAAAAAATAAAAAAAATTGTTTCTCATACAGTCAAAAATTTGTTGAAAGTATATGCAAAACTATGGAAGTTGCAGGTTTGTGGAACCACAGAAATATGAAACCGCCTAAGTTGTGCCGACATCGTGCCCAGTGCTGACGCATAAGCTGGACATACATGAATGGGTAAACATACTTTAACAGAGGAGGAAATAAAACTCAACCAAATTATTTACTTTTTTATTCACTTTTATTTTTATTTACTTTTTATTAAAGTATTTTAAGCATAAGCAGAGTAACGTTTTGATATTAAAACATTTTGCATAAGGATACTAGCGAACAAATTTTATCGAAAATATAAGATGTGGGAAAGGTTATATATATATACCTATATTGGGTAGTCGAAAAAGTCTTTTCGTATTTTGTCAATAGATGTCGTTAGAGTCATCTGTCTCCAGTGCTACCAATCACATTTTGTCCTCTCATATGGTGTTATAAAGGAGACATTTTAAGCTTCGTGTAACAAAAAAAAAATTAAATTCGGAGAAGTTGAAAAAAAGTTATAGCTGTTCAAAAATGAGTGAAAATAATGAAGAAATTTGCTAATTTTAAAATTTTTGTATAAAAAAGTTAAGAATGCCACGCAAGCCACTAATGAAATCAGTTCGTGTAGCACAACAATGGTTCGCTCGCTTCCGTTCTGGAAATTTCGATGTGAAAGATGCACCTCGCTCCGGTCGACCTATCGTTGAAAAAGTCGATGAAATTATGGAAAAGATTGACCAGGATCGTCACATAAGCTGCCATGACATTGCCAAGGCACTAAACATTCATCATCAAACGGTTTTGAACCATTTAAAAAAGGCTGGTTACAAAAAGAAGCTCGATGTTTGGAATTGTCTGTAAAAAATTTAATGGACCGAATAAACATCTGCGATTCTTTGCTGAAACGAAGTGAAATCGAACCATTTCTGAAGCGAATGGTAACAAGAGACGAAAAGTGGATCAAATACGACAATAATGTGCGAAAGGTGCAAGGGTGGTGAAGCTCAACAAATGGTCGCAAAGCCAGGATTGACGCCTCGAAAGGTTATGCTGTGTGTTTGGTGGGATTGGAAAGGAATCATCCACTATGAGCTGCTCCAGCCTGCTCGAACGATTGATTCTACACTTTACTGTCAACAACTGATGAGATTGAAGCAAGCAATCGAAAAAAAAATGGCCAGAACTGATCAGCAGATAGGGCGTCGTCTTCCATCAGGACAACGCTAGGCCACACACATCTTTGATGACTCGGCAAAAACTGGGAGAACTTGGCTGGGAAGTTTTGACGCATCCACCATATAGCCCTGACCTTGCACTATCGGACTACCATTCGTTTCGGTCAATGCAGAACTCCCTTAATGGAGTAAAGTTGGCTTCAAGAGAAGCCTGTGAAAATTACTTGTCGCAGTTTTTCGCAGAGAAACCACAAAAGTTTTATCCTGATGGAATAATGTCTCTAGAAGAAAAATGGCAAAAGGTGGTCGACCAAAATGGTACATATTTGGTTTAATAAAGTTCATTGTAAATATAAAAAAAAATGAGTTGCAGTTTGATTAGAAATACGAAAAGACTTTTTCGACTACCCAATATATATAATTGGCCCGTACACCCCTCTTTCGGTGTTTGGCCGAGCTCCTCCTCCTATTTGTGGCGTGCGTCTTGATGTTGTTCCACAAATGGAGGGACCTACAGTTTCAAGCCGGCTCCGAACGGTCTGCCATTGCCTGCCGAGGGGCGAGGAGATTCGAACCAACGTTCTCTCTGTGAATGTAATATGAAAGGCTTGTGAATATCTAATGTTTCCCATTCTCACTTCAAAGTTAAAATACAAGTTGGAATATTTCAGATGCAATGGGAAACAGATTAACCGATAGGTGCATAAATTCTTTTCTAACAGATGCTTGGACCAAATTTCATTTTCAATTGACGAGTAGGATTTTTATTTTTTATTTTCCTACAAGTGTCAACAGAATTATGCGCCATCCGATCGACTGATGGTTTTCATGATAACTTTTTTCTGCTTCATGGCAGAAATGTGAACGTTATCCCCTGCGGGAAGTTAACTGGTGATATAGAGTAAATGTTTAATAAATGTTTGATGTTTATCCCCCACCACATTCTCTATTGAAGAGATGAGCTATAACTCATTACACCTTATGCCACGTATAAGCGCATGTTCGCAGCCTAACACCCGCACATTATTCAGGCATTATTATGCAGACTATTTATTTGTCAAAATTCAAGTTGTCTTCAACTACACTTTTGTTCTTTATAATGTCATGTTCGACGAAATACATATGCAAATATTTATGTTCATCAGCCTTCATCGAAAGCGCTTTAGTGCAGAGCATGGAAGGGTAGCTCTACTCTTGGTGTAGAATACACAAAAAGGTTGAGACACTTTGGAAGCAATGCATCACATGTTTAAATTACTAAAAAGCACTCACATCCTTGACGGATAAAACTATTACATCTTTCCACATACACCCACACACAAGCCTAGAAATTTAGTTGAAAATCAAAAATCATTTTCCAATTTTCTCTATCAACAAAACGGGGGAATTGTGTAGTTTTTAGCCAGTGTGTGCATAGTATGATGTGTGTATGTGTTTATGCACATGGAATACATGTGAAGCTATACAGTTATATATATGTACACACATACATACATGAAGAATAGTAAGCACATAATTTTATTAGGGAATTGCTTCAAATGTTAATTAATGAAACATATGTTGAGTAGGAAAATCTAAATACACATTTACATACATACATATGTACTCTTTTTCATAAGACCATATATCTACATACATACTTACAAATACACTTTTTCATCACTTTCACCAGCTGCTGCCAACAGCGCGTGTAACGCAAAGAATATCTCTTGTACAAGGAGAATTCCAAAATAAACAAGACTGAGCTAAAATAGAAACGACAGGCGCTTTGTTCTGATAACTTCGAGTTTATTTATTCAAAATAATCCTCCTTAAAATGGCTTCGATACACTGTTTTGCTCCATCTAAAAGCTTTTCCAAAGAGTTTTTCAGATCATTGACAGGAATGCCCTTGAGGATGTCGGTACAAGCCTTTTATATGGTCTCTACGGACGCAACACTCCCTTCCTTTCATGGTCAAATGCTATTTTCCGCATAGGTAGAAGTCACAAGAAGCCATATCAGGCAAATACGAGGAGTGTTTGGTGGTTAAAATGCGATTTCTAGTCAAAAAGTCAGTCACAAGAGTGGGTCGATGAGATGGTGCGCTATCATGCAATAAGCGCCGGCTTCCTCCTTCGCGGTATTCAGGCCGACGGTAATAGACGAATGCGATGAAACAAATGATTCAAAACGCCAAGATAAAAAATCGCATTGACGGTTTGGCCCATTGGCATGAACTCATTGCAGACGACTCCCTTGGAATCGTAAAAACAAATGTTACCGATTTAATTTTTGACTACTTCAAAAGCATTATTTTGTGTGGAGGCTCGCCTGGAGCCTTCCATTCCGCACTTTGACGCTTAGTTTCAGGTTCATGTTCGAAACACCACGCTTCATCACCAGTTAAAATGTTGTAAAGGAAGTTCTCGTCTTTTCTTGCCTCTTTAATGAGGTCTTTCGAATAATGAAATCTGAGCAATTTTTGGTCCTCTGTTAACTTGTGCGGAATGAAACGTGCACAGACTTTTCGTAAGCCCAAATGATCAGCTAAAATGTGATAAATCGACGTTTTGGAGATATTCAACTTCGATTCCATGAATTTCAACGTTGATTTCGACTCACTTTTGATAAATTTACGTACAATTTCGATGGAGTTTGGGTGATTACTGATTTTAGGCGGCCCGTATGTTCTTTTTTCATTGTCATTTATGTCTTCACAAACATCTCTGCAACGTGTAAACCACTCATGAACTCTGGCACGAGATAGACAATCATCACCATAAACTTTTTTCATCAACTCAAATATTTCGGTAAACGTTTCACCGATTTTAAAACAAAATTTGGTACTAGCTCTTTGTTCGAAACTCATTTTTGTGCCGATGACACAAACATACTAACACTTTAGATGCAATAACTTCACCTCCACTGAATCGCATGTCACCAAGCTTTCACTGGGAGTCAGTTGGGGATGTAACTTCCAACGCTTTAACTCACTAAAAAGATGGCGCCATCAAAAACATTTCTATGACGCCAGTCTTGCTTATTTTGGACTTCGCCTTGTATTCACATTTTATTCGCATTAGGCATAAGTATGTGCGTGTGTGTATGCGGGTGTGTGTTTTGCGAGCACTCATGCAATTCTTTCCTTGCATACATACATATCTGACTACGTAATTCAATTAAATATGGAAGGCAAAATTGGGAAGAAGATTCGAAAAATCATTGGAGATCTAAATATTATGTATTATTAAATTCCCCTGATGTGTAATGCCTTAATTAGGAAATAATGCAGAGTTTAATAAGAACATTCGAAATTTGGTTTCCATTGTTAACCTTCCTATACCCGCGCGTTGGTCTGTGAGACCGAGAAAATGATTTTACGTAAATTTTGGTTTTCCAGAAACTCTACAAAGTTGAATTTACTGCTAGCTGCCGCTTTTCTTGCAAGCTCTATATTAGTGTTGATTTGGCGTTTGCACTAGACAGGCGTGTTGGTGAATTTTATAAAAATTGGTCTGTGAGACCGACGCGAGTATATGTGTAATTTTTTGTGAAGTTAAAGCAGTTATTTTGTTTTTTGTTTCTTTCTTATTTTTTTTGCGTTTTACTATTTTGTAGGTACTTTTTAATATTATAATGAATGAAGAGCAAATCAGACTACTTTTGGAGGAAAAAAATTCGACTTCTGATTATGAGGATTAAAATGACAGCGACGTTGAAGACTTTGTTGCAGGAGATGTAGAAAGTTATGATACCGAGCAAGCAGATGATGAAGAAATCGACGAGGAGTTGAATGAGATAGAGGACAGAGAATTTTATCTTGGTAAAGATGGATACACTAGGTGGAATAATGATGCTCCGTCAAATCGTGTAAGACGTCTCGCTAGGAATATAGTCACTCAACTGCCAGGGCCTAGAAAAGCAGCAAAAAACTTGAAGGAAATAGGCGAGGTTTGGAGATTATTTTTTACTGAAGTTGTTATAAATCGTATTGTAAAGTATACTAATGAACATATTGATCTCATAAAACCTAATTTTTCAAGAGAAAGCGACTGTACCTATACAGGCAACATAGAAATCGAAGCCCTTTTAGGCATTTTAATCTTTGCTGGAGTTAGGAGAAATAGTCGCTCCAACGGTAAAGATTTATTCAAAACAGATGGTTCCTCTTCCGAGATATTTCGATTAACTATGAGCTGGAATCGATTTTATTTATTAATGCGTTGTCTAAGATTTGACTTTAAAAGCGTAAGTTTTCTTTTTAAGGCAGATTTTTACATGAATTGCGATATGCCATGATTTTTTATTTCAAGACTAAAAACTAATATAATTTATAATTTATGTATTGTCCAAGAAGTGTTTTTAAGTTATTATAACTTATTTTTATTTATGTGAATAAAAAAATATGTTATTGTTTTGTTTTTGTAGTACTTGAGAAAAAATGATCAATTTTGATGGCTTTTTTGTTAATCACTTAAAATCAATAAAATAAGTGAATACAAATTTAATGCGTAGTTTTATTTTTTTATTACATCTACGGGATTGAAAAATAATAATTTGTTTTTAGTTTTGTTTGAAAAAACTAATATTTTATGTAGTTTGAACTTTCGGTCTGTGAGACCGTGCGCGGGTATATGTGTTACAAAAATTAACGCGGGTATAGGAAGGTTAAATATGCATTTAAATGAATGGGTAATATCACATATCAGCCTGCACTGAAGTTCAATTTAATAATATTTAAACCTCATAGAAATATATACTACACCCATATTCAAAAGTATTTACACAAAGCTGATGTTGCCACATTATTTATTAGAAGCCTCTGTTTGTTGTTGTTAAACAACTTTGCTAAAAACTGTTGTGGTTGAAATGTTTAGAGTATGCAAGATTTACTTCACTCAAACATTTTCTGGTTTGCCAATCCTTGTGACATGTTGTGAAATCCTATCGGTGGTTGAGTAAGAATGCCAATGCTGCCGACTTGCTTTAGAGTATCGTCAATGGACTTGATCTCTCCATATCCGTAGAAGCTTACGCACCGCAACACATAACTGAACTTCCTCCGAGTCTGTTAAGAGACTTCAGGGGATAGTGTCTACATATGTTTTGTGATAAATGCATGAATTTTCTCTCAAATGCACACTGAAACTAAAATGAGAACTAATTACGCCAGAACTCAATTGGCTTTTTAACACACTTTTATTAGCTCGGGTTGTATGTATGTATGTATGTATGTAACGGAATCTTTGAGCTTAATTTTCACTGGCTTCTAAAAATCTGATCGACTTGGAATTTTGCACACCTATCAAGGACCGATGACAATGCAATAATTTGATAAAAGTTTCCATTATCCTTATTAGGATTGCCAGAGTTAATATTTTCTTTTTTTACCTGTGGGCAAAAAGTAATGTGAATTTGGTTGTAAAATGAAAAATCTTTATTTATTCTTGTAAATCAATTTCATCCCTTCAAAATAATCCCCTCTCGATGAAATACACTTATGCCAACGATTTTTCCAATCCCCGAACATGCCAAATATTCCATTTCCGGTATAGCCATCAGCACCTTCTTCGATTCAGCTTTTATCTCCTCAGTCAACTCGAAACGCGTTCCCCGGAGTGGTGTCTTGAGTTTTGGGAGTTTAGCCAGAAGTCACACAGAGCCAAATCAGGCGAATACGCTGGTTGCGGAACGATATGCGTGGAATTTTTGGCGAAATGGTCACGAAGAACGAGTGCAGTGTGAGACGGTGCATTATCGTGATGCAAAAACCAAGAGTTGTTGGCCCATAATTCTGGACTTTTTAGACGAATTGCTTCACGTAAATGACGCATTACGCTCAAATAATATTCCTTATTAACAGTTTGGCCAGGTGGAAGGAATTCATAGTGCACCACACCACGAAAATCGAAAAAAACTGTCATCATGACCTTAATTTTGGAACGACTTTGACGTGCTCTTTTCGGTCTTGCCTCGCCTATAGCACGATATTCGCTTGATTGGTCGGTTGTTTCAGTGTCGTAAGCATAAATCCAAGTCTCATCTCCCGTAATGATGCATTTGAGCTTGTCCTGATAGTCTGAAAGCATTGTTTCACACCCCTCAACAATGCGACGACTTTTTTCCAAGAAATTGAGAGTTTTCAGTACCAAACGAGATTTGACTTATCGTAGGCCCAAATGGTCTTTCAAAATGGTTTTCACAGATCCTTCTGATATTCCGATCATATCAGTAAGGTCTTTAACAGTCAACCGACGATTTTTGAGCACTAACTCCTTCACTTTATTGACGTGTTGGTCATCTGTTGACGTCGATGGTCGTCCGAAGCACTCCAAGTCATCAACATCACTTTTGCATTTTGCTTCACTTTCATAACCTTCTGTACATAGCTAGTTGTCAATAGAATGATTGTAATATTTACTATATCAAGCATCCCACGCTTTTAACTCTAATTTGAGTTATTCTATTTGCATCTTAATTTTTGTTATAATTCTGTTCTGAGGTAGTTGATTATGACTGATCGTTCGATTTGCTATTACTTCATTATAGGTCTCTTTGTCACTAAAATTTATTTTCTACTTTTTAGTTCGATTGGCAATAAAAGCGTGTCTTTTAGTTTTTTTAAATTATTTTTTATTATTTATGTACTCCTTAGCAAAGGCGAGACGCTTAAATTTGTTCGCTGGACTGCGCTGTACTGTTGCTTCACTCACTGCTTTACCAATCAATCCTAAGAAGCATACTGCGAGAACAACAAGCTTTACGAGGGATTCTCCTTGCTCTAGGCCCTACTAGGGGCATTCCCTACTATTACATTTTTCGTTTTTTCGGTCCTGGATTTTAGCAAACATTCTTTAGTTTCGTAAGCAGCTCGAATAAACTTTTAACTTTGAACTTAACTTAAAGAAAAGTCTAACAATTCCTTTCGATTTCTCTATTAAAACACGTACACAATAACAAGCGAAGTAAGTTCTATCACAATATTGTTATTGTGTTTGTGTAACAGTAAGTTTTCATATAATGTCAGATTGATGGAAAATCAAAATAAATAATTGTCAGCAGACACTCTGTGTAAACAACAAAACAAGCCGTGCACCTACACATACACAAGTACTCGTAGCTTCGTCGTACACAAAACAATTTGCCCACTCCTTGACGGGTCACAGAGTGCAATGACATTTGTGCCATCGAAGCAACGCAGACCGCCAAGGCAATAACCACAAATAGTAGCAACAACAACAGTAGCAATATAACAGATTTAGCAGCAAAAACATGTCGCATGAAATTATTCTCACTGCGCTTGTGATTGGTTTCACCGCATTTTCTGATAAGCGCAAAATGTATACCCAACGTCCCGGCTGCCGCACACTGTGTGCTTGCCAATAGTGCGACTAGTAGTTGTGCACAACCAGCCAATATTAAGAGGTGCTGAAGTGCTGATGCGCCATTCGCAAACATACAAATACAAACACACGCACACATACACATGCACACAAATAATCATCATTCTATTTTCCTCACGCGCTTCTATCAATTCCAATGTACTTCACGGCTGCTGCAGCCAAACAAATAACTGATGCAGCGACCACAAATATTTTTTTATCAGCACCACGTTTTATGCTTGATCTTCTTCTTCTCGCTCTACTGTTGGTGTGAGTGCGAGTGTGCATGCGGCTTCTTATGTTTTTCTGGCCCTACATTGCATCATACTGCTTCGATTCTTTTATCGCTCTTATTTTTGCCTACTTCTTCTACTTATTTGTAGTCTGAAAATATTTGCTCTTCCGATGAACTGCCTGACTTCAGCAACGCTTCTTCCGAGCAGCCACAACCACAGCAGAGATTGCTTGAGCAGTCAGCTCTGTGGCAGGACCTTTGCTAACTTTGAAGGCCTCCTTTTCTTCGACGGCCTGCCCTTGTGGCAAACCATCTGTCTCTCTGTTTGTCTGCCCGTCTGGCTGCTCTTCTGCTTGTCTATGTGCTCGGCTATCGCAACTGAACGCAAGCAAACAGTGCACAAAAAATTTATTTTTGCTAGCAGCAACTGTTTTTGCTCTGCAGTTGGAGCTTCTCTTGCAGTTGAGTTGCTGCAAGTTGTGCCTGTGTGTTTGTTGTGTTCGTCTGTGGTGTGAACAAATTTTTTAGTGTCGACGGCATGTGAAGCAATAGATAGTGTTTTTCTAAGTGCTTTTGTGCGAGTGTTTGGTTATGGCACGGAAAATTGTGTAAACAGGAAAATTGCATTTTTCGCCACTATCAGTCATCGTTCGCTTTCTTCCTTGGTTTGTCTAATCTAATTGAACTGATGCCCTTTTATTGAATTGACTTTTTTTCTTACTTTCTTATTGATGATTGCAATTATTATCGTAATAGATGGCAATATTTTTCATGTATATTGAATACTTAGCTAGTTGGCAGAAATGCGTAGGAAAGGGCCAAAAAAATGATAAAATTTTGAATTTCTCACTAAGTTTGTTCGCTTGCGGAAACGTCTCTCAAGTTATGAGTTTATACGATACCGGGTCTCACATATATCCATAAAGTCAATCATGGGGTATGATAGATTTAAAATAAAAACAGGGATTTCAATGTCTCAGTAGATGACTAAGGAGCTGCACTCAGAATTCTGTTACAAAAACTTAAAGGGGCGAGAGTAAAACAAAATAAACGCATTTTTTTTTTCAATTTTAAAAAGCAGCAAATAAGAAGTATCATAGAACACGTTCTACAAAAGAACAACAGGTGGAGTAGAGGTGATGTGATACGGGCTGCAAAATACAGAAGTCATATGACAAAATACAGTAATAGACAGGATTCTTATTTCAGTAAAAAATTATAGAACAGTGGCAACTACAGATAGCAGGCAGGAGACAGAAGACAAACTTTCGGGTAAAACAGATAAATTAAAACAAAAAGAGCAAAGAAAACATAGGCAAAGGTATATAAGGCGAGACCCATAGAGAACAAGATAATAATTTCAATAGTTGGAAACATGACACCGAAGATTGTTTGACAGAAAATGGGTGGACAATTACGGAAGAAATAATAAAAAGTAGAGCGAAAAGAATAGGAAACACAGCAGAGAAAAGACATAGAGAGAAAGATATGAAACAAGAGAAGGAAGAAGAAAGAGGCCAAAGGAAATGGGAAATTGTTATTAGGATACCAGTGTTCCATTAAAAAAGAAAATAGATAAAATAGGGTAAGAAATGGAGCTACAAAAATCTACACATATAAGATTACTGTCTAAAACAGGGCTCGGCCCTAGAAGTGTTACCTACTTGCGTAGCATGCACGAGTATCAGCAGTTTGTAAGTTGTCTTATTGACAGTCCAGAGCATTGTTCACGAGCGCGCGGAAGCATTTTGCCGAGAGTAAACGCGAAAAAAGAAAATCAGTCATGGATTTCAATCATTATTGTGTGATTGCATTATATTTGGCTGGAAAATCACAACCAGCGATTGTTCGTGAGCTCGACCGCCTTAAAGTAAAAAAGAGGTTGTCTGTAAAGTCGGTTTACTGACGATAGTTTAACGTGACAACGTCATAAGAAAATATTGATGCAATGGTTTATCCAATTCATGAATTCATCAGACGTTAATAAGTCAAAAACACTAAGAGGAGGGCCAGATGTCGAACGTTGCCGAATGCGGGGGCCGACTGTGCTCTTGGTCGTTCATTCCGCGCTTTCGCTTGCAGTTGAAGCAAGGTAACGGGGATTGAGCAAGGTAACGGCGATTGAGCGAGATAACGACGATTGAGCAAGATAACGACACATTTTTTTCGTGAGTGCAGTCAGCTAAATCGAATTATGAGATGTTATCACGACAATAAAGATTTTTTTATCGCACCATTACTCGTTACAAAGATACAGGTAGCATCGCGAACCGTCATGGAGGTGGTCTTCAAAAGACTGCAACGCCACGCGAAATGGTTCAAAATGTGAAGAAGCGACTTGAGCGAAATTCCCGACAAAGTGCCAATCAAATGGCGAAAGAACTGCAAATATCTGAACGCAGCATCCATAGCATACTGAAAAATAAACTCAAAGTCAAGCCTTTGAAGATCCAAAAAGGCGCTTGATATCACACCCTCACACCAAAGCAGCAACAAATCAGACTTGAGAGAACGAAAACAGTAAATTTCCGAATATTGTCTTTTCTGATGAGAAAATTTTTCAAATTGAGCAATTCGTAAACTCCCAACAAGATAGGGTTTATTCGACCGACTATTTATACGAGAATTTGAGTCATCGATTGGCCACCAGGAGAAAGCAACCGCCACAGGTAATGGTTTGGGCAGCTGTAACCGCAAATGGGTGCTCTCCAATCGGTTCGTGGTGTCTGGCGTCAAGGTAAATTCGAAATATTACCGGAAAATTATTTTGGAGGTTGCTTTGAAGCCATGAGTAGACAAATATTTCGATGGCAGACCATGGAACTTTCAACAAAACTCGGCACCGTCTCACAAAGCTCGAGTGAACCAAGAATGGCTAAAAAACAACGTTCCGAACTTCATAACGTCCACACGATAGCTCTCAAGTTCACCAAACGCGAATCCGATGGATTATTCTCTTCACGAGTCTGGAGGGGCTGAAAAGGCTATTATCAAGCCAAAGCCATACTCAAGGCAAAATTAATTTAATTTTCTATTATTTTCACACATTTTTTAATTTGAATTGAATAAAAGTTATTTTCCCAACTAAATTCATGACAGTTTTAATTGGTTGCACTTCGAGCCAAACTAAATATTAAGTTAAAATAAAATAAGAAAGAGAATAGATATGCAAGCAGAGAGCAGAGCAGAGAAGACAGAATAGGCCAGGAGGTTGCTGAATGGAAACCACAGGTAGATTGTGGTAGAATGGAGATCAGACGAAAATATAATTGAAATATCTAGTATAAAAGAAAAGGGGAATATAGAAATGTAATAGAAATAATAATAGGGAAAAGGGGCAGATAAAAATATAACAGAAATATTATAAAAAGGATAACATAGAAGAGAGCAGATGGGAATATAAAACAAAAAAAAAACAAAAAACAAGGGGTAATAGAAATATAATAGAAATAAAAACAGAGAGACGGAGCGGAAGACATGGGGTGAAGAATGGTTGAAAAATATCGTTGGAAATAAGAGGGCAGAGATATGAAAGAGAGTGCGGGAAGTAATTGACAGGAGATATTAAGCCAGAAAGAGAAGAAAGTATGAAACATTGCAGGGAACAGAGATGGAAGAAAGAACTCAGATACAATATGTGCCATAGTATAATTCATATCAACAGCAAAGTGATTCTATGCCAAGTGATCCAAGTATTTTGTACATTTTTCTCAAAATTTTAGTGAAGTAAACTGAAAAATTGTTCGAAAAAATTAATAATTTTCAGATTTATGCAACGTTGAAAATTTTGGTATGGAATGTTTAAAACCAAAAACACATTTTCAATATGGTTGAGGTCTGGGGACTGGGAAGGTCAGTCCAACACTGTGCCGCCATTTGCTTGTTCTGTTATTTCTCAATGTGTTTTTCTAATACCAGTGGTTTTGATGATGCGGGACGGTAGGATATGTTCGCCTCCCTCAGTCGACATTCGATGGTGTTGATACACACATCTACTCCCTTTTAGCAAGAAGTGATCGTACTTGGCGATGTCGCAAAGAAGAGTCCCGCTTAAAAAGTTGGACGATCACTTTATCCTGATTTTTTGACGTCACTCGCATGGAACGATTTTTTAGCGAAGCCATTCATTTCATTAAAATCAAAATGGAAGCTGTTCCAAGCGGTATGCAGAGCGATCCAAACCTACGCAGCGCAAGTTTGGGGATATGCCTTATTCGATGAGGTAAATAAACTTCAACGTTACTTTATTAAAAGAATCCTCAAACTACCCGAGTTCACTCCAAATTATGCAATAACATTAGAAACTAATATAGAAGATAGCCACATGTATTCTTTAGAATTACACATGAAGTATATCTGGAAAACTATTTACAAATATAATTGCAACAGACTCCCACACAAACTAACACAAGGCATCTTAAATAAAAAAGTATTTTGGCTTAAACATCTGAACGACATGGGAATGGAGTTCGGTCTGAAGTTTGAAGAAAACATCACTTCTATAGACTGGCAAGATCGCTGTGTGCAACTTCTTACCGAAATGAGAGTAAAAGATATCAACATGGCAAGGCAAAAAGCACAGTCAAGCGAGAAGCGAATTTATAAACATTTAGACTACTCAAAAGGGGAATCATATATTAAAGAAGATATGCGGCTAGCTGATATTACGACAATTTTCAAAGCAAGATGTGGTTTACTGAAGCTAAATGCAACTACGTATGGAAATGCTCAGAAAATATGCACCCTCTGCAATTTAAACGAGGAAGAAAATATGCAGCACTTCTTAGGAAGATGTCCGGTACTGAAGGAGATCAGAATAAAATACCTAAACGCAGCGAAGCTAAATGAAGCAGAAGTATATTAATAGATATACTTAATGGCCACAATTGGAAAATACTAACTTGCTTTATATACTCAGCCTTACGCTATAGAAATTTTCTTATTGCAGAGTTCAATTTTTGATTAATTTTTGAGTTGTGACAGACAACATTGTTATTGCCACAAATTTATTATTTCTTTCTTTATGTATTTATATGTATATTTAACGAATTATTTTAAAAATTATTGTAATGTAAGATGAAATATTTATAAATAAATAAAGAAGAATTACTACTACTACTACTACGTCACTCGCTTCAAACCGGGCTCGAAAAAGTCATCAACATTTTTGTACACCTTATACCGCTGACTCCATATCACAACAAACTTGTTTAAGATAATTTCTGCCCTTTCGATTGCGTGCATAAAAATACCACCTCAAAATGCTTCGCGAACTTCTCACTCATTTTTGCTTGGTTGCGTTGACGGGAAAGTTTCTAACGACACTAACCTGAGTTAGCACTGGCGTCGTAGCCCTTGAGTAGGTCTATTACGCAGCAAAAAACAGAACGAAATGTATAATATCTTGAAGTTACAAAAAAAAAAAGCCGGTTCTTTTCTTCTGACACAGACTGTAAACTTTCAAGCATAGCTCAAATATATGCACATTGATCTATTACCCTGACGCGAGTTGCATTCAATAATACTAGAACTCACTAAGTTTACTGCCACTGGTATAAAGTCAATGTGAAATCAGTGTCTCGGAAGCTCCGTTGCAAATACCGCCTAGAAAAATATCGCATTCCATATCAGGAGAATTCGATGGCTATTGGATGGTATTCGTTTCATTCTTGGTCAAAAATTCACGGATAATGATGGAACTGTGCGATGGTGTATTATAAGGGTGCAAAATTCACAAGTGGTTTTCCCAAAAATCCTTTCTTTTTTGGCGAATTGTTTCACGACATCATCTCATGGCGGCCAAACAATAACCGCTATTAACTGTCTGACCTTCTGGAAAAAATGTGTGGTGCTCTATACCGTTGAAGCCCATAAAAATCGTCAGCATCGCTTTCTTTTTTACCGGATACGGCATGGATTTTTGGTCTTGGTTCATTCAGAGCTTTTCACTTACTCGCCTGATGTCTGCGTCTCGTATCCATAAACCCATGTCTCGTCTCTAGTAATGACGCATTTGATGAATGCTGGGTCAGCTCCACCCTTGGAAATCATGTCTATGGAATTCATGTATCAACGCAGTCCCTTTTTTGTGTGAATTTCAGTTCTTTTGCGACCAAATTAGAAGAAACACGGCGCGAACCCAATCGTTATCTAGAATGTCTTGAAGGGATCTATATGCATTGTTAAAGTCCTCTGCCAGCTCTTTAATGGTTAATTTGCGGGTACTGATGAACTTTTTTACTTTATTGATGGTTTCAATGTTTTCAATCCGATATCGACGGTCTGTCACTACGTTCGTCATACTCGAAGACTATCATTATTGAAATAGTTTCCCAATATGTCTAACGTTTTCGCACCATTGACTCCATTTTAACACAAAATGTAATACAAGCTCGTTGTTGTAAATTCAAATTAATTTTTGAAACTGTAACAATCGAAAAAAATAGAGATATAGATTCACTGAAGAGGGCATAACTTTAACAAATGTCAAGCAATGGCGACAAAATTCTGGTAGTAATGTTAATCATTGATATGGCAACCTAATAAAAAAGAAGTTGTTCTTCTTTCTGCTGAACTGAAATCAGTTGACTTAGAGCGTGAAGTGACGTTTGTTCCAGGAACATTGTGGTCAAGGTGGAATCTGCGCGCAGTCCACTTACAATCAGTACCTGTTCTAGTTTTAGGTAAATTTAAAAACGTCACAGTGGGTCAAGCGGCCCTCATCTATTGAATCCATCATACTCTTGAACTGGACCTTGTAACTACTTTAAGCGAGGCGCAAATTTTAAAGCGCTCATCACATTTCTTTTTCGTCAAATTTAAGCGCCGTTGGAATACAAGTAAGTCCATATACATACCTAAGCACACAACTCATACAGGCTCATAAATTCTCAGTTCATACTCGTATAATGATTATCCCCGCCATAAGCTCAAAAATCTTATTTGCGCAAGAATTTCAAATGCAAAATGTGATTATAGTTAACAACATAAAATTTGCTGTCGCTGCTGCTACTCAGCAACATAACAGCACACGCGGCGAGGACGTCATCGCCAAATGCGAAATTTGCTGTCAATACGCCATTGAACATGCCGTCGTGCATGGCTTTTCGATATGGCTCCATGGCTCTGTTGTTTTCATGCTCGCTGTTGATGCTGCTGCTTTATTGTTCCAATACTGCGCTGCTTCGCTGCTTCGCTGGTTGTTGTTTGTGCTTTTGTTGCTTTTAGCTTTATTCCGTTACTATGTTGTCTGTTATCAACAACATGTCTTGCTGTTGTTTAATGCAACCATATACATATTTTTGTTCTCTATCCTCTTCGCTTGCCATTGGTGTTCATGGTCGTCTGCCTTCCTAACTGAAAGAATGTTGTAGTATTTTCTTTTCGCTTCAGATTCACTAGCAATTAAACACAAAAATTTACAGGAACTAAGGCACTCTTTAAATAAACAAATTTGTACTGCGAAGCATAGCTTTCGTAGAATAAGAGGTTAGAGCGGCAATGAAAATTGAAAACATTTATTTATTTACTAAAACGTTGCCGTAGACGAAATTGATAAAAGAGAAGACTTTTTCCTTCACATTTTTAAGAGACTTCCTCAGAAACTTTGGGTATGTACACATCCGACTGATCTTGATCAAATTCCATCACAAGAAGGTTGAGCGTGTGGAGCGTTTGGAGATAGCCGTCTGTTCACGGATGGCTCGAAGTTACATTAGATGACAGGGCTTTTTACGAAAAGCTCCCCACCAAACTGAAATTTGGCCACCGCACCACTGCAGTGTGTTCTAAGCAGAAAACGTCCCGACCAAAAAGCAGCTGATTGGCTGCAAAAATAACCGACCATAGGCCTTTGGGAGATCATGCCAGGACGATGGCATGGCCGTGCAATGACAGATAGCAATCATGAAAAATGTAAGGAAACAGTATATAACTATTTGTGTAAGTGGTCTGAGACATAGAATGCTGGAGGAATTCTTAATGGTTAACTTGAAAGAAATTGGAGAAAAGAATATAGACGTCATAGGCAGATTCACAGTCAAATAAAGATGGTTCTACTAATAAAGAGCAGTGGTTCTAGAAGTGGTGTATCAAAATGACATCTTTTGTGCTAATTGGGTCCGGGCTGTGTCACTCAGACAAGGCCTATATCACTACCACCACCACCACCACTTACATCTATAATAACTATCACGGAAATAAATATCTACACCGATAGCTAAGCGGCAATTGGAGTGCTGGGCTTGATGATGACGTGTCCGAAACTGACCGGTTAATGCTTGGCTTCTGTTTCGATCGGATTCAAATTAGTATAATTAGGGTAGCTGGTCACAAGAAAGTTGCAGGGAACTTGACATTGAATGTATGAGGTATTTGTTCCGTGAAATGACAGGATTGGGACTCCCTTGACTACCGGTGGTCTGCTGCTGGACACATAAGCTTCGTGGTGACTCAGCGAGCGTTAGGTAAGTGCAACAAACAAAATGGCTAACATGGATTAACAGTTAAACTGCTTCTGCGAGATCCCAATGGATCAGCAAGGGCCTAAGTGAGTTGATTTAAAGATCGACTGCCATTTCCACCTAACTACCAAATTGAAATGACTTGAAAGTTCGCAATATTCTTCAAGCCACTTGTGCAATGAGGACGCTGGTATACATGCCAGTATTATTTGAAGGCCAGTACGCACTGCGACCAGAGCTGATCTATTGTGAAAGGCCTATTTTTGTAACCCTAGAGTTTTAGGCTTTTTAAAAATTTTAGCACAATTTTAGGTTTGTTGTTCCAAAGAGTGCATGGAGACACTACCATACCACCAAGGTGATAAAGTCTCTGTCTGCCCAACGCAGGACATTCAAAAAGCACATGTTCTGAGCTTTCTATGTCCATTTCGCAAAAGTGGCAGACATTGGTCTCAGATAGACCAATATTATTTAGATGATACCTCAGGCTGCAGTGACCTGTAAGATATCCTGTTAAAAGACGCAGATCTACTCTGCTTAGTGAGAGTAGCTTGTCAGATATTCCTTTGTTGAGACTTAGGAATAGTTTGGCTTGACGCTGACCGGCACAGTTTAGCCAGTGTGCAGCAAATTTCCTTTTCTCCTATTTCCTAAGGAATTCATTAATGTGGCGTTTTGTGAGTCCACAGAAAGGCTCCTTGTTTTGCAAGTTCATCCGCCATTTCATTTCCCTCATGATGAAGGCCATCCAGCCTAGTGTTACTATGTTGAGGTTTCCTAACGTGCTGAGAAGGTTTAGGCAATCATTTACCAGTTTAGAGGTAACAGTTGTTGATAGAAGGACTTTTAGAGCCGCTTGGCTATCTGAAAGTATGTAGATGTGAGTACCTCTCATTTTCCTGCTAAGGCATTCTCTCACACATATTTCAATGGCATGTATTTCTGCCTGGAATATTGTTGGGTAGAGTCAAATTGGAATGGATTTTTTGGCCCATCCATTCCTGCCCCTGTTCTGCCATTTTCCAATTTGGACCCATCAATAAACCAAAGCTGAGAGCCAGGTTTGAAAGTGATAGAATTAGTTCTCCAGTCTGTGCGTTCATTAATTATAACTTGGAAGTTGGGTGATAGTATATCATCCCTATGAAGAATGGGACTATGTTGGAAGTCTTCAAAGATCTTTAAATGTCCTTTCATATCCCCACTTTTAAGTTCAGATATACCTTTTAATCTTAAGGCACTCGAGAGAGCTTACCTTTCAATCAAGTTTGGCACTATAGGCACTGGCTACTCGCAGGGCGCCAAGTCTGTATGTGGCTCGTATGTGTTGGAGAGTGTTTACCCAGATTGGTGCTGCGTATTATATTTAAACTTCTCCAAAGTGGGAAACCACATACAACTTTGTGTTTCATTGGTGCCAACAAAGTTTCTTCGATTTTTTCGCACTAACACTAGCATTTCTCGTCCGTGAACACTCGTGAGCGGAGATTCACTATTGGAACTACAGATCATTTTTAGTCACCACACCGCGGCTTTCATCTTAGTGATTATTTAATATTTGAGGAAATGCCTTTTCAAGGCTTTCAAAGGATCAGTCTTTTTAACTATTTTGCATATTTTTTGCTATTGCTGCTCATTTTGCGATCGCTAGATTTGCCAATAGGTATAGCTCCACGTTCACCTAAGCTGAGATCAACGAAGCCCTACATAAGGTCTTAGTTGCTCACTGCTCACTCATGACTAGACTGTTTAGGAGCACCTATCGTCTTTGACTCTCTTTATAATATTGTACCTGTAATCTTTAATAAAGCACTGAATGAATCAGCTGAAACCACAAATCCTTTCCTTATTACTGCGTACTGATTTCTCACGCAGATTTCTCAAGCTATTCCGCTATCGCACACCACCGCCAATGCCCACTTTCTCACAGCATTTTCATAATAGAATCAATCACAGAACAAACCGAACAAAAATTATTAAATTTTTAGTAGGTTCCTGAAAATGTTGTTCTAGCATTTTTAAATTGAGGAAGTAAAAACCTCCTAACCACTTCGTACCAAGGAAACTTCGAAAAATATTTTTGCATAAAATTTAAATGCCTAGAGGCTTAACGTTGATATAAAAACGCACAGCCAAGTACTCTACATCTGAAAGAAACTAAATACTTAAATAAATTAAACCACAGACCATTCAAGTTATTTGCGTTGTCTGACCTTCGGCTTTTAAATTAAATGAAATACACACACACACATACAAGCTGAAATAACAATATCAAAGTAAATTGCTCGCGGATACATTGTAATTAGTAAGCATATTCACTTTTTGCTACAAAATATACCAAACCAAACTTTGTTGTAGTACGTAAATATGTTTGTAGTAGTAGGAAGAGCAGGCCAGTGAGTAAGACGAAGAATGAGACACTTTTATACACACATACATACACAAGTAACGTAATAGTTAAAGTACTGGGAAGTTGTGAGGCTGTTGGCAAGCAGTATTGAGGCAGGACAACAACAGAAACAAACTAAGGAAAAAAACCTAGAAAAGCGGTCACATTCAGGGTCGCCTCCATGGCGTATGAGTAACATTTAATTTATTCCTCGTATTACAATATACTTCAATCCAATTAAGTTTTGCCAGGCGACAGAAAATTTGTGCCAAAAACAAAAAGAAAAAACAAAAAGAAAAAACAAAAATACAACAAAAATAAGAAAACAGTAACAATTTCTGTATAGTCACTCGAGCAGCCAAAAAGTGACAGCCTGACACATGTAAATCTCATTGTATGCCTATGTGTATAGTATTGACGTATATATGGATGTGTATACCACCGACTGTGTGTATCAACGTTAATACTGCACGAAATGGCACGCACTGAGACCTTCAATTACTTAAAGCAACAATAAAAATATATACAAGTAAATTTGTAGGCTCATATTGGCGACATTCTAACACAGTCATCCACAGTCACTCATTTATAAGACGCTGTGTGTGTGTGTGTGTGTACCCAACAATAGGAACATGGCAATAGAAAAAGCTGGCAATATATTGAGCTACAACAAGAACACACAATCATTGCGTCTAAGCTGTAGAGAAAAGCCTTGAAGGCGTTGAAACGTGTGAGCCAAAAATTCAATTTAATTCGCTATGCGACAACATGTAATGCTCTAAAACAAATACTAGGGTGGGATGAATAGTAATCGGATTAGGCAAACCAAAAAAAAAAAACTTAAACAAAAAATAAAAGTAACTAGCACTTAAACCTGACTCTTTTTGGTAAGATTTTAGTAAATCACTTTATTACGATTGAATTTGCGAGATTTTGAGATATCTGCAGCAATTTATTTATTTTGAAAATGTTTTCGAAGCACAAAATTGTTTCACAAGAAAATTTATATTTTAATAGATAAATTAATATAATCTTATATAATACAGTCCAGATTACTGCTTCAAAAAAAACCTAATTATGAGCTCAACACGACGTCCACAGTAGTCGAATGTGTTCATGCGTGGCTACCAAACGGAAGTGAAAGGTTCAGATCTCCAGACAGGAAACACCATAGGTATGACAGAAAAAGTTAATAACAGCTGCACCTCCGCTGGACACAAAAAACAACTGAGTGTATTTTTGCCACGAAAAAACTCCTCATAAAAAGCCGTTTGCCGTTTGGAGGCAAAATTTCCTCCTCATTTGTGGAAAAACATCAAGACGCACACCAGAAAAGTGTAGAGGAGCTCAGTGAAACTACAAATTAAGGATGTGAGCGACATATATATATATGGATATGAAATGGGTATTCCTGTAGATAATATGACATATTACAGGAAGAACATCCTATTCTGGAAATTTAAGCTATAACGAAAAGCACCTCCAAAGTTTTCGATTCGGTATTCTCTCCAAGTAAATATAGACACAATTTCTTCGCACGAATTAAAATTGATATATAAGTACAAGATTAAAGAATAAGTATAACAGTAAAAAAAAACGATTTTTATGCCACGAAATAAGAGCTTTCTAGAGCTAATTTCTGTAGTAATTTGTTTTTTTTTTTTTTGCTTTTTTTTATTTTTTCTTTCTTTCATTAACTCTTTCAGGAAAGAAGGTAGGTAGGCAGGCGAAATGGTTGGAGTACCACTTCCCAAATAGCACTAAAGTGCGGTTTTGATAACTCCAACAGGCAAATATCCACAGCGAGGTAGAGCTGTTGAAGTAGCGGAGAAGATTGATAGGATTTAGGTTGGAGCACTGCCCCAGGCTGTCGAAGAGAGGAGCTCTCAGTGATGTTAAACGTCAACAGTCTCCTTATCTGAAAGGTCACTGCAGAGGAAGTTAAATGGAACCCTAGCTTTTCTGACCTCTAAACACAGCTACGGGTTTAGAAACTGAACTGGCGAGGAGTCCTTAAGGGGGTATTCTACTGTAGGAGCATGAATTGGAGGCTTTTTTTCGGATGCTATATATAAATAATAAAAAAATATGTTTTATTAAGATATTTATTAATGATTTAAAAATACGCAAAAAAATTAAAAATCTCAAAAAACGAAAAACTCAAAAAGTTATAAGTTGTTGAAGTGGGGGGTTAACAAAACATGGCGCGCCACATCTACCACGATTGCAAGCGTTCTAATAATCTGAAACAAAAAAATAAAAAAGATTACTAATTTTGATAAATGCTGCTATTGTCTTCCTAGAAAAAAGTAAAAAAAAAATTTTGTTGGCCAATATACGGCTGCCCGAAAAAATTATAAATTTATTTACTACTTTTTGTTAATTTCGGAATTTTTAAAAAACAGTAAAAATGTATTTTGTTTATAATAATAGTAAATACGGTAGATATATATGTTGAGAAAGCTTAGCCCAAATTTCAAGTAAATCGGTTAAGTAGAACCTGAGAAATCAAGATAAACATTTTGAAATACCTATATAGTTTCGAGAAAAACGCGTTTAAAGTTTTGGGTGCAATTGCGCCCTGTGGCATTCCAGCCAAGCCAGTTTTGAAGTCGTGACACTAAAAAAGCTATATCTCTGAAAATAATTAAAATTTCAACATATTCTTTTAAGAACATATTCTTGAATGGTTAAGTTTTGAGAATATCAAAAAAAAAAATTTTTTTCAAATTTCTACACTAGTATACCTCCTTAAGACGTTCTAAGCCCTCCGTCTATTGTAGTGGGGCCGTTTTTTTGGAATTTGCACATGAATAAGTGGAGCTCCAACTTGTTAGGAAAGGAAATATATGCAAAACAATTAAATATTGTATATAACCTTGACCCTCTTTTTGTTGCCCAATTAAACTGTTTTTTCATTATCTTAGATTAGGTTAAGTATAGACCGTATAGACCTTTTGGTGCCTAGCTATAAACGATTGAGTCATTATCTTAAAACAATTGCATACATTTTTACTAGGATACATTTTTTTTAACCATTGCCTACAATCGATCACGTGGCCGCTTACTGCCAGCATAATAATTTCTTCTTATTATATGATTTGTATTATAATTAAAAGTTGCAGCAATGCTCGTAAAGCAAAAATTTGTGAAGTGGACCAGAAGCGAGGCTTTTAAGGCAGACAGAGAAAGCGGGAGAGACCCGAGAGAGAATGAAAGAGAAAGGGAAAGAATATATGGTATATCTAAATAAATTCACACCATTGGCAGAGAATACAAATAGACAAAATTTACAAAAAACGGAGAAGGGTCACTCGGTGTAGGTACACGCCGGAGACAAAGCGTGGCGCACAAATGCATCGATTCAAGAACCGCAGCGACAGCACAAATTACCGCAAGGCAGTACCAATAAATACGACGCCGGAATGGATAGCATTTTATATCTACGCACAAGCACTAGCCATGAAACGGAAATAAGCGCCAAATAAATTGAGACCAAAAACGCCCCAAACAGTAGGCACCGAGAAAATATAACGCCAAAAAGTAGACACCAAAAATATATTTCCTACAAGTTTGCACCAACAAACAAGCTCCAAAAAGTAGGCAGTGTTATTTCTCACTAGAAATTAGTAACCACAAGGAAAAGCTCAGGAAAATAGGCTAATGTGTATCTAAGATATATATAAGGTATAGCTCTCCCTCTCCTTTCCTCTACGTTATATCTTTTTTCTCTCTCGCGGAACGAAAATGCCCAAAACGTTGCATGGCCTTGAAATTTTACTCTCCATTCTGGCTCGTTCATCGACGCCTAAGAAGTTTCACTTTAAAAATAAATTCGCAAGGAGGATCCACACTGACTTCTTCTTGAAAATACGAAGAATAATATTTGTAAAACATTCTTAAATAACGCTAAGAGCGCGTTGACCCACTGGTGCCCCGCTCCTTCTCTCGCCTTCCGCTCTTCCATAAATTACGGGATGAAGCAACAAAATTTGCTCTATATAAACGGGGTATAAGCCAAAAAAGCAAAAAAATATATTCACTCTGAGATGACGCTTTTGATCATATAATTAAGTCACTTCAGCTTTTCAAATTATTCGTAATATTTTTAATGATAAATTTTTTTCGCCCTTCTTTTTAATTAATTTTTTTTTTTTGTATAACAAATAAAGCACATTTTTTATGAAAAAAATTGTAAAATTATTACATTTAATGGACTATGAATAAGTTCGTGCGGTTTTTTTTCGAAATTTGAAACTTTATTGACGTAAAATGGTTACAAATTTAATATTCAAAGTATTGTCCATCGCTTACTACTACTTTTTCCCATCTTTCTGGCAATTCACGGATTCCCTTTGTGAAAAATTCGGTCGGTTTTGCCGCAATCCACGAATCGATCCATTTTTTGACTTCATCGTAATTACGGAAGTGCTGGTCAGCCAGGCCATGTTGCATCGATCGGAAGAGATAGTAATCGGATGGCGCAAGGTCTGGACTATACGGCGGGTGGGGTAGGACATCCCATTTGAGCGTTTCTAAGTATGTTTTGACCACTTGTGCAACATGTGGCCGAGCATTGTCATGTTGCAAAATAACTTTGTCGTGTCTATCGGCGTATTGCGGCCGTTTTTCTCGCAGTGCTCGGCTCAAACGCATCAATTGTCGTCGGTAGACATCCCCCGTAATCGTTTCATTCGGTTTCAGTAGCTCATAATACACAACACCCAGCTGGTCCCACCAGATACACAGCATAACCTTCAGGCCATGAATATTCTGCGCCGACGTCGATGTTGAAGCATGGCCAGGGTATCCATACGTTGCCCGACGTTTTGGATTGTCGTAATGGACCCACTTTTCATCGCCAGTCACAATTCGATGCAAAAAACCCTTTCTTTTGTGCCGTTGAAGCAGTTGTTCGCATGCCATAAAACGGCGTTCAACGTCTCTTGGTTTCAATTCATACGGCACCCAATGGCCTACCTTTCGGATCATTCCCATGGCTTTTAAACGTTTGGAAATGGTAGATTTATCAACTCCCAAAGTTTTTGCAACCTCTTCTTGCGTTTGAGCCGGATCTTGATCGAGCAATTCCTCCAATTCGGTATCCATGAACTTTGGCGGCGCACCCTCGCGTTCTTCGTCTTCCAAGCCAAAATCACCACTTTTAAAGCGTGCAAACCACTTCTGGCACATTCGCTCAGCTAGAGCATGCTCACCATAAACTTCCACCAAGATACGATGACTTTCGGCTGCTTTTTTCTTCATATTAAAATAATGAAGAAGAATTCCCCGCAAAAACACATTATTTGGCACGAAATTCGACATTTTCAAGTGTGGTAAAAATATTGTTGTTTACGCTTCAAATAAAAAACTTATACTGACGTTTGTGCCTTACGACAGTAGCTCTCCAATGAATGTTTGGAAATGTGGATCGATGGAATAATAATCAAGTTACGCCATCTGTTGTAAAACCGCACGAACTTATTCATAGTAATAAAATTAAATATTCTATAAACTGGAAGGATTTCTGAAAGTCCTAATCAAATGGTTAAAGATTTTTATTACAACTTTTATAAATTTGTTAAATTTTTGTGCAAGAAATGGAATTTTAAAATATTTGAAAAGTTTTGTATTCAATAACCTTAATTTTGCAAAAAACTAACGCAAAAAATATATTTATAATACTAAAAAATTTTTAAATTTTTTTTTTGGCTTTAAAAAATCTTGCTCACCCATTATATTCTTGTGTTTTACTTTTTTAGCTATAGAAATATAATACAAATCTTTGTGGAAAGTCAATTATTGCCTCAGCTTATTAAGTTAATTGCATATAAAATCGTTTTGTAAGAAATACTTTTCTTTCTCCAGAAACCTCCTTCGAGGAGCATAGGGCTTCTTCAAGGTTTCCTCAACGTATGTGATTAGATGCTATAGTCTTAGCAATCATACGTCCAAGGCTACTTGTATTGGTTACTTTAATCTAGTTAAGTATTCCAACAAAGTAGGTAATGGTAGCCTGCCGTCGTGGACCTTAAATGACGGGCTGCAATCTATCGCTGCCTAAGAGCAACGTTACTCCATGCACGGGTTGTGCCACCCTGTATAGTTTTTCGGAGTAGAGAAGACTAACGACCGAAGCTCTCTTATTCTGACTGCATTATCAGCGCGCTGGTGTATACACCGCTGAGAAAAGCTTCTATTACCATTTTTTTAGTTATTTTTAGCTGCGAGTGATGCATTTTTTTTAAGACAATTAGGAACAAGGTTTGGATTGTTTTGTTGGGAAGCGAGGTACTTGGGTTAATTAGAAATAATGATTACCCAAGTAGAAAGACGGGAAAAGCCGAGAATATTAAGAGTGCAGGACAATGCACGTCATGGAATTCCAGCTCACGACCCCTGGCATGATATGAAAGTGGGCTCTCGCTAGCCCATTGAGGCGAGGACATTTGACAAAACGAATTTTAAAGTTAAAGTTAAAATACCAGTCATGACTTTTCAAAGAATTTGTTGTACTTGCAAAACGAGGGTCGTGCTATTTCTCTCCTTGAGTTATAAATACTTATTTATTTTGAGTTAAAAGTTGAGACTGTTGAGAAATAAATTGAATTTTTCCCTGTTATTTTCCGCTTTAGCGACTAACTCGTTTACTTTCAACCTACCCTGGTAAGCGTGTAGAAAAAATTTAAGCACAACGAAAATATTACACTCACGAAGGCGATGCCGCTGACAGTGACGACAACAGCAATGACAAACGATTTATCTCGATTTACATACAAAATGAAATTTTTGCATATTCTGCGACAACTCAGCCATATTTAATGGAGTTTTTGATTTGCCATAAGCAGAGCGGATAAGACTCACCAGATATTTTACTTTAAAATAAATTATAGGAATGACGAATAAATCATATTTCATGTGCTTTACATATTAAGCTTATACATACGAGTACGTATTTAGAATATTTGTGCTTGTGGGCTATACCAACGTGCGAACAACATTTTTTGTTTGATCAGTGTGAGAATTTTGTTGGATTCGCAAAAGCAAGTGTGAATATTAAAATTCTCATTAATATATATTTGTGTGTATATATATACATATATATATAGATATATATTATGAAGATTAGCTTTCAAAAAATTACAAAGCGGAGTACGGGAGTTCCTCATAATCCACCACGTGCCAAGTACTGCAAATACGCTTCAAAGTTAATTTGCCTTATTTCTCTCTCTTCATTGTGCTCACATCCTGTCTGACTCACACACATCTACATATTTTGGTTGTTAACTCATTTGCGCACTGACCTCAGAGTTGTGGCCATCTGACTCTGTATTTTGCTGTGCACATTAATACTCGTATAAGTGAAATGAGCAGGAAAATCGAAAAATACCACAATCCCAAGCGAGCGTATGAGAAATAAGAAATTTTCAAGTGTTTCCAATTTGCTGCCTATTTAGTAAATTTGCTGTAATTCTAAATTTATTCTACATATTGCCATCAACAGCTTTGATTCCGACTTATTTTATTAAGAGTGCGAAAACAGCAAAATATTGTAGGCATTTTGTCGATATCACAATTTGGAGCTTCTTATTATCAATTGATTTATTTTATGACTCCTTTATGCCAGTTTCACATTGTGCACCCGCGTCTTCATATTTTAAGACCAAACTGTATTTATTAATCGCAATAGATGGCCGTCGGATATGATGTGCAGGGCTATACGAATAAATTTACTGTTTTTAGTAAATCCTTGATAGTGTCCCACCTTGAAACCTTGGGCTATAACACCAATTGATAGAGAAAATTGTTTCCAAAAGCAATCGCGTCTGGACAGACAGCAAAGGCAAACGTCTCAGTGCATTTCTACCTTGAAAAAAGCTTCCCATAAAAAACCAACTGACGTTTGGGGATGGCATAAAACCGAAGGTCTCTCTATGTGTGGAAAAACATTAAAAAGCACACTACGAATAGGTGATAGAGCACCCAAAGGGGTGTAAGTGCCAATCATATATATATATATGTATACTTGCATACATAGGTATATAAATAAGAATTTGTTTCCTTGTTCACTTCTCTCGGGAGCATAGGGCCTCGACAAGACTCTTCCATCGTACCCGGTTTTGTGCTGTTGTTTTTGCACCGTCCCATGAAATATCGGCATCTGCTAGTTCGCGCAGCATCCACCCTTTCCAAGTGCTTTTTGGTCGACCGCGACCTCTGTTCCCTTGCGGGTTCCAGTCCAGTACCATCCTCGTGATGCTATCTGGTAGTTTTCTCAGTGTGTGACCTATCCATCGCTACTTTCTGCGTTTGATTTGCCTAAGGATGGGTTCCTCGTTCGTTTATCTCCACAGTGCATCTTTACTGATGGTGTTTCCATATATAGGGTGGTTAAATTTCAAGGGCCGATGTTGAATGTGCACCACACCTAAACGTCAACTACACCGTTGGACTTCTTTCTTTGGGGTTATTTGAAAGAAAAGGTGTACGTCGATAAGCCCGCAGCAATTAAAGATCTAAAGGATGATATAATTCGGCACATGGACGGTATAGCACCTCAATTATGCCTCAGCGTCATCGAAAATTTAGACCATCGGATGGAGGTATGCCGCCGAGGCCGCGGCGCCATTTGGCCGATATTTTGTTCTATACGTAATTGAGCCATGTCAGTATTATCATAATAAAGAGAAATGATAATAATTTCCTAAAAAAAGTGTATTTTATTCAAAATGAACACCGGCCCTTTAAACTTAACCACCCTTTATTAAAAACGCACCATTGAAGCGGTTTTATACAGTTAGAAGGCCGAAAAAAGCGAATTTTCCTGAATTTTTTCTGAGAAAACTTTTTAATTTATTGATTAAGCTGATCTTCGTGAGCCCCTCTCAAAAAAGATGTTTCGTGGTGACCACTATATCTCTGAGCTGGATTCTCTGAAATTAAAGAACTCAACAGGTTTCGTTAAAATAGTGTTAAATCTAGTAATTAGTCGAAGGAATAAGCAAAATCAATTTTTTTGACGAAACGGCGGTTTATCAAAAAAAAAATCGATTTTTGACCAAAATTTCGGCCTTAAGTTGTTTATAAAAACAAACAAAATATTTATCAGTGAGAAAAAATACTTAATTACTAAAAAATATATTTAACAAGCTCGTGTTAAAATTTGAGACTAATTGAATTAGCCGTTTTCGAGTAATGTTGGTCTTCGACTTAGAAAACACCATTTTGAGAAAAACGCGTTGAAAGGTTAAAAAGCACTTTCAAGCACTTCAGAGTGCTACACTTTTTAAATATTCTGTGTGTATTCTTAAGTATATATACATTAGCAACTGCCCTGTTCCCATACAAAGCGCTTTTGAAGGCCCCACGTTCAATAGTTTTTGTATTGCTTAACTGAAATGTGACTCACGAACATAGTAATAGACGGAAGGTTGCAGCAGTTAGAAGGTCTGGGTAAACCTGGATCAACAGTAGTGTATCTCACAGAATCGCTGTTACATAGACGAAGATCGTGTTGTTGTTGCTGACAACTATTATACAAGCTTGCCATTAGCTGAGTTCCTAAAACGCCGCAAAATTTATTTGGTTGGCATTTTGCGTAAAAATAAAAGGAATTTGCCAGAGCAGGCAGTAAAACCGAAGCTAAAGAGAGGTGGCCAAATAGTTAGACAAAAAGATAATCTATATAATGTATTAAAATACCACGATAAACGTGACGTACTGATTATATCAACATACCATGGCGATAGTATTTTTAAAGTGCGTACAAAAAGAGGCGATGTTATAAAACCAGATGAAACTTTTTTCGGATCAACTTGCGTCTTTCCATTCTCCGTTACTTAAAAGTTTTACTTGGTATAAGGAGATAGCAATTGATTTACTATTTCAAGTCGCTATTGACGATACTAGATGCGTTTACAACGAATTGGTAGACGGCCCTAAGTTGACAGTTTTGCAACTTCAAGAATATCTAGTCCGACATTTTCTAGGGCCAGCAGCATTAACCGTTGAACATAATCTTCCTCAAGCTTCAAGAACTGCAAATCATTTTCTTGGACATAGCCTGGAAGAAATTCCACAACAAAGTCGTACGAAAAAGATGCACTGGGTGCTACATCAAATTAAAAAATCAGGGAGAACAGGAGTGCATAATGTGTAAAAAGACCTTTTGCTTGGAATGCTATAACGGAAGACACGCCTCATTTTATTAATTTTAAATGAATAAAAACATTCTCTTTTGAATTTAATTTTTATATATTTCATGTTTCTTCTACCGAATAAAAAACTATTTCAGAAAAAAAATTTCGAAATTTTCTTTCATTTTCCTAAAGTTTAGGTCTTTTGATATACGCTCACATAGAATTCTCAAATAAATAACGACACGTTCATAGCAAGAAAGCTTCTCTAAGTTGTATAGAGAAATCTGTCACATGTGACTCATGAATTTATTTCAATACGCTCTCGTGAGTCACATATGACTCTTTGGACAGGGAAGTTGTTAAGAAAAAAAAATAAAAAAAATTCAAATTTTTGAAAATTCTAACTGTATATAACCCATAAAATTGCGCATCCTCTAATTTCGAATTTAAGAAAACATTCCTCGCACTCTTTAGTGACGAAAGTGCAACCAATTTTTTTTACATTTAAATATTAAAAACAAAAGTCAATTTTGATGACCCACTCAAGATATTCAGTAAATTTACAAGCATCACATTTCCCATCAAAGCGTTCAGCACAAGGTCAGCAACGAATTTCGCTTAAACGTACGTGGCCTCTTATTGCTCTTACACTCAAATAAAAAAAAACGAACAAACAATAGGAACAGAAATAACCTAAATTAGCAAGAAAATAAAAGACGAAGTTCGAAGTGGCTACGGTGTGGTGCCACATGCAAATTACCGACAAGAAACAACTGGTTTTCACGCTGCTGTGCATTTCTGGGTCGAGCCCAACCAGCGTTGACAGCGGCGCGGCGAACAACAATTTTGTGTCACCCACCCACTACAACACATCCGCCAGCACATCCTCTTAATGCGCATGCAAATATTCTTCGCTGCAATTTTTTCGCACTGCTTTCGTACGTTTGTTTGTATGTGTTAATTATCTCGAATGCGAACTAAGCTTCTCCGCTTGCTTTCTTATTGCTTTCTTATTACTGAGCCTTTGTTCTCCAACATTCACTTATTTCACTTTTATATGATTTTATTTTCCCACTTTACTTATTTTATTTTTCTACATTCATTTGCACGCAAATTAGTTTTACACCTTAATCGGCATTTATTTCGCTCTATTTCTTATCAGTAGTCACAGCAGCAACGGCAGCGAAGGTGTCAGACAGCTAACCAACCGACCGAATGACTTGCTGCCGGCTAGTCTGCTACCCAATAAAAATCCATAGCCAAAAGCAAATAGCACAGGCAATAACGTCAGTTAAGTAAAGATGGCGTACGTGCTTGGCGGAATGTTGTTTTGGCTTAGTAGCAGCAGCAACAGCAACAGCAGCAGCAGCGGCAGCTACAGCAGTAACATCAACTAAATAACAAAGCCAAGCCAAGGCAAAGGCAAGCAAGCAGCAAACTGCAACTCAACTAAGTGCATTACGTTGTACGAAGCGAGGGCGCAAAAGGAGGTAGAGGACGAAGTGGAGGTGCGGAGCATTGAGGAGGAGCAGGCGTGTATGTGTGTGTGGTGTGCGTAGTTAGGCGAGTTGGCCTCGTATCATTACGCGACTGTGTACATACGCCATTGTTACAAGAGACGCGTCGTGTTCCACGTGAACCAATTGCCGCTATTAATGTTGTTGTTATTGTTGTTGCCGTTGTTTTCATGGCTTGGTTAGTTCGCTGGTTTACTACTCAGTGCTTGCTGCACACCTCGAAAACCAACCAACACACAATCTTTGTTGTTGTTTTTGCTTTGGTTTGCGGCTAACTGCCAGCAATTTCATTCTTGCAACTCGTTTAGCAGCAGACGCTGATTTTCGCAGGTACATAAAGCGTGTGCTATTGCCCTAGTTGAGTTATTAGCGTTAAAACTAATTATTAGCAAATGCACTCTTCAACCTGTTCGCGTGCACACAAACAAATTAACTCACCTTCGCTTGTCCTGCACTACGAAGCTTTGTAAAGTTGTTGTGTAAAATTTTCTTTCAAAGTTATGTTGGAATTTTTGAGCTTAAGCAGTGCTGCGTCGGATGCGGAAACTCATTTGCAGCCAAATGTTTGTTGGCGTGTTGGCTTAGTTGCAGTTGCACACATATTTCAATTAAGAGAAGTTGCTTGAAATTGAGTAGCCAAGGTAGAGTTTGTGTTGCAGGTAGTCTGAGAAGTTAAATAAGTGGAATAGTGGTGTAACAGCTGATACAATTAGACCAACTTAAAAGTTATGACCATTTTTTGCTGGCAGTTTTTAGTGATCCATAGCTAAGTAATTATAAATTGCATCAGGCCCGCACTGTACGCAGATTTACTGGTGATAATACACTTCGAACAAAGTTTTTCCACAGTTCTGTGCTTGGGGCGGTCAGTTGTGTTTTATAGCGTTCGAAAATGGAGGTAAATTTGGCTATTCTTCAACACAATTAAGATAAAAATTAAATGTCAGTGAACGTGGTCCCAAAACTAAAAAAAGTTTTTGTGCTACTTATGAACCAAATAAAGAGCCTAGAGGAGAGAGGGCAACACGTCGTAGCATATTCGGATAATGCTGTAATGGTAGTGAGAGGGAAATTTCCCAATACACTTCGATGCAAGATTTACTAAACATGTTTGTAAACTGGTCAAAAGCAAATGGGCTAAGCGTCAACCCCAATAAAACTGAACTCATCCTATTTACCAGGAAACATAAAATTCCAAGAATAACTCCTCCAACTCTAGAAGGACACTCTTCAGTTTTAGAAAAAACCCCTGACAAAACGTATTTCCAACGTATAACCAAGGATATCAACTTAAATAAATCCCTCGTCGCAGTATTTCCTTCCAAAGACGAATTGGATAACGGGCTTATTGTTAACAAAAATAATACATTCTACACAGATGGCTCAAAACTAGACAACAAAATAGGTGGAGGGGTTCACTCTGATAAACTCGGAGTATGCCAATCTTTTCGTCTACCTGGTCATTGCAGAGTATTTCAGGCGGAAGTCACTTCCATAAAAGCGGGACTTATGGTAATAAAAACGAGAGTATTATCCACAAATGAAACCTTCATATACACTGACAGTCAAGCGGCAATAAAAACGCTTGAATCTAAAACGCACTCGTCAAAAGTAGTCAAAAAATATTTTAAACTTCTAAATGACGTAATAAAATACTACAAAGTATACCTTATTTGGGTGCCATACCACAGGAGTATAGGGAACAGGGAACTGCAAGGCAGATGAACTTGCTCGAACCGGTACAACGCTCGACCTCCAAGTAGCGTACATCCACTTGTAAACTATCTACATATAGATAGGGAAACCATCAAAAAGGTAAATACAAGCTGGCAAAACGTCACAACATGCGAACTCAGTAGACAGACATGGCCGAATTGGAACAGCGGTCGATCGAAAATCTTGTTAATATTTAACAGAGAAGCTATAAGAAAAATGATAGGGGTATTAACTGGTCATTGTCAAATAGGCAGCCACGCTAGCAGGTTAGGACTCCCGTGCTTCGATTTCTGTAGAAGCTGTCTAAATACAGAAGAAGAGGAAACAGTCAGACACCTTTTATGGGAGTGTGAGCGCTTAGCTACAAGAAGGCTCTGCACTCTTGATACAGCATTTTTAACCGATGTAGTGGACATAGCGCACCTAAAACTAACGAAGCTCTGCTCGTTTATTAAAGCTGCCGGATGGTTTGAAAAGGAACCCATAGGGTTAGGATAAGTTCCAGTGGTGTCACAATGGACCCATGAAAGATCTAAGTGTGTCATTGCGACAGCCACCCCACCTACCTACCTATGAACCAAATAGAGTATCGAATGCAAGGCACGGCTCTGGTAGAAGAATCATCTAAGTTTTCGAGGAAACGGTGGGATCGAACAGCATTTCATCTGTTACGAGATTTTTATTATAATCAGAGCAATTGGGATGGAAATTTTCTGATTTTTTTTATTGTAATTTTTGCATCAATTTACCGCTTTTACATGGTTGTTGTTAGACAATGAGTTAACAAGCTATCTTTTTATAAAAATAATAAACAGACCTTTTCTCGCGAGCTGCGTAATTTATATTTAATTAACTACAAAAATTGAAATTTATTTAATTAAAGGGTAATAAAGTTTCAAGGGCCGGTGTTGATTTTGAATAAAATATAACTTTTTTAGGAAATTATTGTCATTTTTCTTCATTATGATAATATTGGTATGCTTCAATTACTTATGGAACAAAATATCGGCCAAATAGCCACCGCGGCCTCGGCGGCGCACCTTCATCCGATGGTCCAAATTTTCGATGAGGCTGAGGCATAATTGAGGTTCTATGCCGTTAATGTGCCGAGTTATCTCATCCTTTAGCTCTTGAATTATTACTGGCTTATCGACGTACACCTTTCCTTTCAAATAACCCCAAAGAAAGAAGTCCAACGATGTCGTTGACGTTTAGGAATGGTTCACATTCAACATCTTTTCTAGTTGGATTTAGAGGAAGCAGGTGGAATAGTTGAAATACCAGTCTGGCCGTTCCTAAGTAGACGTAAAGCGCCGTTTTCATAGCATTATGAGTGGTGTTATAACGCGTCACTGCACTATTGGCACCCTAACCAATAGAATGGAGGTATCTTACAATGACTTCTGCAGGAGTTGTTTAGATGAAGAAGAAATTCAGTCTGTACAATATCTCCTCTGGAATGTTCCGCACTTCAAAGAAGCCATGGCAAATATCGTGGCGATTATTTCTTTTAATACTTGGGAAATTTGCAAAATGTCTCACTGGAGATGCCAGTTACACACTAAAAAAGATCTAAGTGGCTTAAGCGACTTAGTTAAGGGATAGAAAAGAAATGCAGCTATCACAAGGGGCCTTAGGCCCACCCAGTGTCTTGTCTTAAAGAAGCAACCTGACTAACCTGACCTAACCTATACCACTATGAGCCCTCTAACGGGCAGATATCTACAGCCAACCAGAGCTGTTGATGTAATGAAGAAGGTTGATGGGATTTAGGTTGGCGCACTGTCCCAGGCTGTCGAAGAAAGGAGCACTGCGTGCACTCTACACCTTCTGCAATTGAGATTAAATGGTAGACCCAGCTTTTTTGCGTATATGCGATCGGTAAACACAGCTACGAGTTTTAAATTAACTAGCGAGAATACTCCAGGACTTTCTGCGTCCTGCGACTCCTCGCAGAGTTCTCGAAATAGCACATGAAGAACTGGAGCTCCATCTGTTCTACGCTGTTATCCCATTCTCCAGATAACTGCTGTAGAAAGGGCTCGAAGTAGTACCAAGTCTTCCCTTATAAGTTTCCTCGAGTTCCTATGATATACCCATGGCCGGCGGAATTTTAGACCTTGAACGTTTGCGCTCTACCCCAGCGCTTGCTGAGTTGATGCAAAGCGCACCTTTCCAGGAATAGACTACACGTTTTCAAGGGAACCTCAGTAGTGTCATTTCGTAGAGAAATCGTCCCGAGGGTCTTCTGTCCAATTAGCTCTTTCTGTCACCAGTTTTTCGCTAAGTAGCTGGAACAAACAACCCTAATGAGCCTAATGTCGAAGAACTCCGAAGCAGTCGAGAGAGAAGTAAGGCATTTCATGACAATTTTCGAGCACACCAACAAAGAGCCCAGGACCTTAATTGCCGCTTGGCGGTTGAAGTAAATGTTTATCTCCACTGCTTCTTGGATTGCAGCTACTTTCAGTTGGGAAATTCAGCTTAATGAGCAGCTCATCGCTGAACAACACCATTTCTTCTTTCCAACATTGAGCCATTCGTAAACATGTTTACTGTGCCCACTCTCCAAATGCTACAATTTACCCCTGCTTTGTTGTTGTTGTTGTAGCAGCATAAGTATTCCCCATACTTACATTCGGGGAATGATGCTGGAGTGGCAATCATTGGCCGGATATAAATCCGGGCCGTTTCGGTAACGCAGAACCGACTGCCGCGGAAACGATTTACCCCTGCTCTTAAGTCTTGCTTGTAGGTCGGTCGAATACCGCGAGTGTGATTAAATGTTTTTTTTTCTCAATTTTGGTGTGTCACCGAGATTCGAACCGACGTTCTCTCTGTGAATTCTGAATGGTAGTTACGCACCAACCCATTCGGCTAAGGCTTCTGCCAGTTAACAAAAACGACTCAATTCATTGTTTTCGCAACTGTGGCACATTTTGTGGTCATGAAATCTTATTTTGACATTTAGCACTTGAACCATACTTTAGGAATTTGAACTCTAAATTCTAGTGTTTTTGATCTTCTAATTTTTTTGATTATTAATACTAATTGATTTGATATTCTTTTTCTTTACAGGTAATCCATTAAATAGACATCTCATACATACGTTTGTGAATAGATCAATGGAATTTGGACTAAAGATGCAAGTAAAATTTAATTTTTTTAGTTCAGAAATTCAAATATTTATGGCTAATTAGTGTGAGTACACCTTTACTCTTTACTAGCCCATACGAAATTGCCCACACAGTCAAATCGGGTGAGCTATAAAACCAGGCGGAACTGCCGTTTTTGCAAAGGATTTTCATACAAAAAATATCCTAATCGGCGCTACTTTTTTAGGAAACTTTCTATAAATAAAAAGAATTCATTGGGTCGTCTTTTGAAAAATTTGTGAATTGGGTAATCTGGAATCTGTGAAATAAGGATGTCATTTTGTTGCAAATACTTTTAGTTATGCCGTCATTGTGCTGCTATAAGTATAAGTATAAGTATAAGTATAAGTATAAGTATAAGTATAAGTATAAGTATAAGTATAAGTATAAGTATAAGTATAAGTATAAGTATAAGTATAAGTATAAGTATAAGTATAAGTATAAGTATAAGTATAAGTATAAGTATAAGTATAAGTATAAGTATAAGTATAAGTATAAGTATAAGTATAAGTATAAGTATAAGTATAAGTATAAGTATAAGTATAAGTATAAGTATAAGTATAAGTATAAGTATAAGTATAAGTATAAGTATAAGTATAAGTATAAGTATAAGTATAAGTATAAGTATAAGTATAAGTATAAGTATAAGTATAAGTATAAGTATAAGTATAAGTATAAGTATAAGTATAAGTATAAGTATAAGTATAAGTATAAGTATAAGTATAAGTATAAGTATAATTATAAGTATAAGTATAAGTATAAGTATAAGTATAAGTATAAGTATAAGTATAAGTATAAGTATAAGTATAAGTATAAGTATAAGTATAAGTATAAGTATAAGTATAAGTATAAGTATAAGTATAAGTATAAGTATAAGTATAAGTATAAGTATAAGTATAAGTATAAGTATAAGTATAAGTATAAGTATAAGTATAAGTATAAGTATAAGTATAAGTATAAGTATAAGTATAAGTATAAGTATAAGTATAAGTATAAGTATAAGTATAAGTATAAGTATAAGTATAAGTATAAGTATAAGTATAAGTATAAGTATAAGTATAAGTATAAGTATAAGTATAAGTATAAGTATAAGTATAAGTATAAGTATAAGTATAAGTATAAGTATAAGTATAAGTATAAGTATAAGTATAAGTATAAGTATAAGTATAAGTATAAGTATAAGTATAAGTATAAGTATAAGTATAAGTATAAGTATAAGTATAAGTATAAGTATAAGTATAAATAAAATATAAAACACAATACAAGTGAATTTTTTAAGTTATAAATGAAAAAATAACAAATAAGCAAAGTCTTATACACATTTTCAAGTCTCCCGTTTTTCAGCAAAAAAAAAACAAAAACAACGTAGAAAAATATGTCACTTTCAAAGCTTTAACGACAAAGATAAATGAACGAAAGCGAAAGTACTCAAGTAAAAGTCACGATAAATAAGAAAAAGTGCATTTGCACCTATATATGTATGTCTGTAAAAACATTTTGAGAGCACCAAATTTTTTCTTTTTATGGTATTTTCTGAAAACCCCTAAAACTATAAACGCTGAGCAAAAAGTTAAATTCCAACAAACTTTCGCACAGTCTACATTTAAGTTTTAGCTGGTTTATTTGCCAACATTTTTCCATCACCTACATTTAGTCCCACTTTTCTTATGTCGCTTTTTATTGTATATACATAAACACATACTTACACGCTGCGTACAATAAAAACCTTTTTTTTTAGTTTCCTGGTTTTTGTTCCTAATCCGAAATTCAACGCAGTCAGCTGCACTTTAATGGCTGCTGTCACAAGTCGATTTGCGCCGCAAAGCATACAACTGCAGGAATCTGAAAAAAGTGTGAAAAAAAAAAACAGTATAAAAAGCTATAAGAAATGCAGTGGTAGCATTAAAATTCCAAAACAAAAAAAAAAAACAAAAAAACCAGAATCTAAAAATCCAGTAAGCATTTTACACAGCTACGCCCCTTACTTTGCCACTCCGCCACGCCCAATAGTGTGTGCTGCACTAGCAGTTAAGTTACGTTTTCGCTTTTCTGCATTTTTGTTGTTTGCACATTCTTTGTTCCTGGCTTAAAAGCGTACGTAACTGCGAATTGCGCTGGTCAGAGCTCACGCACATCTGCAGGGAGCCCACCTCTGCGGCGCTGTTGCGTGTAGGGCGCGCGCTAATGTCGTTCATTATTGCTGCTGTGCGCTGATAGCTTACGAATTGGGCTAGCACACTACACATCTGCGTTGATAGTGGTTCGGAAGGCTATTGTATTTGTATCTAGATACAGTAGCAAGCAAAATATTTGCAGCTTAATGTAGGAAGAAGCTTTACATAACGAAAAATTCTAGGGCAGTGAAATAAAATATGCAAATTATCGCAAAGCTAACAAAGCAAATTAAATTTTAGTTAGGCCATGACTTTACCTCTTCATAAAGAAGTATAGAGGTGTACACTCAGCGTAAAGTGGGCCCTCTATGATACAATTTATTTGAACACAAGCTTAATGTGGAGAAACCACTTCGTTTTTTGGATAAACACAACAAAAAACTATGCCACTTCCAAGTCTCTGGGCATCTAAAAAAGTAAGAGTGTAGACAGCGATATCGCGTTCTGCCAAGAGCGAGGTAGTAGCAGAGGGAGCATACAATGCTCTCCACCTCCTCCTCGTTCCTGTAACTGAGACAGAAGTCATTTGAGGGAAACCCCCTACGTTTTCCATGTGTTTCCATTAGGCAGTGCCAGGTGATAATATCAATCACTATTATGTAGTCACTGTAAAATGGAAAATTGGTCCTGATCGATGAGGGACCTAGTTGTTTCTAGGCCAAATCTGTGCAGTTATCTCCCATGCGGATTACGTGGTCCATCTACTAGTATTGATCCAAAGGATAAAGAGATGTCAATGTATTGGGCAGAAGTGTCGGATTTAAGAAAGAGTGCATCTAACTCATGTGATCTTATAAAGCAAAGGAAAGTGACTTAAGGTACTACTGATCCCAAACTTAAGAAATCTTCAAATATTTGATTATTTAAAAATGTATCTATACCATAAGATAGAGGAGAGGAAAAATAATGAAGAGGAAAAAAACTGCTTGAAAACTCTAACTGCTTAACCCTTTTTGGGTGTTTGGTCAAGGTCCTGCTTCTATTTGTGACATGTGTTTTGATGTTTTTCCACAAATGGACCTACAGTTTCAAGCCAACTACAAAGGCAGATATTTTTTGGGGGATTGCGGCTACCTCTGCCTGGAACACACTGCAGTGGTCCGGTAACCTGAATTTAAGTCTGATGGCGAGCTCCTCGCAAAAAACTACTCCACCAACCTTTCCTTCAAGCCTCGATCCATCCGTGAACAAGTTCACCAGATCCTGTCCCCAAGTGTAGCCCCCCGTCCTCTCTTCCCTTGATGGAATATGAGTGGGGAAGGTTCCGGTTGGACTAAGCGAAGGTATACACTGATCCGTTGACAGGAGGACGAACTTGAAGTTTCTAAGGATGCTTGGGTGCCCATAAGTGAGGTTGAGCTAATAGCCCTAGCCCCTCAGTCTGATTGTGGTACGCGTAACGGCAAATCTGCCTGCGTTGTCTACGGGTACCACAATTAACATTGAGTTGAGCACCAGAGTAGGAGTCGTTCGAAGCGCCCCACTGATTCCAATGAGTGCCGAACTCTTTCCAGCTTCTTCATCAATGTCGTCTTCTCTAGTGAGTTCCACCAGACTACGACTCCATATAACAAGATAGGCTTTACAATAATAAAAGAAAGAAGAAAAATGTTTGGAGAATGTTTTCTAGCGGGGCATTGAAATAAATCAAAACGCTGAAAATGGCTGTCATAACCGGTTACGGTTAAGAAAAACATTTTCCGATTATATTTGTATATAATTGTCTAAAGTACTTTAGTATAAGCTTTTCTAAATAGAATTTTGAAAATTGTTGCGCCTACAAAAAAAATTAAATGAAATTTTCAAAAAAAAAATCCGAAAATCTCTTTATGAAAAAGCACTATGTAATATACTAATACCTACTTCCATTCAGGATATATAAGTTTATATATATATTTATATAATTGGCGCGCACATCCTTTACTGCGTGTATGGTCGAGCTCTTCCTCATATTTGTGGCGTCTGCCAAAATGAAAGGAAATACAGTTTTATGCTGCTAGTAGAGGGTTCTTAGGTGAATAATTTCCATGGTAAATTTCTGCCGTAGCCTAACTCCATAAGGTAATTGCCCAAATTCACCTCTTAGGTTAGATTAGGTTATGTTTTTATGGCAATCGGCTTAGAGTATCTAACTCACTTAGATCATGTAAGTCCGTTGTGGGACCACTGTGTAACACGGGAGATTTGCTGTTTACTTTTCATGCAACCAGTTAGACCCTCTTATGAAGCGTTTTATTCCAACATCGGATAGTTCAGTAAGAGAGCCTAAAAGTATTTTCCCAACAACCCTGCTTTACTCCAAGCTAAGGCTAGACGATTACTGTGGAAGTGTTCTACTGTTACTAACACTTCCTCGTGTCCACAACTTCTGCAGTATTCATGCGAAAATATTCCTAGCCTAGAAGAGCACCTATTCAATAGGCAAAGACTGGTGACACAAGCCACGACCTTTTCCCTTGAGAAGTTAAGTAGTTCTCCTGATCTTTTCTTATCTACTTTCGGCCAAGTTAGCTTGGTTGTAAAAAAACATATTTTCTTTTCTCCGTGACCGATTGTCCTCATGAAGAATTTTATTTTCTATCCTTAATTTGCAATTTTGCCTCTGTTTTCTAGCGGAGGCAGATAGGGTAGGCTAACTCATCGGCCTTGCAATTTCCTTCAGTATCTCTCAATATCTCGGAAATCATATAAGGTGATGCTAATATCATTTAAAGCTGCCAGACATTCCTGAACAATCTTTGATTTTAGTATAACTGCCTCCATTGATTTGATGGCCGCCCGGCTGTCCGCGAAGATATTTAACTTAGTTTTTCTACGGCGTGTGTGTTAAGGTACACAGTTACCTTCTTTATAGCTAGAACTTTTGCCTGGTAGACGCTACAGTAGCCCGGAGGTCGGACAGATAATTCTAATCCTAATTCTTTTTAATAAACTCCATAGCCTACTTAATTTTCTAGCCTGGATTCATCCGTCCATGGTCTTTGAGTTTGCCACTTCTTAGTGATCAAAAATATTCTTTATTGCAACCTATAAATGGACTACTTCAATTCATTTAGACAATAACTAAGGGTCTCACATTATTCGAAATTATAACTGTAAGATATTAAAGACAGTGTAGCCAAAATTGTACATGTTTTTCAGTTGCTTTTTTTTCCAAATAGTTCTACTCTTATGTTGTGGGTCGACTCATATCGCAACTAATTCAAACTTTCCAGTACAGTAAAATACGCATAAATAAATAGTCATAAATACTTTTGCACCCGACTGCTATTTATTTTTTTGCTTCTTATAAAACATCGCAGTTGCGTGCAGCACAAACCCTTCACACATTTTTCATATGTCATACATGAAATGGCTGCAAGCGAGAGTTTGGTTGGTTTTATATCGTTTAGCAGTGGGTGCGTCCTATCAGCGCAGCAGCAGCAACTCATAAATCACTATACACATTTCAATTCGTCATTGTCTCATTTTTGCGCGCTCTCGAATCGCTTTCGCCTTCCGCGTTTTTCCCCCTTTTTTCTATTTCGAATGGAGCCAGAACTATTGCTCTACTGCTGTTGTTGCCATGCGTTAGCGCATAGCAGGTTGTCCTGAAAACTCTACCTGCGATTTTTGCCTTTGCTGGATTATGTTTTTGTGCGAACCATTAGAAATGCAACAAAAGATGGTTGGTTGAGCTTTCTTTAGCAGATTTTTGCAATTGCTGAGGCAACTCTAAAGTATTTTTACGTGGAATAGTTGTGCGATTGTGTGTAGCTTTGTTGGCATTTTAATGTGTCAGCTGCGCTCAAATGGAGATTAAGTTTTAGGTATTCGGTATACAGTTAAGTGTTTCTAGTATTTCGAGATTCTTTAAGACGAGTGTTTAAATTTGACATAATTTCTTCCAAAATTGCTTATGCAAAAATAAATTTCAGAGAAGGGAAAACGTCCCTCTTGCTTTTTCCTAGAGCGAATGTACGGTTTTTTTTGAATTGAAATGCATAAATTTTTTAACAAAATTTATCAAGTAATTGCAAATATTCCTATTAGTGGGTCAACAATATATTAATGTTGCACAATATTTTCCAAATTCCCGCTGCGTGAACTTTCTCAAGTGTTGATTTTTTCTATGAATTTTTCAATACATTTGCATTCAAGGCCGAGTGGGTTGGTGCCTGATTACGCTTTAGTACAGTTTTCTAAACGGTGTCGCCCCCTCTGCAAATACAATATATCCGCCATGAAAAAATTGCTCATAAAAATGCACCTGCCCATCGAGGACGGTATTCCACTTCAAGGATGAGAGATACATTCTAACCACGGAGGATTCTAACTACCCCAATATACTTTTAAGTTATGCAACGGCAACGTATTTCATTTTTTGTGGTGGCTAAGTAACACAATGGCCGCCGTGGTCGAATGAGCTGGTGCGTGACTACCATACGAAATTCCCAGATAGAACATCGGTTCGAATCCAGGTGAAAGACCAAATAAAGAAAAAGTTTTTTCTAATACCGGACGCCCCTCTGCAGGCAGTGGCAAACCGTCGAGTGTATTTCTGCTATGAAAAAGCCCCAAAAAAAAATATCGGCTGAACATGAACAACATCAAGACGCACACCACAAATAGGAAGAGGAGCTCGTCCAAATACCCAAAAAGGGTGTACGCGCCAATAATATATACAGGGTGGCCATATAGCGTTTGCTTTTTGAACCACCTATTTTGTTGAGAATGGTAACACAAATGACATGTCAAATATGTTCATAATTTACTTAAAGGTTTGACATTTACGAAATGGGACGCTATACGCGTGAACAAAATTGGGAAATATTGAAAACCTATTTCCAAAGTGGTTAGTCTTCTTCTTTTCTGATTTTCAAATCGGTGGCTACGTCAATAAGCACAATTTTCGAATTTGGGGCTCAGAAAATCCACACGTTACTGTAGAGAAGCAAATGCATCCACAACAAGTCACTGTTTGGTGCGGTTTTTGGTCTGGCGGCATCATCGGGCCATTTTTTTTTCGAAAATGAGCGAGGAGCCGCGGTTACAGTAACGGGCGAGCGTTACCGTGACATTCCAAAAATTGAAGAGGATAACATGGACGACATTTGGTTTCAACAGGACAGTGCAATTTGTCACACTGCCAAAGTTACACTCGAACTTTTGGCTACCGTTTTTGAATTCCGATATCAATTGGCCGCCTCGGAGCTGTGATTTAAGCCCGTTGGACTATTTTTTGTGGGGAACTGTAAAGAACAAATGCGATGCGAACCATCCAGAGACGATTGATGCTTTAAACTCGAAATCGAAGTTGCCATTCATGAAATTGGAGCCCAAACAATCGAAAATGTGCTTAAAAATTGGGTTGATCGAATGGCCAACTGTAAAGCCAGTCGTGGCAGTCATTTGAACGATTTTATTTTTCATTCATAAATGGCAATGTGAGTTGATTAGTTTTTTTTTATAGCCGATTCCAAAAGCAAATTTTACATGGCTCACCCTATATCATGTACAGGTATATAACACAATATTTATGATTTTAAGCTAATAGCAAAATTTCTACAGTTTAGCTCATAAAACAAGGAATATTTAGTGGATTTTCAGGCTCCGTAGCTCTAATTAAATGTAAGGGCAGTGATTTTTAATATTCAGAAGAGTTTTGGCTGCTTTCAGATATGGCTTTTGTTAAAACTTGTCAGTAGTCTAGAAATTTCAAAAATTTTTAGTTTTTTTTTATAATTCGAGAGTATAGTACATTAGGAATATACTTTGAAATTCTCATGCGAAAATTCCCAGCTTCCCTAGGTGCCACAGCCCACTGACTAAGTAAAGAGTGGTCGGCGTGCTCCTGTACCTCAAACTTTAAACTCATTAAATCGAACCGACTCTTTTCGGCCTGATGTTGTAAAAAAAAACAACCAAAAAACTATTCCACCGAATCGTCTCAAATTTAAGTATTTTATTCAAAACATCAGTGTAAAATAAGTAGAATAAATAGAAGAGCCGAAATGGACAACACCGTGCAGGTACAATTTTTCGGGAGCGTCAACCTCGGCGTCATTTTGAAAATTATTAAAATTAAAAAAAAAAAATTCTCATTCTTGTATGTAAAAGAAGTTAAATAAAGAGCCCAAAAATTTTAAATATCGTTTTTCGTTTTTTTTTTTTTTAAATCCTGAAAATACTCAAAATTTTCAAGCTCTGGACTACCTGCACCCCTTATGAGACTTATAGGATCATTTTATGGCAAATATTTCAGTCAGTTTCCTTTGCCAATTTACGAAAATAATGTTCCAAAGAATCAAGACTTTGACTTTGAACTTTGTAGGCGGCTATTGAATCAGGTACCCAATTAATATGCATTGAATTTCAACGAACGAAATTTTTGAGTGGTGTTCTTTTTAAAAATAGGTATAGTATGAGATCCAAACAGCTACATCCAATAGGTGAAATAATATATATTTCATTAGCAACGGAAGGTCTTGCTAGGTGAGGTGTAATACGAAGTCCGTTGGCCTACTCTATCTATTCCCGCCATGTGGTCGTTACAAATGATAATTCTTTAGGTTTATCATTGAACGTCCGCATTAATGCGTGGTTTGAACAAATTGAAGGTGATTTCAATTGTTATGCAAAGACAGAAGACGATTAACAATTTTTTAAACTTTTGACTACTATTTATCACCTTCTGCCCCTTAATAGATTTCAATGCTTAGAACATATCCACCGGTTGTTGTTAGCTCGTACACTTTACTTATAATACCATATTATTTTTAGCTTTGATAAACTGTCGGTCTTCTAAGGAGTAAAAGCGATTCGTCCAAGCAAAGATACTCGTCGAGATATAAGGTACTTTAGAGACATTGAAGAAAAATAATTACGTTGAACTGTTCAAATCTATGTTCAGCTTTTAATTAGGTTGATCAACAACCATACCACGCTGCAGACATCGATTCTCGTCCGAAGCAAATACCCAAAAACGTATACATTTCTTTAGCGTTCGCAGGTATGAAAACAGCTAACGTGTTCAAAGGTTTGGTGAAAAAATTTGGAGAAAGTGTTTCTGTCGAGGATATAAAAAGAAACCCCTGACCAGACTAGTTTTTTTTTTTTAAGTAAAGTGTACCCTATGATCAGAAAGTACCGGGAATGTTTAAATAAAACGAAACAAAGTTAAATTTCAGGCAAATTTATTTTATCCCCTTCAGACGGGTTATAAGCAACACACATGTGACAACGTTAACCCAGTCGTCCATGGACCCCTTCGTCGCAGTTTCTTTGAGCTCCTCTATCGACTGAAATCCCCTTCCGCGAAGTGGTAACATGAACTTGGGAAACAAAAAAAGTCGCACGTGGCCATATCAGGTGAATATCAGCACAATTTGGGCTCGGTGCAATGGCGCGTTATCATCATGCAAAATCCAAGAAGGGTTTGCCCACATTTCTGGCCATTTGCGACGTTCAGCATCTCTCAAATGCTTCAAAACGGATAAATGATATTCTTTATTGACTGTTTGACTCGATGGAAGATACTCATGGTACACTACGCCTTGGTAATCGAAGAAAACAGTCAACATCACCTTCACTTTTCAACGGCCTTGCCGCGTTTTTTTTCGGTTTCGGCTCGTCTTCGAAACGCCACTCAGACGATTGTTGTTTGGTTTCCATGTCACATTCATACACCCATGTCTTGTCGCCAATAATTATCCATTTCATGAAAGTTGGATCACTTTGGGCTTCAGAAATCATCTCTTCAGCAACTGTCTTTCGGGGGTATTTTTGCACGAAATTCAGGTCCTTCGGAACGAGCCTGGCTTTGACGCGAATCATACCCAAAACATCAACCACAATTTGTTGGGCCGTTCCACATGAAATGCCAAGTTCACTTGAAATCTCGCTTAAGCTGATATGATGATTTTCAAGCACGATTTCTTTCACTTTCTTCAAGTTTTCATCGGTGTTCGACGTTGATGGGCGTGCGGAATGAGGCAAATCTTCCACCACTGTACGATCAATTTTAAAGTCTTTATACCACTCGCAGATTCGCCAAATGCTTTTTGCGACGTTTTCAGTGCAACATAAAATTTCGAACAAAATCTTTGTTCAACATCAACCAATTCAACAAAATTATCCAGGGTAAAATTCGACAAATTGATTTGCATGAAAAAATTTGACTGATGTAAACAAAGGCCATGCAGACACTAATGATGCTATGGCGCTAAAAAGTGACAGATGTGTGTCTTACAGTCTTACTAACATAAAAAAAAAATATGGAACAGGTTCCCACGTGCGTTATTCGTTTAAATTAAATATACCCGGTCCTTTTTCATCATTGGGTATATGAATAAGCCAACAATGGTTCCAGAGCCGAACACTACATTCGGATCGAGATTGCTAAACTTTTATCGCATTGAGTGACAGTTTCGTGTGAGGCAGACCATGAAAATGTTAGTTGCCGTACGACAGCCTGTAGACAGTCTCATATTCTATATAATTGTCGCGTACACCCTTTTTGGGTGTTTGGTCGAGCTCCTCCTTCTATTTGTGCTGTGCGTCTTGAAGGACCTACAGTTTCAAGCCGACTCCGACGGCAGATATTTTTCTTTATTTTTATGAAAATCTTTTCCATTTCACTTTTTCACTTTTCAAGCTTTAAACACACTCGGAGGTTTGCCATTACCTGCCGACGGGCGACCGCTATTAGAAACAACTTTTGAGTTTTCCTCGAGAACTGAACCTATGCTCTCTCTGAATTCCGAATTGTAATCACGCACCACCCGTTCGGCTACGGCGGCCGCCAGGCAGGCTCATGGCGGACGCCTAAATTTTGTAATTTTTCACACATATGTAGTTGTTAGGAGCCGCATTTTGAACAAAAATAGTGAAACCTTTTTTAAAATCTTCCAAATTTGTATATGTTTTGCTTGAAGACAACATCTAGGCGCATTTCTTAAAAAACGTTTTTTGTCGGAAGCAGCGCTGGCTTGCGTTCCGAGCACCAAAAAAAAAACAAATATGTTTTTATGTTTAATTAGCAAAAATATGTAGCAGATGCCATTTCCTTAATATGTGATGCCACCTATTTTTATAAAGCCAAAAAAAATTGTTTTTTATTTGGCAACCAAAAATCTTGCTAGGAAACGCGCATTTATACAATCAATTTCGCTTATGCAGTTATTTCATCACGGCCAAATCGCTTCAACTATTCCAGCCATTTGCAGAGCATCGAGAGTTGATTACACGCTCAATCAAGCTACAGCAAAGTGTAAATGCAATTTTTGCGCTTAATTATGACTCAAGTGCATACTTGAAAATATTTACGAAAGCGATTAAAAAAGCGATATTTTTTTAAAATATATTTTATGATGAAATACACAAACACAATTGAAAAGGCTGCACGTCGTACGTGAGTGCATTTTCATAACAATTTAACCTTTTAAGAGCCATTGAAAGCATTGCTGTGCTTCACGCACTTTGTAGGCAGTTGAGCGCAAATGCAGACAAGCGCACGCACGCACGCACGCACACACGCATACCTAAATGAAACGTATGCTTTTATTCACTGTCAACTAACTAATGCCTGCGCTCATACATAGTCACAGCGCTTTCATTCATTCAGTCATTCATTCTCGCCTGCGCTTGCATACATACGTACATACATATGTAAATATGGGTCTGCATATAAGCCGGTTACTCATACGCCTAGTTGAGCACGTAATGGTGTTTTAAATGCGAAAGCGCTCGTATTTACATGGAAAGGCACACACGCATACACACACATATGTAGCAATGCTTCTGTATGTGTGGACAGATTTAAATTAAAAGCATAATTTTGTTACACCTACACGCAAGCATCCACATTTGCTTATGAATGTGTGCGTGAAATTTTAAATTATACTTCCGCTGCCACACACACACACACACACACACACACACTGTAGAAATATTATATTAAACATTTTCTCCAACCGGCTTTCCGCCAACGAGCTGGCGATGTTAATTTTCTGTGTTGTCACTGTTTTAATATCCACAACAGCCACTTAATCAGCGCGTTGTGACAGCGCCGTACTGGCAATATTGCATACACACTTCAACAGACGTACCATACAGTTACATACGCGCTTACATACACATATGTTGCGTGTACATATTATTGCGCTTGTTGTTTTTGCTCTTTTACTTGAGCGCGATCGCAGTGTGTGATATGGTTATTATTGTTTTTGCAACGAAATTAATTATTTTGCCTTTATATTGGGAAGAGGTGGATAGGTTGAGGGCTCAACCCATTTGAGTGCAAAAAAAATATTACAGTGAAAATATCAAATCTTCGTTATTAACTGGTACAAATTAGTTTTATTAAAAGGCAGATACAAAAAAAATGTCTATTTTTTTATTTATTTTTTTACTTATTTGTCTTTGAATGGATACAATCTTACAGACCATGTTAAGCTAATGTAGTAGTTACTAAGAAAAAAACGATTTAAGTTGGTCGACTAAGATGCCATACGGCCATGTAAAATCAGCACCAGACGAATTGAAAAACATATTGGGTTGGAGAAAAAGAAATGTCGTATTTGTGATCGAAATTTAACGCTTTATTTAACGTACTTAGAATTATCCGATTCAAGTCAAATATGCCCCGTTTTGTTCGCAAACTTGTTGCCATTTAGAAGGCAACTTCATTATCCCCCCTTAATAAAACCCCTCTTTCCTTATTTGCAAAAAACTCAGACAAGCAGTTTTCGCAAGACTCTTTTTAGGCCAACTTGGTATCACCAAGGGCGTTTTGCATGGATCGGAAGAGATGATAGTCACTTGGTGCCAGGTCCGGACTATATGGTGGGTGCGATAGGACATCCCATGCGATCTCCCGTAGCTTCTGGCCGGTCATCAAATATGTGTGAGGACGAGCGTTGTCCTGGTGGAACACAACACCATTCCTATTGACCAATTCTGGCCGCTTCTAGTCAATCGCCTGCTTCACGGTCAAGTTGCTCACAGTAGAGGACCGAATTAAGGGTCTGGCCATAGTTAGCAGCTCATAGCGCATAATTCCCTTCCAATCCCACCAAACATACAGCAAAACCTTTCTGGCGATGGTTTGGGCCGGCTCGCCGCTTCTCGACCACGATCTTTTTTGCTTGGCGTTGTCGCACGTGATTCACTTTTCATCGCCAGTCACCATCCGCTTCAAAAATGGGTCAAGTTCGTTCCGTTTTAGCAGAGAATCTCAAGCGTTGATTCGGTCCAGAGATTTTTTTGCGTCAACACGTGTGGCACCCAAACATCCAGCTTTTTTTGGAATCCAATCTTCTGCAAATGGTTCCAAACGGTTTTGTGGTCTACACCTAGAACCTGACTAATCGAGCGAATGCTCACATATCGGTATCTTTGGATAATTTCAACGATTTTATAAGTCTCTTCGACATCTACTACACCAGAACGAAATCGATCGAACCAACGCTGTGCTGTGTGAATCGTTACAGTATGAGGCCCATAAACTTCACAAATTCTTGCCGCCGCCTTCGTTACATTTTTACCTCTAAGGTAGTAAAAACGTAAAATATGACGAATTTCTTGCTTGGTGGACTCCATATTTGAAGCGCTATAACTTAAGACTCAAACGTATGATCACAACACTGTCAAAGAGACACTTATAGTACAGATTGTCGTCTTCACACCGCCGTTTAGTGTGACCCGACGCAATAAGTCCAACGCAAGATATGTTTAAATGTCGCGCTCAATTGACAAAATACGACATTACTTTTTCCCCAACCCAATATTTCAATCTGCACATGCCCTAGGAATTGGAGCATTTACCCCGTAGTTGGTTCTCGAGAAGCCAATTTTAAAGGTTTCGTACTGACGGAACCTCATATTAGGAATATCAAACTCAATTTTACTTGAAAGAGAAGGACAATCAATAGATCCAGAAATAATACGAACAATAAATGAGCACGATAGATTAGATCATCAAAGGGTTTTAAGTCGATCAGTAAACATTGAGAGCGAAGTTCAGACAAATTTAAAGATCGGAGCGCAAAACGAAGAAAAACTTTCTGAACTCTCTCAATCCGATTAGGCAGACCTATTTGGTACGGTCTCCAAATAACAGCGGGATACTCTAGTCTTTATCTTACATTACAATGTTTTGAGAGTGTGTGTGTTGGTAAATGCAGAAAAATTGCGGCGTGCGAATGCTAGCATCGCATATGATCGTCTTATGACGGTTGAGGTTTTTATAGCAAAACGCAATGAGACATTTTTTTAGTAAATTTTATCCCTCCATTTCATACCTAAATGGGCTTTTGACTTTTTTTGACTTTTCTCGAAAAAGTTATAATGAAAATTTATTAAAAAAGGCAGTCAAAAGGTTAAGTTGTTTCGCAGAAATTTTCACAAATTATTTTTGTTATGCACAAGAAAGCTTTGTCCAAGCTAATGTTTGACCATTTCGTATGGACTCGTACACATACAACAATAAGTAGTAGTACAAAAATTAATTCAAAATGGCGTCACTCGGCATTTATGGGTGACATTTATACACTACTAGAAGTTGGGTTCGTTTACCTTTTGCCGAAATTCTTATCTGCCTCGCAATTTCTTTTAAATTTGCTTTCGTTGCATATTTCGTAGCTTATTTCTGTTTATATTGGGCCAGCGTTTGAAAAGCCACGCATAACTTAATCCATTTCAATAGCGTAACACCAGTCACTTATTGGGTGTAAGCGCACGCCTCTAAACTGTGAATACACTCAGAATTATGCCGCATTGCTGACACGAATACCAAGCGGCAAAGCTAAGCGCAAAGCCCGCAATCTGCAGGGGTATTGTTATTTGCATGCCTATTTAAATATTCGCGCTTTGAAGTGTTTGAAATATTTTGTATGCCCCAATTTGATTTCCATTAACTCTTTGTGCTTCTCCTTTTACCTCTTGATTTCAGCATTGGCAGTCGTTTAGGCCAATTTGTGCGCCTTTTTCGCTTCACTTTCAAGTTAATTTTTGACTTTTTCCTTTGGCTGCCTTCATTGCAATGCAAAATTCTTTATTTGCCAACCCTTTTCAAATTCTACTCAATCTTTTTGAATACACTTTCATCTGATTTTGTAGTTCTTGTTTTTTTTTTCTTTGTTTTTTTTTTGTTGATGCTGCAAGAAGAATATAAAAAATTAAATTAAATAGAAATTAGGGTACTCGTGCATGAAATTTTTTTGGGGATATGAAGAAGGGAAACGCATAAATTTATTAAAGGCCAAAATTGAAGGGTATTTTTTTGATTTGAATGGAGAAAAATTTTAGTAATAAAAAATGTAAAAAGTAAACAATTAAGAAAGCTTAAGCAGATACAAAAGTATTTTAGGCATTTAAGACTTTTGATTTCGATTAGTAGGGTCAAAGGGTTAATAAGGTTAACGGATATATAAAGGTCAACTAAGTTAATACAAGGTGACCGCAACAGTATTTTTCAAAATCAATCAATAAAAAGGTAAAGCATTAATTTAATAAAAAAATGATGCTTTTTTTGTTATAGTAAAATATTTTTTTTTTTAATTTATTTTTTACATATATTTCGCTGCTTGATGCCACACTACCTATTCGAAACATCATAACTTTTTTGTGTGAAATTAGTTTTTATTGATTTCAAAGACAAAATTGTTCAAAAATGATTACAATTTTAAAATATATTCTCTTTAGCTCGATATGACCACCTTTTGCCTTGACTATAGCCTTCAAACGGTAAAAAAATGAGTTGCCTGCTGCACGAATGTGATCTTGAGGTATTTTGGCCCATTCTCGTATAATCGCATTTTTCAGCGCATCCATACTGGCATATTTTTTAGTCCTCACCTTGCTCTTCAAAATGGATCAGATGGAATAGTCCATCGGATTTGCGGCTTGCGAATTCGAAAGCCATTATGTGGACGAAATGAAGTGTGGAACATGAAGTATGCTTCGAGTGGCTATACGTAGGCTCAAATTCTCGTATGAGCGTTCGGTCAAGTAAACACGATCGTTGTGAGTGTTTATGAACTGCTCAATTGGGAAATTTTTTCAATCAGAAAACACAATGTTAGGAAATTCGCCACGTTCGTGCAAGCGCAACAACTCCTTTGCTCTTTCGCACCGAACTTTTTTTGCTGAGGTGAAAGATCGTGTGCTTTTTGGAACTTGTAAGCCTTGACCTTGAGCTCATTTTTCAATATGCGTCGAATGCTGTCGTGCGATATGTTTAGTTCTTTGGTAATTTTTCTTCCACTTCGACGTGGATTTCGTTCAAGTCGAGCCTTCACTTTCCGAACCATTTCTGGCGTTGTAGCGATTTTTTTTGATCCAACTCAATAGCGTTTTGCAATGCTGCCAGTATCATTGTAACGTTTTATAGTGCGATACACAAACATTTTATTCACTTTGAGGTGACTGAGCTCACGAACAATGGATGGTTGTGATTTTCCAGCCAAATATAACGCAATCACACTATTAAGTTTCAATTCCACCACAGAAAATAAAACAACAAAACTGAGACGCAAATGTTTTTGATGGTTTATAAATAATAGATTGAACTCTCAGTAGAACAATTTTGACGTTGATGTCATGAGCTGTTTACAGATGCAAGAGTGAGAATTTGGTAACACTTCTTATCGTTCACCCTGTACACTCTTAATGGGTTCGAGGTAATCAGAGGCCCGAAAAAATGATGATTTTCAATAACTTTTTTTTTGCTAGTCAATTGCTTTATTTTCACAAAAATAAAAACATAGCATCAATAATTCATGCTTCGGCTCAAAAAAAAAACAAAAAAACATTTGTGAAAGTTATCGCTGTTTGTGTAGAGCCGTTCCTCTAATTCCCTTGCAGTGATCATCACAAGTCCTTGGGGATTCATTTGAAATCAAACGGACAAGAGAAATTAGTTTTGGTAATAGATAATCTCTTGCCAGATTGAAGTTTTTTTCTCTGTCAAAATTAACAATATGGCGGCCTCTGGAAATATTTTTCAAAATTTTGAGAAAAAAACCGACAATTAAATGTTAAAAGAAATTTAAATTTTTGAAAAAAAAAATTATTCGATCAGGCACGAGCCTGCAGCTGTAAGTTACAGTGATCACTAGTTCAAAAAACAGTTTTGAGAAAAACGCATTTAAAGTTTTGCTATCGATTTATACGAATTATTTACTTACTCACACTGTGTCATCTATTTTTGGGCCCATGGTTCTTCAGCCGTCATAGCTGCTTCTTCAAATGGAAATTCTAACACCTTTCGGATTTCAATGATTTATGTCACCTCTAAAAACAACAACCAAAAATATGTGAAATAAATTTTATAAACCAACCATAAAAAATCAAAAATCAATGAAAATAGTCTTTCAGTTGCCCAATATTATTAATATTATTATATTGAGTAATAATTGAAATAGAGCAGTAAAAAATATTTTTAAAGTGTTTCTATTAATATGACTTAAACCATCTACAAGTGAAAATTTAGCAGTGCAAAGCTAACGCAATGTTGGCAAAAACTGTGTAGAAAAAACAAACAGAAAAAAAAATTAAAACACAAGCACCAGAACAGTTCAGCAAAAAAACTTGCCGCAGCATGAAGAAACATTTTTCCGATATAATTTGTGCATAAAACCCACTTTTCCTCTATTCCATATTTTTCTTTTTTTTTTTTTTGAGCAAAGCAAAATCTTCCATCAAAGGTGAACGCAGTGCAGAAGGGTCCGTTTTTGCAAGCAAAAGTATAACGTCAATGCCAATAGCAACAAAATTGGCAGCATTTCCTTTATACAATTACATAGAATACAGAAAAGCTTTGCCTTTGGCTCATAGAATGCCCGTTCGTTTGGGTGTGAGCTATTTTTGGCTCCGAAATGGATGCTGCACTAGCGCGACATTGTTAAGCAAACGAGCAGAGCGGCAATAACGTCAAAGACAACAAAGGCAGTGGGTAAACAGAAGTGGCTATAAATACATGGGTGGGTACATGAAATAATAAAAGAGAAATCAGGATTGTTTTAAACTTTGGCGATGAACAAAAATCAAGAAGCAAAAAAAAAGCTGCGACACAGATTAAGTGAAGTTGCCGTTGAACTGCTAGGAAATATATGAACAAGAATTTATAAGTTTGTATATGGTATAAAAGTGTATATCTATACTATAAAGGTGAACGTCTGTATGTTGTGCGCGCATCACTACGAAACGACAACACCAAAAGACGTAAATATTTTTATACATTCATATTTTCACCCAATGAAGGTTATAGGCATGTTTTTATGCTGGAACTCTCTTCCCACAGCCCCCATGCCGCGCCACCACTCTCATTCGTCACTAATAATCGAATATTTGCTTAAATTTAATCTAAAAAATCTTAGTTTTTCCTATTTCCCACTATTTATAGCCCATTCTAGACTTCATAATCCGCATAAGCTGTTCAACTATGACCCAAATGCAAAGTTCAAAAACAAATTGAGATAGAAAATTAATAAAAATAATTTTGCTTGATATTTTTCTGATTGGTTGTTTTGATTTTATTCAACGAGACATAGCAACGGATGCCGGGCATTTTAATAACAGGTGGCGCTAAAGTAATCCTCCTATCAGAAAATGCTATACATTTTGCGATTGGCCCCTAATGTGAGTTCTGTTTTGACATTTGTGTAGTAAACACATGCGAAATACACGTTAATAAACAATGTTACGCTACACTGCTCCAGAACGCGGAATATTGCTGACTATTTATTTGACCAATAACACTGCGTTACAAAAACGAACTTTTTTTCTGTCCTATGAACCAAATATACTTTTTCGGAAAGGGGAGAAAAATTAAAAATACACGTGTATCGGCGATTTTCATGTACACGTCAGAATTTTTTTTTATGTATAAAATATAGAGCTCGTAGTTCGCCTGTGTGAAAAACTTTGGATCAATTTTTAACCCTTTTTCCGTGATCCGATCGCGCTGAATTTCTGCAGGCAGACTGGTGGAAATGTTTTTATTATGTAAAATTAAAAAAAAAAACAAATTTATCAATTCTCAGATTTTCTTGAATTTTTTTTTCTAAAAAAAAAAAATTTTTTCTAAATTTTCGGCATAACTTAAAGGGACTCCAAATTTTTAAACAACTTATTAACCTTTAATTTATTGCTTCATACAACACACTCTGTGCCGTTTGTGTGTTTGTTCCAGTTCCGGAAGTTCCGATCATCTGACAGTTGCGCTACTAGAAGACGTATACTTTGACAGTTGCTTTAAGTTCTGTTGCGCGAAAACGTCTTTCTGTATATTTCATCTTACGAAAAATGCAGTGCCCGACTCGAAATAACTTTTGTTACGTTTGTGGCTTATTCGCACCAAGTAAAAATTTTAAAAGTATTACGAAAACAGTGGTTAATTCGTTTCAGAAAATATTGAAGACTGCTTATGTTCCTTACTTGTGGTATACTCCGAAGGCTTTTGGTAACTTTATTTTTTTAATGATGTGTATAATTTAAGGTGTTTTCAGCGGTCCGCAGATAAAAAAAATAGTTGCAAGTTATGAATTTTCATCAAAATTGAAAGCTATCGAACATCGTGCATAGAAAGGCACAGTTGCCGTTATTGAGCAGTTTCTTGGCAACAAACTAGCTGACAATTATAAAAATATTGTTGCAGAAATGATTTCGGCATATGGCGAAATGGGCAGATTAATGTCGCTAAAGATCCATTTCCTTCACAATCATTTAGATTGTTTCCCTGGTGATTTAGGAGCTTGTAGCGATGAACATGGCGAAAGGTTCCATCAGGACATTGCGGCTATTGAAAAGCGCTTTAAAGGACAAGACATTACGCATATGCTTGGCGAATACTGTTGGTCTATTTGTCGCGATACTGACACAAATGCTTACAAACGCAAAAATAAAAAGCCCAGGTTTCTTTAAAAGCATTAAAATTTTTAATGCAACAATTTTTAATTTTCATATAATAAAATTAATAAAAAAATTAGGGGTTTTATATCTTTATTGTAATGCGGAGTGAAATACCTTGCTTTTGATACCCACATCGGCATATCTCATGCATTTTTTTTTTAATTTCGAACAGGTGGCAACCCTGTGAAACATTGTCAGTGGCAACACCTAGGTGAAAAGTCTAGAAATGTGATACACTATCTGTGTGCCCAATTTCATTCAAATCCGTTAAGCTAATCCTGAGATCGTGTGGCTATACAGATATGCATACAAGAATTGCTCGTTTAAAGTTATAAAATACAAAAAAAAAAAATTACCGATACACGTGTATTTTTATTTTTTATCCCCTTTCCGAAAAAGTGTATTTGGTTCATAGGACAGAATGTGTGTAAGGCGGTGTTATAAGTCTAAAACATAATTATTGCTTTTACAGACCACTTAGTTCTAATATGAGCTTAAATTACTACTATAGTACCACAATTATTAAATAAATTAGAAAAAAGGGTTTAGAAATTTATAAAATTTCTTCTTTGAAAAGTCAAGTGGAATAAAACTCGAGATCTCATTGAATTCGCTTAAAGCGCGGGCAATAGGAGCATTACGCGCATAATTCGTGTTAAGAAATTTAAGATGAAATGGATAAGTATTGCGTAACGATCTAGTAGGAATATGAAAGTAAATGCAACGTAATAGGGATGAACAGCCCACTTTTCCTTTAATTACACTAAAAACAAAAGATAGTGAGAGTATTGACCTTCTACTCTTTAGAGACTTTAAGTTAATTAAAATCAAACGGGAATGATAGGAAGGATAGGATTTGAGAATTTTAACGACCTGAGAGCATATTTAGAAAACACCTTCTGTACACGTTCAATTCTCTCAATAGCAAATTGTTGGCAAGGACTCCAGATAAATGTTGCATATTCTAATCTAGAGCGAACAAAGGAAGTGAAAAGTAATTTGTGTAAGGGTCCGAGAACATCGAGCTATTACGCCGTATAAAACCTAAGACTGAGTAAGAGGTGGACACAATGAAGTTAATGTGACTGTTGAAAGAAAAATGTGAGTCAACAAAGATTACCCCTAGATCTTTGTATTCATGAACAGATTGAAGTAAAGTTTTATCAATGCTGTAAGATGACTGGAAAACCTTTTGAGTTTAAGGGGACCCGGTGGTCTAGAAATTTCAAAAAATCGATTTTTTGTTAATCAGAACTGCACTCTTTCTGATTAAGAATCTTCTTGAATTTTGTGTTTCAGATGAGTAGAAGTCTCGAAATCATCTACGCCGACCGGGTTCGATTTTTCGAGAGGGTCAACTTCAGCGGCATTTTTGTAATAATAAATATTATTTCAAAAGTAAAAAAAAAATTTTTGTCTGCTCAATAAACGTACTAATAAGCCCGAAAAGTTGAAACACCGTTTTTTTAATTTTTTATGGCAAAAAAAAAATCGTGAAAATAGGTGAAATTTTCGTGCTCTAGACCACCGGGTACCCTTAAGCGAAGGTGACATTGAAACATTTCTTAATATTCAGAGAGATGCCAGAGTTACTGCACCACCTTCTTTTTTCAGTAATTGCCTTCTTGCGATTACATTTGGATACATATTTAATTATGTCTGTATGTATATTTCTTTGTACTTCAATCACTAACTTGCATTGATTTTGACTGGTCCACTTGTATTTGTGGCTCACAAAATTGGTCAATTCACTATGAATGCCACAAAAGCTTTTGAAAAGCTTATTTCGAAATTTGTTTATTTTATGTGGGTAGCTGAATGTGCAAAAATAGCCACTTTGCTTGAAATGAGATGCGCAACAAAATTAGTGTGATGCATTTCCAGCGCAATGAAGAAGTAATATTTCGTGTAAAATTTTGAATATAAATCAGAAAATCCACAATTGTGTACAATTTTTCAAAAAAATTTCCAAAAAATTTCCAAAAGCCTACAAATTATGCAAAGTGTCGCTTGCATAAAGTAAGGTTTAAAGATAGGGTGAGATAAGTTTTTATACTTTTTTGTATATATTTTATGTACAAACTATCACGAAATCCATAAATTAATAAATAATAAACAAATACTAAAGTACAGGGTGGGCCAAATAAGACCTACTACTACTACGCAGCAGGTCAATAGTTTGCCTACCAATATGCGCAGTTGCTCCATCTTGTTGAAACCACAAATTAGGATACTGCTCCGCCATTTGCCGCAAAAAGTTTGCAATCAATTCTGTAAGAAGCTCTTGGAATCGATTCCGGCATTTCATCCTCATTTTCGAAGAAATATGGACCGATAGCTCTAGTGGCCATAACACTGCACCAAACGGTACATTTAGATGGATGCAACTGATGTTGGTGTGTTGCCATCAGATTTTCAGAGCCCCACAATCTACAGTTCTGTTGGAGCTGATCTGGAATTAAAATGCTGCCGATATTTACGCTGCGTTAAAACGATTGATCGTTGACAAGAATAGAAAAACTCGATTATTTTAACGCGTTGGGTTTTAATGTTGGCCCACCCTGTACTTGAACGTTTTTATTTTTCACCGTAAGTTTTTATTTTGATTGCCGTGTTTCAACTGTTTATTTTCTTTGCTTTTGTATATGCATTTATCATTTGTCTATGTGGGCAAAAGGTGAGGCGTTCTCACCAAAAAATTCGATGCGTGAAGTGCAATGTTTTATTTCATATTGCATGCGTAAATATTTTATCAACTGACGCTGAATTTTTTCGCAGCTCCGTACAGCCATTCCATTGGTAAGTTTGTGCTGCTGAACGCCGTGGCTCCATTCGACGGCCGCCTCGTACCGTCGTTCTAGATGACAATGTCGCTACCACTAACAAATCTGAAGCCCCTAATTTTGGAATTTTTTCTATGCACAACAATAATGTGAATGCCTTCCAAATGGAAAAATGACTGGAAAAATCTGCTTCTTCTTATCAGAATGTGAAAGTTAGTGGTAAAAAATCCAATTAAATAATACCAAACATCAAATAATTATGCAGCAGTTATTTGCTGAGGTTTTTACACTTAGAGAGCAGAATTTATGTATTATTGCCAAGGTCAATGAACTTTTCGAGGATAAAGAACTTATTTTAAGGAAGACTGAATCGCTTCAAGTTTCAAATTAATGCTTTGCATACCGACGTCGGTATGAGCATTAGCAAAACTCCATCTGATGCAAATACTTACGCCGCTACCCCAACTAATGGCATAAATGATGCTTCGTAAAAAATGTCTCTTGCCAATACTCGCGCTGTTAGTGATAACAACAACAATTCAACATTTTCCATTCTTCGATCACCAATTTCGGTGACTGAGAGTGGTGACTCTCTTACGTATGCTGCTGCTGTCTCAGTTAACTTAACTAACTCTGACTGCTGTCTTAGTTAACTTAACTAACTCAGTTAAATTGACTACCCTGCGTTCGCCGCGCCAATTATGAGTACAAATTCATTAAAAATTTCTAAAGCTGCCAATGCTTCTCTCAAATCAGCTACTGCTACTGTTTCAGCTTCTCTTTCGCGCAATCACAGTAGGAAAAAGTGCAAAGTAAGAGGGGTAATAATAAAAAAGCTGAGCGTAGTGCTGTTCAGAAAAGTAGCAACGATTTGGATGTTTTTGCCTGAAGAAGAGGGTTACACTTGTCTTCCTTTAAATCTATCTCACTGAGCAGCACATATTGGCTTTTGTATCAAAAATGCTGGTATTGATAAAGACAGTTTATCCTGCTTCAAGCTCGTCAAGAAAGAAACTGATATGCCTTTACTTAGGAAGGTGAATTTCAAACTGGGTGTTACCGCATCTTTAAATGACAAAGTATTAAATCCTGCACTATCCTGCACTTTTCAAAAGGAAGAAGCACCAAAAAATCAAACTTAGGCTGTACTAGTAAATTGAAGCCAACTTCCAGGAATGTGATGATTTACTTCCAAAATATGAGTGGCGTACGCACCAGCTCGGATAAAATTTGTCTTTGTAGTGCAGTCTCAGAGTTTGATATTATAAGCTTTGTGGAAGCATGGCTGAATTCAAATTTCTACAACAACGACTTTTTTGATCTCCATTTATTCAAAGTATTCCGCAAAGATCGTGATTTATTCAGTACGGATCTTTCTTGAGGTGGGGGAATTATTTTTGCAGTTCGGCGGTATTTTTGTGCTTTCCAAGTTTTCGCTAAGCAATCTTGGATCAGTTATGTATGGTATATATATAAAGAGTTACTCATGTAATTGTTCATTACTCACCGTGTCCTTGTGTCCTTTTGCTGAAGGTGGTTTTGGTGTTTTTCTGGTGTTTCGTGATTCACACAAAAAGGGTTGAAAGTCAACCAGCTCTTTCTTCAAGCTCTTCTTTTTGCTGTCGTGTTTCAACCTGTCAAGGCTGCTAATCGCTGGTCACCGAGTACGAAAATATTTCTCGATTTATTTACATGAAGGAAATGAAATCAAGAAACATGGGTTAAACCCAGTTACTGGCTTAACGTTAAAATTTGCTACATAGAATCTACCTGGACCTTCCCTTTGTGTATTAGTATGTTATTCCTGCACTTTAGGCAATTTAGGCTTGAAACCATATCAGCGCACACCAAATTACATGACCTTCACTAAAAGAGAAATGAAACAATGAAGGAGTTGTGAACTAGCAATTATTTTGACTTACCCAAATCAACATTTGTGTCAGTTGCATTCATCCCCTGTGCCACTTAACAAACTGAGCTGTTAAGCTACATACTATACATATTTAAGTAAAAACGGACCTCGGTCAGCTTAAAAGCTGCTTTTTATTGTCTTAAGCTCTCATTTTCTTACAAGTGGCTGTTTGTATACCTGTGGGTATACCCCATTTTCAGTACATTTTGGTGAAAATCCAGCTTAAGCACCTCATTATTTGCCCAACAATAAACAAAGGGGCGATTGTGAATCGATTACCTGCAGATTTACAAATTGGTTAAGAGGGAAATGTATGTTAATCCTGGATGAAGCAAAATGGTCAATGGAAAAACTGAAAAAAAGACGAAAAAAAAATAGCCAAGGCGAGTAGAAAAGAGGGAAAAAGCTAACATTGAAATAAATAAACCATTTTAAGCGAATAAGTTTGTACATGTACATATAATCATACATATAACCAACTTCATTATACAAAAACAAAATATATACACTGTGAGTATGCCCAATATGTTTCAGCGATCAGTCTTTGGCGTTGGAGTGGTAAACATTGAGAAAGATTTCGGAAACCAATTGATTAAAGCTATTTATTTCATTTTTATTTTTTCAAGATTTTCATAAAAATGCATTTCTTATACACAACGCAGTGCTAGACTCGAACACTTCCAGCTGGCATGTGAATTGGGACAATATCAGATACGTCCAAGCATGCCGAGGTATCATATTTGGGAAAACAGTTTAGCATAGAAGTATTAATAAAATAAACTATTTCCGTTTTAGTATCACAACTCGGAGATTTTTTAGTATATAGAATTTCCCCATAAGAAAGCACTGAAAAGAAATAAAATAAGTTTTGAACGGTGAATCCCTTTTTTTATTTTATATTCTGAAGCTCTTTTTTACTATTCACACATAAGAATGACCAATTTAGAAGTGGTCGGATTTTAAATTGAAATAAAACAATGGAAATTCGCATTTATTAGGCAATCTTTATTATTTTTGTGTAAAACCATTCATGGCCTTATTTTTTAAAGATAATCACTTTGGTTAGGTTAGGTTAGGAAGCTGCCCTAGCTTAGGGCACACTTGGACAAATATTCAAGAAACTCGTCCGTGGTGATGTCATACAACGGAGAGGAGAAACAAGAAGCGAAGGAAGAAGGAGCCTTGGGATAAGAGACGATGATGACCATGCATTTACGACTACGCCAACGGTGGCTAATTTTCGTTCGTAATTAGCTGCAACAAGGTACTGATGAGCTTCACCAGATTTGTGATATTTAGACCCGCTGCATTTGCAGGCGTAGCGAAAAAATGAGAGCCCAGATGTCTACATCTTTCTTTATTTTTGTTTTTTTACCTTCGTCTTAACGTATGGCGCAGAAGCTTCCGATGAAGCGAGGCTTGGAGTGTTTGAAAGAAAGATTCTGCGTAAGATTTTTAGACCTTTGCACGTTGGCAACGGTGAATACTGCAGACGATGGAACGATGAGCTATATAAGCTTTACGACGACATAGACATAGCACAGCCAATAAATATCCAGCGGCTACGTTGGCTGGGTCATGTCGTCCGAATGGATACAAACGCTCCGGCTCTGAAAGTATTCGATGCGGTACCAGGAAGAGGAAGGTATCCTCTGCGTTGGAAAGTTCAGGTGGAGAATTAGTTGGCTTCACTTGCTGCTTCCAATTGGTGCCAGTTAGCACGAGAAAGAAACGACAGGCGCGCTTTCTTAAACTCGGCCAAAATCGCGTAAGCCGTTATTGCGCCAATTAAGAAGAAGAAGAGATGTCTAAATCTCTGCCAGACGAGAGCAGGGCAGCTGAGAAGAAGGTGTTGGAATGATTCCACCTCATCCCCAATACAACTTCTGCAGAACGGACTTGAGGTAATCCCAGTCTCATTGCATCAACACTTAACGGACAATGCCCTGTAAGGATGTGGGTATCCAAATTCGAGAGTTGGGACTTTGTTAGCCTTCGGAGTTCCCTCGAGCTAAGTTGTTTCGAGGCTCATCTTTCCATGAGCAGACCACTGGTTCTTAAGGGAACCCCAATCCTCTCATTTCGCGACGAAACCGTCTCCAAAGTTCCATGTCTAGCCAGCTCATCACCCCAGCAGTTTCCCTCTATGCCGCTGTGACCGGGAACCCAAATAAGGCTGATGCCGAAGTATTCGGATGTAGTCGAGAGAGAAGTCAGACATTCCCCGGCCAATCATGAACGCACAAACAGCGAGCCCAAGGTCCTACTTGCCGCTTCGATATCGGTGTAAATATTTACTTCCTTAAAAGATAATCACTTCCAAATGATGGCCTCAACTGCGTCGTAGTTCGGTCATCCGTAAACATCAATTTCGAATGATTCGCTGATGGTCTTCGAACGGCATCTCGAGCAGCATAGTAATGTTGGCTTCCATTGCCTCAATCGAAGCTGTGCCAAAAGCATTAAGATTTTACACACCCCACAAATGAAAATCCAAAGGTGTGATATCACCCCATAATCTTGGTGGCCAACCCACTGGTCCGAGTCAGGAGAAAAATTCCTCACCGAAATGACGACGCAGTAAACACATTGTTTCGCGTGCTGTATGGCAAGTAGCGCCGCCTTGTTAGATGGAGACCACGAGCTTCAATTCAGCAATTCGGCATCAAACCATCCTTCCTCGTGGCGCGTTAGCGTTTGCCATCATTCACTGTTCACTGTTGCATTGGGGCCAGCCTCGTTTTTGAATAAATGCGGCTCGATGATTCCTCCAGCCCACAGGCAATATAGCCGCACCAAACATTTGATGTAATACATTTTCTTGAATGGCTCTTCAGCTCAAATACGGCAAGACCCTGTGCTGCGAGACGTCTCATCAACGTCAAAGTCACCATTTTTAAACCACCATCAATTTATAAACCATTTCCGTGCTGTAGACTCGCCTATGACTCGCCTTTTCCATACACTTTGCAAATGCCTCGTTCTGCCTCGGTAACTTTTTGACCTCGATGAAAAGCAAAGAAGAGCAGGTGTCCAAGATGTTGGTTTTTGCTTCCTGGGTATTCCATTTCTAAACCTCAAAACTAATAAAAAATTAAGGGGGTATTCTGGTCTACAAATTTGAAAAATATGTAGACTTTTTTGTCTTAGAATATTTTCAAAGTTTAGACCTTAAAACATATGCCCTTGAACGGATTTTTCAAAATTCGAATTATTTTCGGAGATACAACGGATTTTGTGACGTGGCGTCTAAGCCGGCCGAGTGGAGTGAATCGCACAATGAACGGCAGATCTTATTGGACGATTTGAGGACTCGTTCTTTCCACAAAATCTTTTGTATCCCACACAACCTTTATTTATTCTATACTTCTATAACATATACCTGGAAATATATCGGCGATTAATCCAGAGTGAGTAGTAAATATTTTGATCTAAGTTATTCTATTGAAATTGTTGCTCTAACTTCAAACGCGATTTTCTCAAAACTACTTTTTTTGAGATGGTCGTCATGTATCGCACCCTAAATACAAAAGGGTCACAACTCAAAATGTACCTTCTGCTCAAATATGAACGAGACGTAATCAATAAAACGGTCCACGGATGACATATGGCAAAAATAAATTTTTTTGTTTTTTGGTAGGACTGTTATAAGCTTATATGGCAAATTTCAGCGTGATATGTCACATAGTTTGTTTTCTGTGCTACTGTAAAAAAGTCAAGCTCGAGTGTGGAAAATTTTGAGTTGTGACCTTTTTGTATTTAGAGTGCGATATCTCAAGTTCTACTTGACCGATCGCTTTAAAGTTTTATAAGAATTTTTTATTATACATCTGTCTAGCGCGCCTGCGTCGGATTTTGAAAAATTTAAGTTTGAAGTATTTTAAAAAAATTGAAAAGTTAAAAAAAGAGGTTAACAATTTTTTTTTTTCAAGTTGACGCCATTTTGTGAATATTTTTTTTTTCTTTGATTTGGCGTAATCCGATAGGGGCATCCTAACTAATGAAGAATTTTTTTAATTTGTTTGTTTTAGGTCACTACATGGGTTGGAATCATTTCAACCATGGAGCACTGTTTTTTATGTAGCCCCACTCCGCCGGCCTGTAATTCCACGATTTTTTTATTTTTTTTTATTTTTTTTATTAATTTTTTTTATACTTTTCCAATATTAACAAAAACCAAAACAAAATGGACGGTAAAAACGTCTTCATTTTCTTTTTTATCTTAGTTTTAAAAATACCTAAAATTAAGGCGTATAGACCAGATTAGCCCCTGAGATAACTCAAAAATACAATTAACATAGTTTTGTTGAGCAGATAGAGTTCTATCGGATGAATACTTACTAGGCCGGGTCGGTTTGTGGGGACGCAAAAAACTCGCCCATTGCTCTGTGAAAATCATATTCTAGGGATCAAAATAAGAAACTTTGCCGAAGGAACCATACCTCTGATGTCCCCCAATTTGGGTCGAACTTTTTAGTTTCTTTTCTCATGTAAAGGCCAAAAATGGTGATATTTTGAAATGATTGTATGGGGAACCCCCTAGGGGAGTTCCAGGGGGTGTGCCACTGGCATGGATGGATCAGCCGTCCAAAGTTAGTGGGGGTCGGTCGTACATTTGGACTCGATTGGAGCACTCTAAATGGGTCAAAGTGGGATTTTTCGTTCGACCCAAATTGGGGAGCATCAGAATTCGTTTTAGAGGTATGGTTCCTTCGGCAAAGTTTCTTTTTTTGATCTCTAGAATACGATTTTCAAATCGACCCGCCCTAATACATATCCTTTATAATTCTATAATATATACCTGGAAATATATCGCCGATTAATCCAGAGTGAGTAGTAAATATTTTGATCTAAGTTATTCTATTGGAATTGTTGCTCAAACTGCAAACGCGATTTTCTCAAAACTACTTTTTTTGAGATGGTCGTCATGATATCTCAAGTTCTACTTGACCGATCGCTTTGAAGTTTGATAAGAATTTCTTATTATACATCTGTCTATCGCACCTGCCTCGGATTTTGAAAAATTTAAGTTTGAAGTATTTTAAAAAAAGGTGAAATTCTAAAAAAAAGTGGGGAAACATTTTTTTTTTTTTGCACGTTGACGCCATTTTGTGAATTTTTTTTTCTTTGATTTGGCGTAATCCGATAGGGACATCCTAACTAATGAGGCATTTTTTTAATTTGTTTGTTTTAGATCACTACAAGGGTTGGAATCATGTCCCCCATGGAGCACTGCTGTATATGTAGCCCCAACTCAGCTGGCCTGTAATTCCACAATTTTTTTATTAATTTTTTTTTATACTTTTACAATATTAATAAAAACCATAAAAAAATGAAGGGTAAAAACGTCTTTAATTGTCTTTTATCGTAGTTTTAAAAATACCTTAAATTAAGGCGTCTAGAGACCAGAATAACCACTTACATAACTCAAAAATACAATTAACATAGTTTTGTTGAGCAGAAAGAGTTCTATCGGATGAATAATTACTAGGCCCGGTCGGTTTGTGGGGAGGCAAAAAACTCGCCCATTGCTCTGTGAAAATCATATTCTAGGGATCAAAATAAGAAACTTTGCCGAAGGAACCATACCTCTAAAACGAATTCTGATGTGCCCCAATTTGGGTCGAACTTTTTAGTTTCTTTTCTCATGTAAAGGCCAAAAATGGTGATATTTTGAAATGATTGTATGGGGAACCCCCTAGGGGAGTTCCAGGGGGTGTGCCACTGGCATGGGTGGATCGGCCGTGAAAAAGTTAGTGGGGGTCGGTCGTACATTTGGACTCGATTGGAGCACTCTAAATGGGTCAAAGTGGGATTTTTCGTTCGACCCAAATTGGGGAACATCAGAATTCGTTTTAGAGGTATGGTTCCTTCGGCAAAGTTTCTTTTTTTGATCCCTAGAATATGATTTTCACAGAGCAATGAGCGATTTTTAAATCGACCCGCCCTAATACTTACCCTTTGTCAAATAGCAAACAAATCGTTGTAAAGTAAAAGAAAATATAAAAACGCGATAAACTTATTCCCGAACTCAATTGATAAGCTAGAACAGATACGAAAAAAAGTGCATATAGGCACTTGACTGATTCCCATACATCAACATGGCCGCCATAGCCCGACCACATTAAAAAACCATTTTGTTTCGAAGTATAAAAACAGTTAGTTACGCAAAATACTTGCTGCAATAATACCCTCAGTTGGAAAATATTTAAAAAAATAGTTTACAATACGTCAAAGCACAATCCAATTATATTCATTTTAAATTACTGTTTAAGATTTTTTCTATGCACTCTGTTCTAAAAGGTTATTTCCAAATAACTTCGCCAAAAATCTATGCTCACTACAGCTGCTCACTTACTGAGCTGAACATCCAACAATCATACTCGTAAATATGAAGGTATTTGTGCGCGTAAACCGCAGTCACAATGTTAAAATAATTCCGGGAAATATAATAAATTATTCGCTGAAATATTTACTCGTTATTTTACTTTGAAACCAGCAAATAATATGGCAAAGCATGAACCGAAAATAATGTGATAAAAAGTGTGGTTGTTAAGTAAATAGGCGCACATGTAAAAAATTTAAATAATTCGCAAAATCAATGAGCGATATTTCAGACGACGCAGCTGCCCACCACTTGTCCGCCGATTGTGAAAGGCTCATTGCTGAAGAGTGATTAAATTAAAATCCGCACATATACGCGCAAATGATGCAGCAATGCGACTGGCGGAAATATTTTACAAATGCAATAAATATTCACGCACAAACAAAAAATGATGAAATTACATGGCAAAGAAGAGTAACAAAAAAATATGTAAAAAGGCGTTGGCCGCAAATTTTGAAAGTCCTCGACGCTTTTGTGGGCTTGACTGCATACCGAACTAACAGCATTACTGCCACAGTTGATTGGTTGCTTACCATTAATATTTTTGTGTGTTGTTTTTCTCTTATTTGGTTAGGTTAGAAGGAAAAAAATTTATAGTGTAAAAAAACATAATTGACCGTGTTGGAAGAAAATATTTTTTGGCCATGCAAATTTTTATTTTACCAGGCGGCAGTCATCAGCTGCGCTTTTTTGAAATATTGCATTTTAATTAAGGTCTTACCTAACAGTGCCTGGCTTTGGGTGTGTACATATTTTGTACTTAGATACTTCCTCTTTTTTTTATTGATAATGTGATGGATTGTGTACAGACTTACGGCAACCAAATTGTAATTTCAAATTGTGCCAGGGGTCGTTGATTTAATAACAAGTTTTAACAAAAAATTTCATTGTAAAAAAGGTAGAAAATGGAAAAAGCAAAACTTTAAAATGTTCTCCACTAAATGTTTTTAACGGAGTTGTCTTACGATTTACAACTACAAACATTGAAATTAATCAATTTATAAGGCGGCTTAAAAAGGTTAATTATTATTTAATTGAATTTATGGTCACGGCGGCGCTGGAAATGATACGCAGCATGACCTTATGGCGGAAAACCTGGCAGCGAAATCCGCGAGAAGGTTAGTGGCTGCTGGGGTATTCACCTGTAGAACCTTCAGACACAGCTCAATAGGAAAGTGGAGCTCAGGTTGAACGGAAGAGAGAAGGTTTCGCGCCACAATTGAAGAGTAGGGATGGCACAAAGGCATGAAGACTGGTCATAGAACTTTTCACATCTATACAGACGGCTCTAAAACTTCAGATGGAGTGGGAGCTGGTATGTACTGCTCAAAACTAGGGATAAGGCAGCCTATTAAGCTGGCAGACCACAACAAGCCTAGCCTACACTAGAACAAGAAAGAACTCAACAATTAATATACTTATATGTACGTGGACAGTCAAGCAGCAATAAAAGCAATAAGCTCGTATTGTATTAAGTCCAAAAATGTTCGACAAAGCTGGGCGGCCATAGAAAGAGTAGCCGCAAACAGTAGACTGTATATATATCTACTGCCTACCTGGTCACAAAGGCACTATGGGGAACGAAATAATAGATGAGATAGCAAAAAGTGCTGTTACATTACCTTTTGAACAAGAGAACGACATACCAAAACCGCTAAATACAATATACAATGAAATGGACGACTTCAAGAAATGGCGAGTGGAAGCCCATTCTGGCCCAATCTGACTATATGTAAATCACCAAAAGTCATGTGTAGAACTAGGAACAAAAAACTGACTCAATTCGTACTTACATACGCTCTCGCGAAAGGACTGCAGAACTGTCATAGGTATGCTAACAGGTCATAATCTATTGGCTGCACATGCGTAGAAGATAGGGATTGCCAACACGGACAAATGCAGGAAATGCAGAGAGGCTGTTGAGGAAACTTAAGAACACCTTCTGTGCGTTTGTCCGGCATTATTAAAAACGCGTCTAAAATGCCTGGGAGCCACATTGTTTGAGGGACTGGAGGACCAAAAGATCTAGGGACCAAAAGGTCTATGCGTGGCTTATTGCCAACCAGACTAACCTGAACTAACCTATGGTAACTTAGCGTTGGACTATAAATTAATACAACTTAATTTTTCATTTTAATTTTACTTAAGGAGTTACATGAGTTTCATCGGATAAAAAATGCCTATTTTCAATATTTGTTTTTTATCTATGTAAAAAATTATTTATTTAATTCAAACGTTTTTCTGTCTTATAGATACATATTTAAAGAATAATTTCTGAAATTTTCAAAAAAAAAAATTAAAACTCCTCCATTGTGACGTCATTTCCGGTGACCCCACGAAAATAAGGTGCGTCCGCGTTGTCAGCATCACTCCTGACAGGATCATTGAAAATGAAAAAAGCAAAAATAGGTGTTTTAGTTAAGACCATAAACTCGTGATTGAACGAAAGAAAGAAAAAAAGTAGAAATTAGAATTTTGGCAGACATTTTTCAAAAAAAATTATAATTTCGGTGAAATTTGCTTGATATTTTTTTTTTTTTAAATAGTTGTAATTAAAAAAAATCCTTCATCCAAGCACGAGGAAATTGTATCTCGAACACCTGTGTAAAATTTCATCAAGATCGGTTGTGTAGTTTTCGAGAACATTTGACAACCGGCTTTGAAAACACGGTTCCGTGAAAAACGCGTTTAAAGTTTTCAGTAACAATAAAAGTGGCTTGGAGCGCACACCCTCTAAAAGCTGTATCTCCGAAACCATTATTCAGATCGACTAGAAAATTTAGGATGATATTCTTGAGATGTTGTAAAAATAAGTTAATAAGCAAAAAAACAAATCGATTTTGTGAACCCACGAAACCCATGTAACCCCTTAAGTTATCTTTTTCTTGAAAATCGAATTCCTCTGTGCTTAAAATATTAAGAAAAATGTAGCTAACTGCAAGATAACATTTATAAAAATGTGTCTCCAAGCCAAACATTTTAATATTCTCATAATTTTACTGAAACCAAAAAACCAAAAAATTTAAATAAAAAATATCTCAAAATATTTATCGGTTTTTTCGTAGGAGAACTTATGCCAAATGACTTATATATATACATATATATAATTGGCACGTACACCCTTTTTGGGTGTTCGGCCGAGCTTCTCCTCCTATTTGTGGTATGCATCTTGATGTTGTTCCACAAATGGAGGGACCTACAGCTTCAAGCCGACTCCGAACGGCAGCTATTTTTATGAGGAGCTTTTTCATGGCAAAAATACACTCGGAGATTTGCCATTAACTGCCGAGGGGCGACCGATATTACAAAAATTTGTCTTTTTTAGTCTTTCACCGAGATTCGTACCTGCGTTCTCTCTAAATTCCGAATGGTAGTCACGCGCCAACCCATTCGGCTACGGCGGGCGAAGTTAATTTTGTTAGTTAATTTAATATTAGTTAATTTTTAATAATACAATTTTTTATAAAGCAGAAAAATTCAGCAAATTTTCATCACAGCTTCTAACTTTTTAATAAGAATTTTAAGAAAACTGCTGAGTATGCTTTTTTATAGTTTTACCATATACAGGCTTAACATATATCGCGGTTATGGACGCAAAAATAACTTCGCTAACTTCGAAGGTTGGAGAAATTACTTTTCTACTTATGACTCAATCTTAAAAAATAAAATTGGTTTGGTGCAATACCAAGACAAGTGCTGTGATTGACTATAGCTAAAGAAATATACCTATATTATAAAAAAATCCATATATCTTTTTCCAGATGCTACTTTTTAGTAGGTACAATTCAGTACAACTGCGTGAGTTATATTAATGGTTCAAATGAAGCATTATTGAGAAAAATGCGTTTAGAGTTCATACACACAATACATACATATATACATATATAAAAGCATACAATTGACGCCCACACCTTTTCTAGGGTGCTTGATCGAGCATATCCTTCTATTTGTAGTGTGCAGGGTCTTACAGTTTTAAGTAGACTCCAAGGGGCGAATTGTTTTTCATGAGAATCTTTTTCATGGCCGAAATTCACTCGCAAGTTTGCCATTCATGTACGAAGATTCGAACCTGCGCACATGCGAATAATAGTTACGCACCTACCCATTAGGATGCGGCGGCCGCTTTACCCTTACTCATGATTATATACGAGTACCAGGCATTCAGTCTCATCTACAGGTACAGAGACCAATTGCATTTAGGCTCAATTAAGCAATAATTTTTCGGAATATTTAAAAAAAATTTTGAAGCAATAAATACGTATGAAATTAACGTCTATATAACAACCTTTTGCGCCCTCTTAAATTAGCCATTGATTTACTTGATTTCCAATAAAATAAAACACTGCCTAATACTTTTTGTGATAAGTTTCCCACGTAAATACCAAGCAATTAAGTATTATGAAAAAAAAAACTTCCATGTGATCCAAAAGAGTAACTCTTCAAAGATTTGATAAATGATAAACAGCTTAGGAAAGTAAGTGAAAGAAAAGTCGTAATTAGAAGCTGGCTAATTCCACTTAATGCGGGTGTCATTTTGGTAAAAATTTCCCCAGGTTTAGGGGTCATTGACTCGTTGCTTCTAATCTCATGGTCGACCACGCAACAGTGAGTTGATTGTGTTTTTGCTTTTCGCACTGAGTACTCAGATATATTTCTTTCCTGTTATATTTGCTGTTGACATAGTTTTGTGGATACGTATTCGCATAAGCCTAGTGATAATACCAGATATTAAATTACAATAATTATTCTTACGACATAATTATAGCGCATGCCACAAAAAGCGTAGAGGCTATAGAAAAACTAAGATTTATGTGCCACTTGCTAGTCACTCAGGCTGATATAAGCGATTACTCATATGGCTATGAGTATGTGTGCGCACATAGGGTGCGTGCCCAGATGAAAAAGAATTTTTTAAATTAAAGGCTTTCAATTTTTTTGATTGCACTAATAAACTACATGGAAAGCATATCGAATAAATGTTTTAGATCGATAATTGAAATATCCGCCAAGATTTCGCTACAACCCTTGACGTAGAGGCGGCCAAATTTTTAATCAGCCATCGTATTTTTCCACGATTGCTGCTGGTCGATAATTAAAATGTGATGCGCTCGAAACAACTCTTTACGAAGTGGGAGGAAGAAAGGTTGATAAAAATGATCAAACAGCTATAACATTAATTTTGAAAATTGGACTTTGAGCAAAGTAGGTCCATCTACATTTAAGGAATGTTTAATTACGTTAGAATGTTCTTACTAGTAAAAATAATTATTTTTTAAAAGTCCCATTTATTTCATATCGCACCTTGTACTCGTATACTATTTTCACATGATTTGCGTGTAGTTACTTAACTACTAATATTCCTCTAATCAATTTGATTGTGTCTACATACAGGGTGGACGATATGAAGTGTTACCAACTTCACCCTGCTTGTATCTATAAAACAGCTCATGACATCAACGTCAAAATTGTTCTAATGATAGTTCAATATATTTTTATAAGCCATCAAAAGCATTTGCATCTCATTTTTTTGAATTTTTTTTTCTGTGATGGAATTCAAACGTAATAGTGTGATTGCATTATATTTTGCTGGAAAATCACAACCAGCCACTGTTCGTGAGCTCTGTCACTTCAAAGTGAATAAAATGTTTTTGTCTTTAACATATTTTTAATCGTAAATATAGAAAAGCGTGTGTGTATGTGTGCGCATATTTATCTTAAGATATGTTAAAACTCCTCCGCCACCCTTGCATTCCCATTCACGTGAAAATACACTCATTTATTTCACCAGCCTGGCCACAAAAATCGTGTTCAAGTGGCTGCCGCGCCCATTCGTTTCGAGCATTTGTTGCCGCCGCTACTTTTAACCTTACACTTTGAGTGTACTTAAACGTAAGAAAGAGGAAAACAAAAAGAACAAACAAGCAAAAGGAAAAAAAAGGATAAATCGTATTTATTTTTGCAGCCTCTTGCCAGTTTATTGCCCTTAGCTGCATTTATTTCTGTGCCGCATTTTACTATTTTACTCCGATTCTTTCTTTGCCTTCGGGCGTTGTCTATGATAAAATATTTGTTAACATATGTATACTTATATCTTATATATACATATACAAGTAGAGGTGTATATGTAAGTAAGCGTTTGTATATGTATTAATTTGCTTCTGACAAATTTCACTTCCGGCAATATTTTCCTTCACACAGCATCACATAACAACAATAAATCTGTCAAAACTTAACTAACTAAGTAAACTAGGCGGTGGTGATAAGTTCAACCGTCCGACAACTCGACCAATCAAAACACCAACTTAGCCACAAGATTCGTACAACTAACTTGACTTCTTGTAGCACTTCATTTCATGTTGCTCTTGGCTTTTGCTCAGCCGCTTGTCATGTTACTTATCTCTTCAGCCACCCACTCATTCGCACACTCGTACACACTCTGGCATTCACAGCTTCAACGCAATTTCGGTGTTGACAAATGTACTTGACAATTATTTGTTTATGCGGAATACGAAATAATCTCACACTTCCTGCCACTGAATATTAAATACTGCTGTCATTTAGTACAACAACTTCTACACCAGTCGTACTCTCACGCTCTCTCCCTCTCCATTTACTATGCATAGCACTCTTATTTAGCGGCACTCAGTTCCATGTGTACAAGGTGGTCCAAATGCAAGTGCTTTTCGAAGATAGATTCAAATAAAGGGAACTCGGTTTTTTTATTTTAAAATACGTAATATGAATTTAAGAGAAAGAGAACTATTCCAATTTTCTGTACACAATTGATTTCGTTGGGCTGAATTTGCAACAACATTTATTTTCAACCCGATAACTTGTTGATGGTTAGTGGCTTAGTTTCATGAATGTCTTTCATTATATTCACTGTATCAGTCTAGGCTGTTTCTGGATCAGTATCGATCTATAAGGAGATTAAAGAATTTTGGAAATTATATACCTAAATTTTTCTGGAGATTTGAGTATAATAAGATGGGGACAGAGAAAATTACTACTATTGTTCGGATTACCGTGCTGTCTCCGTAGATTTGCCTTTAAGGTATGCGCGGTATGCAGTTGATATACCAGAGGCCTCCAAAGAGCTTCAGAGGTGTATATTTCGGAAAGAGTTTTTAAATAAATATATTATATTAAATAATTTTTTTTTATCGTTTAGTTAGGAAATTTTTTTTATAAAAATGTGTTTCTTTTGATTTTTTTTGTTTAAAAAGCTTGAAAACATGTTTTCTAATAATATTTCAAAATTTAATATTCTTCATAATTTTTTTTTAAAGATATTTTACCCTAAGCATTAAAAAGATTCTTAGGCTTAAGATGAACTGACATTTAAAATGAACCGAATTGTAAAGTCTAGAACTTTTAATTTTTAGGATAAATTATTAAAACAAACAAAAATTCAGAAATTTCTGTGAACGGTTTCTTATCGGCACATTTTCAAAAAAAAAAATATATGATTAAGAATAAAGCAGCTGTTGATGTTTTAAAGGTTTCGCAAAGGGCAGTAATGTGCAACTGGAATACTGATCGTAACAAAGGAAGACTCAGCAGAAACAATCTGGGCTAAAGTAAAAAATGCGGTTATTGGAGCAGCTAAAGAGAAAATAGGCACAAAAAGATGCACCACAAATGAGTGGTTCGATGCAGAGTGTAAAGCAGCTATTGAAACAAAAAACGAAGCGCGAAGAAAATATTTAAACAAACGAACAAGACAAAACCTACTTGAATATAACGAAAAAAGGCAAGCCGCAAAGAAAATTATAAAACAAAGGAAAAAACAGGACATCAACAGCAAAGTACAGCGTATCGAGAATGATTTCAGTCAAGGAAATGTAAGAAATATGTACAGCGCAATTAGAAGCCAAACAAAGACATATCAGCCACGAACAAATTTGTGCAAAAACAAGGAAGGTGAAATAATAACAGAAAGAGAAAAAATTTTGAATAGATGGCAAGAATACTTTAGTGATCTTCTGAATATAGAACATGCAACAGACTACGGTCCATACTGTATAGATGAGACATACTTTACAGCAGAAAACTTCATAGAAGCACCGGGTCGTAACGAAGTGGTAGAAAGTCTGAAAAAGTTAAAAAATAATAAAAGCAGCGGAAGTGACCAAATAAATGCAGAACTTCTAAAATACGGCGGTGAAGTACTCAATAACATGATAACAGAACTGATACGCAAAATTTGGGAAACCGAACATCTACCGGAAGAATGGAACAATAGCCTTATAGTACCATTGCATAAAAAAGGCGACAAAACAAATTGTAATAATTATCGAGGCATATCTCTCCTCAACACTGGTTATAAAGTCTTTACAAATATACTCAATAAAAGGTTGAGCGTATATGCTGAGGAAATTTTGGATGACTACCAGTGCGGTTTTCGCCAGGGTAGGTCCACAACAGACCAATGTTTCACACTAATGCAAATTCTTGAGAAACACAGAGAGTTCGAACTAAATCTGCACTGTCTGTTCATTGATTTTAAGCAAGCTTTCGACAGCATCAATAGAAACTGTCTGAACGACATAATGCTTAAACAAGGTATACCGGTAAAAATTATAAAACTAATTCAGATGACACTATCAAGCACTAATGCCAAGGTTATGATAAATGGAGATGTTACCAACGAATTCAGCATTTCATCAGGTGTAAAACAAGGCGATTCACTATCAGCGACAATTTTTAATTTATTACTACATGAGGTAGTATGCAAACTGAAATGTGGCAATTCGATTTTTAATTGCAGCTCGCAAGTGTTAGCTTATGCCGATGACATTGTCGTGATTGCACAGAATGAACATGAGCTTAAGAAAATTTATATGCGATTGAAAAACACAGCTTTAGAAGTGGGTCTACGGGTAAACATAGATAAAACGAAATATATGCACTTCGCAAAGAAACCGAGTGAAGATGCACACATTGAAATAGATGGTGAATGCATACAGAAGGTCGACAAATTTAAATACTTAGGTTTTTTCATCAGCAGTAATTCTGACACCTCCGTGGCAATAAATGGCCGAGTAAGTGCGGCAAATAAAGCATTCTTTGCTCACATAAAATTATTCAAGTCCCGATTGCTATCAAGAGATCAAAAGATGGCAATGTATAAAGCGCTTATAAGACCCATACTAACATACAGCAGTGAGGTATGGGTACTTAAAACAAAAGACATGGACGAAATACTAAGGTTTGAAAGAAAGATATTGCGAACAATATATGGTCCTTCCCGGCGAGATGACGGAACGTAGACACTAGACACTAGACACTAGACACATTGATACGTAATGGAAACGCAATACGCTTTATAAAAAGTCAACGAATCAGATGGCTGGGGCACATGTACCGAATGCCCAAATGGAGAGCTGCCAATATAGCGTTCCATAGACAACCAATTGGACGGAGATGTCGAGGGACAGCAAACAAACGCTGGGTAGATGAGGTCACAGCCGACCTGCAGAAAATGGGTATCACAAACTGGAAAGGAGTAGTAGAGAATCGATCGGAGTGGAGAACCGTAGTTGTGGAAGCAATGGTCTGCACAAGACTGTAATGCTAATGATGATGATGATGTTTTAAAAAAGATTAAGAGCCTTAGATGATCAATAATCGCAATTTATCTTATTTACACTTCCATTCAAATGAAAATGGGCTTCATCACTTCAAAAGATAGAATCAAACATTCACTTGAAGCATGACGTAAACGTCGAATATTGTAACGTGAACAAAATCTCTAATGAGCAGTTACACACTAATCATTAGCCTTGAAATACGCTTCGATTTCGAACGTAACTTGTGCACTCGTCCACTGCGACATCGTGACTAAATACTCCGCACGAATAACGGTGCTATCGCGTTTAAGCATCAAATCTTAAACATGTACTTCCACCGAACACACAGTACGTACCAATTAGCTATTGCGCAGCATCATTTGCAAGGCTAATAAATATAAATATAAATATATATAGAAAGCGTCAGTCAAATTTGTAACTTAAGAAAAAAGTAGTTAGTCTCTTAATAATATGGATATGATAAAAAAAAGAAACCTATCTTTGGACTACCCTGTACAATGGATTATGGTGTGCGTGTAAATTGTGTTTTGTTCCCACAAATATTGCCTTGTTAGTTGGTATGCATCTTTTCGAGTATTTTTGTGGTTATGTCACTGAATTTCTTTGCGAGAAGTTTTTGCTCAATTAAGTCACTGCTTGCTGTCACTTGGATTTTTTTCCTGTTTTGTTAGTGTTGCACTTGTACTGTAGTAATGGCTGCATACTAGAAATGTTAACCTAAAGAATAATTTAGGATCCCGAAATTTCGGGAACTTATTGGGTACTTTGCTTCAATAAGATTTTATTCGAAATCTTTCTTTCTCTTTATATTATAAAAATAAGACTAAATTATATCGGGGCTCGATGAATTAATCCCGAGATTTTCGGTACTTGAAAAACTGCCAGAATTACGAGATGCCGGTGCTAGCATATCTAATCCAAAATTGTGTGTTGCAGTGGAAAGGTTGCGGCACACTGTCTTGCAATATTCATTTAATTTCCTCTTTTTCTTCGCAAAGCATTTGTGTCAAAAAGCACTTGTGTTTGAACTCGTGTAGGAAATGGATCAATTAAGTGAACTAGGAAAATTAGTTAGAATAGGATACGTCTTGCAAATCGATTTGCACAAACGTCATCACAGAAGAAAGTGATTCTGCAATAATATTTTATACATTTTTTTAGCTTTGCCTTAGATCAGCTAGGGATTGTCTTTTTGTTTCGATCTCAAAAATTTTTTCCTGTTTCGACATCTAAAATGTACAATAAGTAAGTTTTGAAGTGAAACTTAGGCGTCGATGGACGAGCGAGAATGCAGAGTAAAATTTCAAGGCCAAGCAACTTTTTGGGCATTTTCGTTCCGCGAGAGAGAAAAAAGATATAATGTAGAGGAAAAGGAGAGAGAGAGCTATACTTTATATATGTCTTAGATACACTTTAGGCTATTTTTCCTGAGTTTTTCCTTGTGGTTGCTAATTTCTAGTGCGGAATAGTACTGCCTACCTTTTGGCGCTTGTTTGTTGGTGAAAACTTGTAGGAAGTAATATATATTTTTGTTGCCTACTTTTTGGCGTTATATTTCCTTGGTGCCTACTGTTTGGGGCGTTTTTTGGTACCAATTTTTTTTGTGTTTTGTTTTTGGTGCCTACTTTTTGGCGCTAATTTCCGTTTCCTGGCTAGTACTTGTGCGTACTATAAAGTGCTATCTATTCCGGCGTCGGATTTATTGGTATTGCCTTGCGATAATTTGTACCGTTGCTGCGGTCCTGAAATCGCCGTGTGGGTGATAAACGCTGGGAGTAGCGCGCGTTGTTGCCACGGTTTGTGTCCCGCGTTTACTTACACCGGTCGACCCTTCTCCGTTTTTTGTAAATTTTGTCTATTTGTATTCTCTGCAAATGTTGTGAATTTATTTAGATATATATTCTTTCTCTCTCTCTCTCTATCTCATTTCGGGTCTCTCCCTCTTTCTTTGTTTGCCTTGAAAGTTTCAGTTCTGTTATGTGTACTACGCTACACGCACTTTTTTTTTTAAATTACTTACTTATGCAGTCTTTACTGGGTTAAGCAGAAAAGATGGCATGCACATAAAGGGGTTTTCAGGGCCCTTTTGAAAAATAGCTGAAATTCTTGATTTTTAAATAAGGAACAATTTTCAGCATATTTGTAAAGGGAAATTCAAAGAGGAGATATGCGAACATTTCATAGCAAATTTATGGTGAAATGAATTTTTTATTTCGAATTCAATGGTCGCGTTGGCGGCGCGGGTAAATACTAAAAACAATAAAATAAAAATTAGTTGCTGAATTTTTTGATCACAGATCAAAATTTGGAGTAACATCAAGAAACAGTTTTGTTATTGGTTGGGGTTTCCTAATGAACTTGTATGTACATATGTTTGCTTTGGTCGTCCATGAGAAGAGAAAGTAACCAAATTTCGTACCAAATATATTTAGGGAAATAAAAAAATTTTTGCTTCGAATAGAAGAAATAAAATTTTATTAAATCCAAAAAATATCTAATAAACGAAAATTGAATAAGTTTTTGCAGTTCAGAAGTAAAGGAAATATTACTCTATACGGGGTTACGGGGAAGTCGTCCTTCAATAGACACACTGGGATGTGAGTCACCCCATAAGATTTTGCATTTTGTTGTGGTTTGTCTATTTCTAACATCTGAAAATATATTCTAAGCTGCATTTCTAAAGCAAATGGCCTACGCGTAAGCTACGCAAAGACCGGAGCAATCGAGCTTGATTTTGCCACAGTGAGTTGTGTGAGTGCAGCTCTTACAATAAATAACGCACCACTCAAAATCGCTGAAAGCTTTAAATGCGACAAGAAAATTCCACTAAAATTCAAAAGAAAAATTTACTTATACAAAATCGTGATCAGGCCAGCAATGACATATGCACCCGAATGCTGGGCTGTGCCACGTAAACTAGAGCTCAAACTGCACCCGGCAGAAATGCGGATGCTGAGATGGGCCAACGGCATTACACTACTGGGCAAGATTCAAAAGACTTTTATTCTTGGTAGCAATAAAGTTGCTCCAATCAGCGCTAAGCTCCAGGAAAACCGCCTACGCTGGTACGGTCATGTTAATGAGGAGACCAGATGATTAGGCATTGAGGCAAGTGTTGCAGATGGAGGTAGCAAAAAGAGGGCCACCAAGAATTTGGAAAAACACCATTGAAAACGACATGTGACGCAGAAACAACTCAGAATCACGTGACCTGGAGGCTTTGCACAAGAAGAGTCGAACTGAAATAGCTTAAGTCTAGATAAAAGTCGAAGGAGAAGAGTTCATGCAGTAGGTCGTCAGTAGTTGGCAGATCTAAGAAAGTTATTTGCTGAAACATAACCCAGTAAAAAAAGTGGACACCATATCTCGACAAGTCTCTTTGACACTATCATCTTTATCAAAATCAATTATTTCATATCATAGTTCTGCGTACGAGCGTCTATATGCTCTCAATTTCACAATCTATGAAGGCACTGCTATTTCAATGTTGTACGTAACGCCACCAATAGAGAAGCGTTATTTACGTAGTTGCCAGATTTATTCAGATAAACTTTTCCCATCTGAAATTCCTTAAGCGTTTGTAGACATTTGGCATAGAAATTTTCTTTTTTTTTTTCTCATGATTTATACGAAAAAAAAACTTCAAGTTCATAGTTTTTAAGGGTACTACTATTTTGACATTCACAGTTATGTGAGGTCATCATTATTCTGGGCCATCATGTCATACAAGCAAATTAATCATAAATTACTTAAAAATAATTGGCATAAGCATCTAGGAGAACTTGCCCGCATCCCTTTGCAATGCTATATAATTACCTTGGAGGTCACGTATCGAAGACATTGAACCTGTAAATGATCTTTGGTACAAGTTCATAGTACTAATTAAAACAATAATAATAAAATTTGGTATAGTATCGGGGCTATTAGGTCTTTTGAGACAAAATTCTTGATTACTTTTCAAACTAGTCCAAGCACTTTCGAGTGTTTCGAAGGCTGTTTGGCTTATTAGCTACAGCTTATTTCTCAATTTCACATCCAATCTTTACATATCCACCTTTTCCTTTAAACAACATTAAAAACCAAAAAACTACTCCCCCTACATCGCATGACTTTAGTAGCAAATTCACATCATTTTTAAGGTGGTATGCTTTATAGGTGGTGGCAATACTCCACGAGTACATCTGCCCATTATCAATGCCAGCAAAAGTTCATAAATTAAAGCTTTCTTTTAAATGCTCTAATTTTACAGCAAGATTATTACTATATTTCTAAATTATATTCTTAATAATCCTTTTCTTAGATGCATTTCAACGAAAGAATGCTTTCGACATATCCTCCATTATTTATTTTTAATTTCAGTTCTTCTCTGTGCGTCATTCACTCGCATCTGCACATAAGTTTTACTGATAAAATGCAATCGATTTATTATGTCATTTCAATTAAAAACCAACTAAATGCCACTCAATAGCACATCGACGTACACACACAATAATTCCTGCAAAAATAACAAGCAATATCTCAAGCAATTGCTCAAATGGTTCGTGTCTGAGGTGTAGATGTAGAAAATTGCTGAAGACTTGCACGTACGCGCGCATTGTTTTGCCATTGCGGTGTTAGTGGGAAATATCTAGAAATTGAATTGTTTTCAGAATATGTTTGTGTTTTTAACGTTAGTTGGTATTTGCAGTATCTGACAAGCAGCAGCATTAGACAATGGACATGAAGTATTTCAGTGACATGTGCAGGTGAATATCTAAAACACAATGGGTGGGTGTGATCTATGAACCTTACATAAACTGAAATAATTAAAAAATCATTGATAAAAAATTATACAATATACAAAAAAAATGTCACGCTTCAAAGCTCATAAAAAAAATGTTTCTTATTAAAAAGAAAAAAACTGGAAAATCACCAAATAAGCAAAAAAGAAAATAAAAATTAAACTTCCAAAAAAAAAAGATATTAAAAAACATTAACAAAAAAATATATATAAAACATCTTTGTGCTTCAAAAAATACAAAAAAAATGTATAATTTAAAAAATTATTCAAAAGCTATTAATATAAAAGTGGAAATAAAACACTTTTGTGTTCCAAACGCGCAAATTAATGAAAAAATAAAGCTTCTAAAGTAAAATAATTTGAAAATTATTGATAAAAAAATATATATAAAACATTTTTGTGCTTCAAAACATACAAATAAATATATATTTTTTTCTTATTAAAAAAACAACAGTTGAAAATTTAAGAATAACAAACTATAAATAAGACATTTTGAGAAATATCTCAAAAAAACAAAAAAAAAAACAGAAATATGAATAAAATCTATATTAAAAATAAAAATGTGGTTCAAAAATTAAATGGAACTTCCAAAAACGAAATAATTAAAAAAATATTAATAAAAAAATATTTATATAAAACCCTTTCGTGCTTCAAAACACAAAAAACATATTTTTTAATTAAAAAACAAAAATAGTTCGAAAAATTATTAATACAAATACATTAAAAATTTTCTTGCTTAAAAAATTTTAACTAAAAACCCAATTATTTCAAAACTTATTAATGCAAGACTGTTAACAAAACATTTTCGTGTTCCAAGCAAACAATAACGCAAAAAAATTCATAAAAAAATATTATACATATAAAAATAAAATGTTCGTTCTTCCATAAAAAAAAAAATTTAACTAATAATAAATTGCTTAAAAGTTATCAATAACAAACTATAAAAAAACATTTTCGTATATTACTTCAAAAACAGACAAAAACCCCGTTCAAAAATTATTAATAAAATTCGTATTAACAAAAAAATGTATAGCAGAATTAAAAAAAAAGTGCGTGTAGCGTAGACACATAACAGAAGTGAAACTTTCAAGGTTTCAAGGCAGACAAAAAAAGAGGGAGAGACCCGAGAGAGAATGAGAGAGAGAGAGAGGGAGAGAGAATATATATCTAAAAAAATTCACAACATTTGCAGAGAATACAAATAGACAAAATTTACAAAAAACGGAGAAGGGTCGACCGGTGTAGGTAAACGCCGGACACAAACCGTGGCAACAACGCGCACTACGCCGAGCGTTTATCACCCGCACAAACGCAACGATTCCAGGACTGCAGCAAAAAATTACTGCAAGGAATGGATAGCACTTTATAGTACGCACAAGCACTAGCCAGGAAACGGAAATAAGCTCCATAAAGTAGGCACCAAAAAACGCCCCAAACAATAGGCACCAAGGAAATATAACGCTAAAAAGTAGGCACTAAAAATATATTTCCTACAAGTTTGCACCAACAAACAAGCGTCAAAAAGTAGGCAGTGTTATTTCGCACTAGAAATTAGCAACCACAAGGAAAAACTCAGGAAGAAGAGCCTTAAGTGTATCTAAGATATATAAAAGGTATAGCTCTCTCTCTCTCTCCTTTTCCTCTTCGTTATATCTTTTTTCTCTCTCACGAAACGAAAATGCCCAAAACGTTGCATGGCCTTGAAATTTTACTCTCCATTCTCGCTCATCCATCGAAGCCTAAGAAATTTCACTGGAAAAATAATTAAAAAATTATTGATAAAAAAATATATATGAATACTTTCGTGCTTGAATAACACATAAAAAAATACATGAAACAAATATAATATACACCCAACATTTTCGTTTTTCTCAAAACTCAAAAATAAAAAAAACGATTCAAAAGTTATCAATCAAATCTGTTCTTAAAAATAAAATAAAAAATAAGAAAAATTGTAATCAAATTAAAATAGTTAAAGACTGTATCTATATAATATAAATCATACCCACCCATGTATTTAGATTTATATATATGCACATTACATTGTTAAAATAATAAATATATGAAAATTTTAGCACTTTCGACCACTTTTCTTCAGTTTTTTTTTTGTTTAACATGGAAAAGTATCTGAGACATAAATTTAAGATTATTATTATCTCTGTCAGCTGACCAGTTTATCATCACAATTCCTAAAGCGTGGCTTAGCGCATGAGTATTTTCCTAAAAAATCAAAATTTAAAGAAATTTGACAAAAAATATTTTTCTAGACATTTTCTTTTTTTTTTGTTACATAAGCGTACGTTGATGATGTGGTGCTAATGGCGTTAGGAGTGTGTCCTAATACGATCAGTGGGATCATTCAAAGCGCGCTATGCGAGTTTAACTCTTGGGCCACAGGCTATGGCAAGAGGGGGATCTGCCATGAATAACCCTCTTGCATAATTGGTATTCACACCATTGAAATTGAAATTTGAAAAGTCGAGCCAAGAAGCACCGAGAGATTTGGTTACGCCTAAGACACTTAGGCCAAATAGTATTTAAAAGCTTTGGAAAATGAAAGAGTAGATAGTCAAGGAAGAAAAAAGAGAAGTAACAGAAGGAAAAAGATAGGATAGAACAGAGGAATGGAGGTAGTTAGCTCTGTGAAAATTTTCAGATTCTTTGATAAATCTGAAAATTCATGTCTACAGTTTGAGAGAACGAATTTTACTTGTTCTCATGACATCGGAGCCCAAAATTCGGGACACTCACAGAGCAAATGCTAAGGGTCATCTACCTTCTCTGAGCAAGACAAGCACATTGGGTACTCAAGGATTCCAATGGTGATCATATGCTGACCCCACGGGTTGTGTTCTGTAATAATACCGACAATCAACCGAAAGTCTTTTCTTCGAAGTTTTGGAATAAAGTCCGTCAGCTTTTTGTTCGGGCTTGTCACAAAATACTTTGCAGTGCTGCAGCGTTCAAGGTCAGAACATCGCTCTTTATTTAATTGTATACATAATCGCTGCTCCACTTCTTGATTCCTGCAGAACTGATTCCGATTATTGGCTCTGGTCTCTGTGGGGTAACCGCTGATCACCTCTGTAAAATACCTTTTTCACTCAGAATTGAGTTAGGTTGGTAGGTAAAATGGTTGTAGTACCACTCTGACAGTCCTCAAGTAGCAACAAAGCGCCGTTTCTATACCATTATGGGACCTTCAAGGGCAGATATCTACAGCCAACCAGAGCTGCTGACGTAATGAAGGTGGTTAATGGAATTAGGGTTGGAGCAGTGACCCAGACTGTCTTGCAGCCAAATTTGGACATTTACAGAGAAAGTGCCCAACAGCCTCCTTTCCTTAAATATCCCAACCCATCCTGCAATGGGTATTAAATGTTAACCCTAGTTTTTCTTCGTGATTACCGATCGTCGAATAACCGATAAGCACAGGTACAAGCTTGAAAATTTAATGGTGTGGAGTTTCCAGGGCTTTCTGTGCCCCGCGTCTATTACACTGGGGCCATAGGATTTTCGAAATAGCACATGAAGAAATGGAGCACCACCACCTCTTCTGCACTTTCCTGAGATATAAATTGTGCGAATACTCTTTAGCAACAGTCACGGGGACGCCCATGAATGATTGCGAGAACTCTGAGTCCAATTCAGTCGACCTCTTCCCGGCGCGCTCATCAGCATTTGTCATTTCCTTCTATGCTCCTATGTCTTGGAAGCCAGATCTGAGAAATGTTACCTCCACATTCCAGAGATTTGATCTTTTCTCTGATCTGAAAGTCGCAAAAAATTTTAATATCTCCCTCGCTCCCGTATTTCTTAAGCATTCTGCTTGCTAGAAGGATCACAAAGACTTCTGCCTGAAAAACACTAGCAGTGTGCGGCAGTTTTAAGGAAATACATAACTTACCTGATTTGGAGAAAACTTCTGCTACGACTACGAAATCTATCTTGGAGTCGTCAGTGCAGACAGAGGTAACAGTCTTAGACAGGTACAGATTTCCTCGTCATTCTAATCCTGCCTTCCTAGGAAGGTTGCCCTTGTATGGCCTTTAAACACCAGTTTGCTGATAGAGAGATCTGTCCGATATTCAGAGAATTACGGAGATAACTGCCTAAAGATCCTTTGATATATTGGCTGTAAGGGGCAACCTCCTTGACCTAATTGCACTTTGAAGAGCGATGAAAATAACATAAAAGTCGATGCGAAGTAATCGCAAATGACATTTAGGACAGCACTGGTACAAATTCTATTGCTCCTTTGCACCTTGCACAGTTTAGTGATATTATGGTCCTTTCCAAGAGCTTCCCACCACTATCTTGTAATCTAGAAAACAACATGTGGCTTAAGTCCCCCGAACTTAGATTTGCAGGAATAGAAAGCTATGTTGACCTTCTTTACCTGATTTTCAAAGAGGAGCTTCCAATGAAATTTGGAGTAAAGTATCACAGCTAAAGTAACACTCCTCCCGCCGTTGCCGAATGGATTGGTGCGTGACTACCAATCGGAATTTAGAGAGAACGCAGATTCGGTTTCCCCTCGGCAGGCAATGGCAAACCCCCGAAGGTATTTCTGCCATGAAAAAGCTCGTCATAAAAAATATCTGCCGTACGAAGTCGGTTTGAAACTGTAGGTCCCTCCAACAACGTCAAGACGCACACCACAAATAGGAGGAGCAGCTCGGCCAAACACCCAAAAATGGTGTACGCGCCAATTATATATATATATTTATATCACTCCTGAATACCTAACTTTTTCTGAAAGCGTGATAACATAATTGGGTAACTGCCAATGATTTGTATTTTCTCTCAAAAATGTCAAAAAAAATTAGCTTTATTGAAGATTAATTCTAAAGCGCTCACCCTGCCTTTCGTATTTATGTCGGTCACCATTGACATGAACTTAGCTTGTCGCGAGGCATCTCGCTTGCCAGCAGCTGCATACCTGTGCTTCGCACTTAGCCATAACCAATAGTTATTACGCCCCGATAGTACACGCGCACCTTGTGTCCAATAATATGCAAGAACCATTTGTTAAACGAAAAAATTTCATTTTACTTTGCATCACATGTCTTACCTGCGTACAACAAAAAAAATTTATCATTTTCACATTTTCTCATGTTACATTGCAGAGCCAGCAGTTGGAGGGACACAACACTTAGGCACGCGGAAAGGAGTTGGAAGAAAAAAGCGGAATACAAAAAAAATAAATGCCAACAAATGAAACCTGAGGTGCGCTCAAGTGTAACAAATACAACGGACTTGCATCGAACGCTGGCAGCAGCTGCGTGAAAATATGCTTGCGTCACACAGATGTTGCAACATTGTCACCTGAGCGAATAAAGGGGAAGCGGGCAAAAAAAAAAACAAAGCAAAGTAAAATAAAATTATAACCAGTGTACAGCACAGGGAGCGAATGTGTGAATGATTGACTGAATGGAGGAAAAATTGCCAATTCAGTTGCTCAATAGCAATCGCAAACAATCGAAGTGAAACGTGTGCTGCAGCATGTGGTATGCTGCCGAAGAACAGGTAAAAATAGCAGCTGAAACGCATTTGCAACAGAGTGGCAAGGCGAGTGACAGTAACGAAAACAAATGAAATAATAAAATTTCCGCTCCAACAAAGAAACAAAACAGAACATAGAAGAGGAATTATAAAAAAAAAAAAAAGGGAACAGAGAAAAGAATTAAAATGCGCATTCAGCAACATTCCACCTGGCAGCAACAACAAAGAGCAATAATAAAAAAGTGTGGGGTCTCGTAAAAGCTGGCAATAAAACAGCTAAAAGGGTGTAGAGTGCCAGCGGCCAGCGGCAGTGTAGAAGCAACCACGCGTTGGCAGTGATGTTGGTGGCGTTGCAAGTGGGGAAGCAGGAGCAGTGGCACTACTACTACTACTACCACTACTACAACTACTACTACCACTACCATTGCCATAGCGACGGCTCACATGGAGCGCTGAAGCTACTGAAAACAAATTTCATCAATTTTCGTCAACGCAAACACAGCACCACGAAAGGACACCAACGAATAGGCCACTGCTGCCTTTGCAATACGCACGTTTATGGCATCGAACACTTACAAACAAAACAACAAGTAGGCAAACAACAACTGAACGGTATACAACAATCCACTCAACGGCGACGCAAACGACGACAGCTTGAACGGCCCAGTACAGTTGGCAGCAGTCGAGGTTGGCGCAGCATTGCTGATACGCATTGCAAGCGACAGCAACAAGAGAAAAAATACTGCACTGACGCACCGCATGTTGCCACATTAGTTTGCTGATATCGCCAGCAAAAGCTGCTGTACTATTTCCGGTCGGAAGGCAGGCAACGCTAAAATTACTCATACGCACCGTTGTACAATACGGCGCAAGAGCAGGAGCGCTTTTGGTTGTGACACTTCGGCTTCTCCTCTCCCATCTTCAACAAAACACTTCACTCCATCAGCAGCCTGTCGTGCCTGTAACGCATTTAAATCGTCGGCGGCCGGCCACACTTAGGGCAGCAGCTGTGTTTTTGCGACACCCACTCGCGCCCACCACCACCCCATATGTCTAGTTGAATAACGAGTGGGGTATGCATCTATAGTGCTGATATATTTATATGAGTGTACAACGAGGGCAAAAGGAACACGAAAGACGACAAAAAGTAGTAACAAAAATAACAACAGCAACAGCGTTGAGCGATAGCCGTTCGAGTGTAGCGAAAAAGGCAATGCCAGCAAATATGAGCAGAAATTGTGTCGCAATTTGCTTGTCAGGTGAGTGAGTGCGAATGGCATTGCTCATTGTATTTTCATATGCATGTGTGTGTGTGAGCGCGAAAGTGCTGTATGTTGGCGCATGTTGCATGCATATTTTTGTGTGGCGCATGTTGCAACATTGCACTTTACACTGATTTATGTATGACATGCAACAAAGGCTTCTTTACGCAGGCACAACTATTGATAGGGTAAAAGGCGCATTGATTTCGTATCGGTATTGAAACAGTGATTTATGAAAGTAAATGGCGTGAGCGAAAAAATTTTAAATCCGAAAAACTGCAAACCTTTTTTGTTTTTTCTTTTTGAAGGCAATATTTAAAGTGTGGTCAGAAGTGGATGGAGGATAGAGTATCATCTCCTGTCAACAATTTTGACTTCAACATGTGCACACTCGTTACGTTAGTTTCAGATAATTCTTTTCAACTGCTTGAAATCAACGGCGAAACGTAACTTTTATAGTCTGACCTCAATTAGAAGTTAGGTGCCTGCTTTCAACTTAGCAGCTTAGCACTAACAAAATTTGCTGCTTCTGAAAAGTGGTGATAAATCACTGTGAGACAACATTCGTGTGCTGCTAATGATTCTTATGTAAATGGAGCTTTATTCGTACGTTTTTATATAATTTAATAATACATAGTGATTTCACCTACTCTTTTTACCAAGTAAGAGGAATTTACGGACCGACCAAACCTCCTCTCAAAACCGCAGTTACCGAAGCTAAGTATTCCACCAAGTGTTGGTTTGATCGAAAGGTTCGATTTCATCTGAGTCTGCTCGACCTTCAGTCATGGTAGGTAAATAGGATGGCAAGAGTACCCCAAGTGCACTTCAAGTAGTACTTACGAGCCGTTTTGATATCATAATGTGGACCACTACCTGTGAAATGATCACAATGGACCTGCCGAAGGTCTAAGTGTGTCTTGCGACAACCACCCTACCTACCTACCTACCTACCTACCTGTGAAATGGTTTAGGGAAGAGAAAAACTGTCTACAGCCCTCCAGTGCTGTTGATGTAGCGGAGGAGAGAAAAGGGATCTAGGCTGGAGAATTTCTTCAAGTCATCCCCAAAAGGCACGCTAGGGAATCTCAAGCGCCTAGCCGCCAGAGTCGGACATTTGTAGAGAAAGTGTTCCACAGTCCCTTTCTCTGCAGGATCCCCACAGCTTCTGTAATAGGGGTTGTACGGAATTCCAAGCAAAAAGAACACACAAACAAAAAAAATGGCTGTGGGAAGTTAACGCCACATATTTGCATGTGCTCGACTACCGTAAGCACCCTGTTTAAATAAGTTTAGTTTTTCGTAAGTTTTGTTCCTGACTCTGAAAATGAAATCTGATATTGAAAAGTTTTCGAAGTTTAGGTAGGTAGGTATAGTGGTTGTCCACCCTATACTTTTACTATGAATATTCGTTAATAATGGAATCTTGTAAATAATCTGATTCAATTTGTATTTCATATACTCTTTGTTGTTCATATACTCTATATATAACGAATATTCACTCCTCTCGTGAGTATAGGGCCTCGAAAAAACTTGTCTTGCGTTGGTTTCGTTATTCTGTCGGATTCTGACAGGGTAGGTGATTAGCCTGCCGCTATTAGTCCTAAGTAGTGGGAATGCCCACCTGTCGTTGCTTAAGAACAACGCCTTTGTACTGCTTGGAGCGTCATCTGTGTCTCACATTTTTCTGGCAGAAGGATCGCACAGATGGTATACTCTATATGAACAACAAAGAGTATATGAAATACAAATTAAATCAGATTATTTACAAGATTTCATTATTAACCAATATTCATAGAAAAAGTATAGGGTGGACCATGTAAAATTTGCTTTTTGAATCGGCAAAAAAAAAACTAATCAATATTTTTCCAACTTTTGACGTGATAACGTCTTATAATTCGATTTAACAGGCTGCACGCACGAAAAAATGTGTCGTTACCTTGCTCATTAGTGTTACCTTGCTCTTTAGTGTTACCTTGCTCTTTAGTGTTACCTTGCTCTTTAGTGTTACCTTGCTCATTAGTGTTACCTTGCTCATTAGTGTTACCTTGCTCATTTGTCGTTACCTTGCTCATTGCATTGGATGAACTGCAGCGAAAGCTCGGAACGAACGACAAAGCAAACAAAGCAAACGAACGGCAACGTTCGACATCTTGCTCTCTCCTACTTAAGTATGCGCATATGTACATATATAAATTCACGTATTTGTATTTGCATATGCCTTCTTATTGATTATTATTAATTTGATTCACTTGAAGAATTTAAAATAAAACCAAGTTTGTTAATAATACCTGTTGTTTTAATGTTATTATTATTATTTTTTTATTATATCTGAAGGAAAAAATGTATGGTAATATTTACCATATCTATACTAATATTATAAAGAGGAAAACTTTGTTTGTTTGTAATGAATAGGCTCCAAACTACTGGACCGATTTTAAAAATCCTTTCACCATTCGAAAGCTACATCATCCACGAGTAACATGGATTATATTTTATTTTGGAAATGGGGCTCGAGATATAGGTCAAAACGTGGACCCGGGTAACCTTCGGAAGTGTATGTACAATATAGGTATCAAATGGAAGCTGTTGGTGAATGCTTTAGTCCAGAGTATTTTTCATGCCGCTCCGTGACTAGGGTCTCGAGATAGAGACCAAAACGTTGACCCTAGAATGTGTTTGTACAATATGGATATCAGATTGAAGCTGTTGGTGAATGCTTTAGTACAGAGTATTTTTCATGCCGCTCCGTGACTGGGGTCTCGAGATATAGGTCAAAACGTGGACCCGGGTAACCTTTGGTTGTGTATGTACAATATGGGTATCAAATGAAAGCTGTTGATAAGTGCTTTAATACGGGGTAATTTTCATACCTATTGATGACTAGGGTCTCGAAATATATGCCAAAACGTGGACCCGCCGTGTCTTTGAACCGAATTAAACCAAACTTACACACATTGTAAAGTAGGTATTGAAGATGATTTCCGTATAGTTTGAATACCTATTGGTAGATAGGGTCTCGAGATATAGGTCAAACCGTTGACCCGGGTAACCTTCGGACGTGTATGTACAATATGGGTATCAAATGAAAGCTGTTGATAAGTGCTTTAATACGGGGTAATTTTCATACCTATTGATGACTAGGGTCTCGAAATATATGCCAAAACGTGGACCCGCCGTGTCTTTGCACCGAATTAAACCAAACTTACGCACATTGTTAAATAAGTATTGAAAATGGGTTTCGTAAAGTTTGGTTGTAATTCGGAGCACTGGCAACGGGTACAGCGTTCTTGTTATGTTATGTTATGTTATGTTATGTTATGTTATGTTATGTTATGTTATGTTATGTTATGTTATGTTATGTTATGTTATGTTATGTTATGTTATGTTATGTTATGTTATGTTATGTTATGTTATGTTATGTTATGTTATGTTATGTTATGTTATGTTATGTTATGTTATGTTATGTTATGTTATGTTATGTTATGTTATGTTATGTTATGTTATGTTATGTTATGTTATGTTATGTTATGTTATGTTATGTTATGTTATGTTATGTTATGTTATGTTATGTTATGTTATGTTATGTTATGTTATGTTATGTTATGTTATGTTATGTTATGTTATGTTATGTTATGTTATATTATGTTATGTTGTGTTATGTTATGTTATGTTATGTTATGTTATGTTAAAGTATATTATGTTATGTAAATGTTAACTCATTCTCTATATCCATACAAAATATCTATCAAACAAATCAAATTAAAATTTTCTTTTGAAATATACAACCATTCAATCAGTATTTTCTTATGACGTTATCACGTTAAACTATCGTCAGTAAGCCGACTTTACAGACAACCTCTCTTTTTATTTTATTTTGAAGATTGAACATTGTCATTTATGAATGACTAGCAAACCCGGCCCCCTTCGCTGGGCACACTAAAATAGAATAGATATGGTTTAGAACAGAAAATATATGATTTTCATATTATTTATTTCTTTATTCTTTATTCAAGCGCTTTGGCATAAACAATATTTTTTGTTTTCCTATTTGTTTTTGAGTAAATATAAAATATAAATTGAAAATCAGGAAAAAAGAAGATTGTTTTTAAATTTCAAATCAACGCATATGAATAAACAATCGTCTTTTTTCCTGATCATCCATGAATTTTTCGTTTCAATTTATATGTTTTATTAAGCATTGGAGCTTTTTTAACCATTATCCACTTATATTTTTCAAAAAAAAAAAAAACGAAAAAAATTGTTTCGTAAGAAATTATTCACTGTCCAAAATCGACTCCAAAAAAATTTACAAACAATTTTTACATGTTGCACTTACGTTTTTTCTTTATGGCATCCAAATCAGAAAGAAATATTGACACATTGTAACTCACACTGTCAATTTGACAGTTCAGTTCCGCCCCAAGCGTTAAAAAAGTAAGCGACATTATGGCTGGCTCAAAAGAACGCTGTACCCGTTGCCACTGCTCCGAATTACAACCAAACTTTACGAAACCCATTTTCAATACTTATTTAACAATGTGCGTAAGTTTGGTTTAATTCGGTGCAAAGACACGGCGGGTCCACGTTTTGGCATATATTTCGAGACCCTAGTCATCAATAGGTATAAAAATTACCCCGTATTAAAGCACTTATCAACAGCTTTCATTTGATACCCATATTGTACATACACATTCTAGGGTCCACGTTTTGGTCTCTATCTCGAGACCCTAGTCACGGAGCGGATGGAAATACTCTGAACTAAAGCATTCACCAACAGCTTCCATTTGATACCCATATTGTACATACACATCCGAAGGTTACCCGGGTCCACGTTTTGACCTATATCTCGAGACCCCATCTACCAATAGGTATTCAAACTATACGGAAATCATCTCCAATACCTACTTAACAATGTGTGTAAGTTTGGTTTAATTCGGTTCTAAGACACGGCGGTTCCACGTTTTGGCATATATTTCGAGACCCTAGTCATCAATAGGTGTGAAAACTACCTCATATTAAAGCACTTATCAACAGCTTTCTTCATTTGATATCCATATTGTACAAACACATTCTAGGGTCCACGTTTTGGTCTCTATCTCGAGACCCTAGTCACGGAGCGGATGGAAATACTCTGAACTAAAGCATTCACCAACAGCTTCCATTTGATACCCATATTGTACATACACATCCGAAGGTTACCCGGGTCCACGTTTTGACCTATATCTCGAGACCCCAGTCACGGAGCGCCATGAAAAATACTCTGTACTAAAGCATTCACCAACAGCTTCAATTTGATACCCATATTGTACATACACATCCGAAGGTTACCCGGGTCCACGTTTTGACCTATATCTCGAGCCATATCCACCAATAGGTATCCAAACTATACGGAAACTATCTTCAATACCTTCTTAACAATGTGTGTAAGTTTGGTTTAATTCGGTGCAGACACGGCCGGTTAGCGAACACACACAAAAAGTTGACTTTATTTTATATATAAGATTTTTTTCAGTTTGTGTCCGAAAAATCCAAATATCTTACGGAACCCTATTTTTTTCCAAAATAAAATGTAATCCATGTTACTCGTGGATAATGTAGTTTTCGAATGGTGAAAGAATTTTTAAAATCGGTCCAGTAGTTTTTGAGCCTATTCGTTACAAACAAACAAACAAACAAACAAACAAAGTTTTCCTCTTTATAATATTAGTATAGAAAAATAATATCGTTCAAATGACTGCCACGACTGGCTTTACAGTAGGTCATTCCATCAACCCAATTTTTAAGCACATTTTCGATTATTTGGGCTCCAATTTCATGAATGGTAACTTCGATTTCGTGTTTTAAAGCATCAGTCGTCTCTGGATGGTTCGCATAGCATTTGTCCTTAACGGCTCACCACAAAAAATAGTCCAACGGGCTTAAATCACAGCTCCGAGGCGGCCAATTGATATCGGAATTTCGGCTGATTATTCGGTTTTCAAAAACGGTAGCCAAAAGTTCGAGTGTAACTTTGGCAGTGTGACAAGTTGCACCGTCCTGTTGAAACCAAATGTTGTCCATGTCATCCTCTTCAATTTTCGAAAGCAACTCGTTGAGCATGTCACGGTAAAGCTCGCCATTTACTGTAACCGCGGCTTCTTGCTCATTTTCGAAAAAAGTTGCCAGATGATGCCGCCAGACCAAAAACCGCACCAAACAGTGACTCGTTGTGGATGCATTTGCTTCTCTGCAGTAAAGATGTGAAAATGAGTTTCATCAGAAAAGATGATTTTTCGGTAAAAATGCTCATCTTCGGTCAAACGATTTTCTGCCCTTAGAGCAAACCGAAAACGCATTGGATGGTCATTAGGCTTCAGTTCTTGCACCAATTGAACTTTGTAAATACCGAGGTCTTTATGCAAAATTCTCCTCAAAGAAGTGCGTGAAATGTTCAATTCTTGAGAACGATGACGAGTTGAGGTTGTTGGATGTTCACGCACATTTTCGGCTACACCAGCAATGTTTTCGGGTGTACGCACTGTAGGAGCACGTTCACGTGTTGTCTTATCCATTAACGATCCACTTTCACGAACACGATTAACCAAATCTTGTTGGCAAATCTTTTTTTAGAATTTTTTTTTTCAAATTTCTCACAGTTTGAGTAGAAGACTAACCACTTTGGAAATAGGTTTTCAATATTTCCCTATTTTGTTCAAGCGTATAGCGTCCCATTTCGTATATGTCAATCCTTTAAGTAAATTACGAACACATTTGCCATGTTATTTGTGTTTTGAAAATTTAGTCCCTTGAGACTTTAGACCCTTTTAAAGCGTAAATTTATGAGGAAATGAAAAAAATAGTACGCATTGTTACTAGAAATGAGATCTATAGTATAGTCTGGTGCATATGAAATTAATCCTTTATAATTTGTACTATCAGCCTTTGTAATTTAATAACATACATTAAACTCTTACTAGCAACTGAATAAATTTATATTATTCGTTTATATATTTACACTAATTTATATAATTTTATTTGTGCTTTTCGTTCTCAAACAGTTTCCCTTGCGCTCAACATTCTACTAATGTTGTTGCCACATGCCGCTGGCGATGATTGGTCGGCGAGTTGTGCCTCCAACTGTACCTGTAAATGGACCAATGGCAAGAAATCGGCCATCTGCAGTTCGCTGCAACTCACCACCATACCCACAACGCTAAGCACCGAGCTGCAAGTGCTCGTACTGAACAACAACCACATACCATATCTCAATCGAGAGGAGTTCACCAATTTAGGTCTACTCAACCTGCAACGCATCTACCTGAAAAATTCTGAGGTGCAATATGTTCATAAAGAGACATTTCGTAATTTGAAAATATTAGTCGAAATCGATTTGTCAGACAACAAAATCGAAATGATCGACAAAGACACATTTATGGGCAACGATCGCTTGCGCATACTCTACTTGAATGGCAATCCGCTGAAGAAGTTGGTCGCCTATCAGTTTCCCATACTGCCACATCTGCGCACACTCGATCTGCATAACTGCCTGATTTCATATGTGGATCCGATGGCCCTGGCGAATCTGAATCTACTCGAATTTCTCTATTTAAAGAATAATCTGCTTGAAAGCCTCAGCGAATATGTCTTCCAGCACATGACGAATCTCAAGACGTTGGTATTGGACGAGAATCCATGGCAGTGTAATTGCAAGCTGCGCAAGTTCCGCACCTGGTATGTGCAGAGTAAATTGAACAGCATCAGTTTGCTGTGCAAGGGTCCACCGTCACAGAAGGAGAAACAGTGGGAGCATGTTGATGAGGAACAGTTCGGCTGCACGCCCAAAGTGGAGCTCTTCAATAACGAAGATGTACAGAATATCGACATAGGGAGCAATACGACCTTCAGCTGTCTGCTGTACGGTGATCCATTGCCCGAGGTGACGTGGGAACTGAATGGAAAAATACTTGATAATGATAATGTCATTTTCGATGCAGAGTCGATCACCTCAGATAAGCTGTGGAGCAATCTGACTGTCTTCAATATGACCAGTTTGGATGCCGGCACCTACGCCTGCATCGGTTCAAATATTGTTGGCGTGGCTTCGCAGAACATCAGCATATATCTAACGGAAATTGTGCAGCATGTTTTGGTGAAAACACCGGAGACCTTTTGGTATTTCGGCTTGATCATGGGCACCTTCGGCACAATCTTCCTGCTCATACTCATTTCATTTGTGGTGTGTTTGTGCAAACGCACGACACGGCAACGGCGCCATCCGAAAAAATCTGGCGTGAAACCGAGCGTCAGCTTCAATGATCAAGAGAAGAAACTGCTGGATTTAAGCATCACAACGACAACAGCCGACCGCGGCGACAGTTGTGGCATGGATAACAATACCACAACGACAATGAGCAAAACGGAATCGGTAATTGGCTTCGAGCCGATTGAGATACATGCAACGGATAACATGCGCGGCGCCGCAGCAAACCACAACCACCACCAGCTAACACATCAACAACAGCTGCAGCAGCATCACGCGCATATGGCGGGCGCTGGTAGCGTTGGCAGTGGTGGCGGTGGCGGCGGCGTGGCAAACTCTATGATGCAACCAAGTCGCCAGCAATTGATGGCCGTGGCAGACGGTTCGTGCAGCGTTGTTGGCATACCTACATCAATGGCATCGGTCGTGGGCGCGGTGGGTACGAAGGCGCATCCCAATGCCATACCGGAGGAGTTTCCGCTAAATGTTGGTGTCTTCCCGCCGCCGCCTGAGTTCTGCTCCAACATTGTGCCAAATCCCGCTTACGGCAACATATTCATAAGCGTCTCCGTGACGCAGGACATGTTGGACGGTGCGGACATCAGCATGTATCCCGATCTGTTGAATATACCAAAGCGTCAAATGGGCGCAGATGGCAGCAGCATACAAGCGGGCGTGAGCGTGACCAGCGGTAGTGGTGCCGGCAATACGACTACCACAAATACACTACTACCAACGGGCACCACGACCGCAGTGAATGTCTCATCGTTTGCGACGTTGCCGCGGAATCATCAACGACGCGGCATACTCAAGAAAGACTCATCGCTGCAGCATCAATACTCACTGCAGCAGCAACAGCAAACGAATTTGTATCCACACGATGAAATCGTTTCGTATCACAATCTCGATACCACCTACAGTCAGGGCTATCAGGAACATCAGCAGCAGCTGCAGCAGCAGCAGGCGCTTGAACAGCGACAGACTTATGGCGCTAATATCGTTGGCTTGCCGCCACCACCGCCACCTCCTGCAGCGGCCACACTATCGCAGTGCCATCACAATCAAACAGCTGTGGCGGCCGCCATCAATGCCAAAGCTTGCGCCGCTTGCATTGGCACACTTTCGCCACCACCGCCTTCTTGCAGCACGCCGCCGACAACGATGGATGCAACGCCGCTGAGACCGCTTAATAAAGGAGGTGCTGGCTCATCAGCATCCAGCAATTCAGGGCTAAAGTATGACAACATGGGGCGACGCATCACGGCTAGCGGCAACTCGACGCTCTCGCTACCCGATGAGGCAGATGAGGAATGCGTGGAAGATGAGACGCATTTCATTGAAGAGGCACGCAAAATGAAGCAGGGACAAAAGCAGCAAAAAGACTGTCAGCAGCAGCAGCAACAACAGCTGAAGGTTGCGGCGGCAGTGAATGCGTCTGGCGTATCGACGAATGCGAGCGGAAATTCGATGGTAGCAGATGCAGGCGGGGGCACGGAATATGTGTCGCTGTAGTATTATGGAACGCAAGTGTAAATAGGGGCGGTGTGTGTAGTATAGTTGTAAGAGTACATAAGCGGTGGGGGCATTGGCAGAGTTGGCAAGTATATACAAGTAGTTATAATATAGTGAATATATGCAATATTAATAGGGAAAATGTATACATACATAAATATAGTGTAAAAAAATTAAAATTACTTATAGCGCCATATGCTGAAAATATTTGCTTTTTAGATCCTATTGCCCAAAAGTAGGCCATCCATCAAGCGGATTTATTACATTGTTGTCGCACTGCGAGAGCAGCTAGACGCATGAAGCCTACTTTTAGGTGCGTCCTTGCAGTAATTGTTTTTGTTTTTGGTTTATGAATTTAAAAATCCAAAAGTTGTGCTGTAATATAAGAGAACAAAAAAAAAACAAAATCAATCAACATTCATTTTAATCAAGGATTTAACTGGTCGACAAAAGTGTGCGGGATAAAAGTATACTTAGTTTAGGGAAGTGAAAGGATACAGTGATAAGAAAAAGGGGGCCAAGTTTCAAGGGCCGGTGTTGATTTTGAATAAAATAGAATTTTTTTAGGAAATTATTATCATTTCTCTTTACTATGATATAATTGGTATAGTTCAATTACGTGTGGAACAAAATATGGGCCAAATGGCCGTTGCGGCCTCGGCGTCACACCTCCATCCATGGTCAAAATTTTCAATAACACTGAGGCATAATTAAGGTTCTATGCCATTAATGTGCCGAATTATCTCATTTCTTCATCGACGTACACCTTTTCTTTCAAATAACCTCAAAGATAGAAGTCCAACGGTGTCGTTGACGTTTAGGTGTGGTTCACATTCAACATCGGCCCTCGAAATTTAACCACCCTTTAGATTACCTTCGCGACTTTTAATTCACTTTTGCTAAATGTATACATATATATCTCCGGCTACGTTCGACCTAATTTTAAAAACTCTGCTTAATTTCAGATATATTAGTTTGCAGAAAAAGAAATCCACAATTTTTGCGCAAATGATTTAAAACTGTTTTATGGTCGATCTTTAGCTCCTGTGCGCTGCTATGACACTTCATTATTTACGAGATATCGATCACTACAGCCATCTACTGAGCAAATAATAGATTTATATTTCCCCATATTAATATCTATAATATCCAAAGCCATCGGGCAGGTTCAATAACTCTCCTCTGAGTGAGTGTCAATGCAACTTCCCAAAAATTTCAACAAAAATATATTTCACTAAGTCAACTGACTTATGCCTGTCTTGCTGTTTTCTGTCTACCAGAACTCTTTGCGTAAGAGAATATCCTACAAGCTTAAACTATTTGGGCAAAGTTTTTGTAGTGAATCTTCTTACTCGTCGATGGACGAGCGAGACTGGAGAGTAAACTTTCAAGGCCGTGCAACGTTTTGAGCATTTTCGTTCCGCGAGAGAGAAAAAAGATATAACGCAGAGGAAAAGAGGAGAGAGAGCTATACCTTATTTATATCTTAGATACACTTTAGGCTACTTTTCTTAAGTTTTTCCTTGCGGTTGCTATTGTAATTTCTAGTGAGAAATAACACTGCCTACTTTTTGGCGCTTGTTTGTTGGTGCAAACTTGTAGGAAATATATTTTTCGTGCCTACTTTTTGGCGTTATATTTTCTTGGTGCCTACTGTTTGAGGCGTGTTTTGGTCCCAATTTTTTTGACGTTCTTTTTTTTTGGCTGCGTTTGTGCTCGGAGTATGGCGCGTTGTTGCCACGTTTTGTGTCCGGCATTCCCCTACACCGATCGACCATTCTCCGTTTTTTGTAAATTTAGTCTATTTGTATTCTCTGAAAATGTTGTGAATTTATTTAGATATATATTCTTTCTCTCTCTCTCTCTCTCTCATTCTCTCTCGCGTCTCTCCCTCTTTCTTTGTCTGCCTTGAAAGTTTCACTTCTGTTATGTGTAGGTACTACGCTAACGCACCTGTTTTACCATTTGCTTTTTCGAAATATTGGCAGTTTTCACTTCTTCTATTACAGAAAATGTAAGTACTCAAAAATATATTCAAATAAAAATAATAAAAAAAATAATTCATTCAAACAAAAATTCATGAACTATTCGCCTTTGGTTCGTATAATACTGCGCATTTTGTGAAAAGAGTGCACATTTCTAATACTTAAGGGTGATCAATTTAGAGATATCGGATGTTAAATTGAAATAGAACAACGACAGCTTAAACTGATTGAGCAATCTTTAATCTAAAACCATACATGTCATTTATCTTTCAAAGATAATCTGTTTAAAAGTTTGCTCCGTAATTGGGCCATCCGTATGAATGACTCGCTGGAGGATTTCGGTCGGTATCTCGTGAATAACTTTAGGCTGAATGTTGGCTTCCAATGCCTCAATAGAAGCTATTGTATCCAAAAAAGAATTTATACTTTACATACCTCCACAAATAAAAGTTCAAAGGAGTGATATCACACGATGTTGGTGGCCAATTCACTGGTACGAGACGAGAGATAACCGACATGATGGCACAGTTAATCCATTGTTCCACGTGCTTGCCACACAACGCCACCCTGTTGGAATCAAACGTAGTGGAGACCACGGGCGTAAATTTTCGGTATCAAGAAGTCTTTTATCATGTCGCCAAAGCATTCTCGTCTTTGAAGAAATATAGGCAATTGATTCCTCCAGCCCGTAGGCTGCACCAAACTATTGATTTCCATGAAAGGCTTCAGACTACTCTTCAGCCAATATAAGAGGAAATTTTTCTTACTGACGTAGCCACTAAGCCAAAAATGGGCCTCAACGCTGAACTTTTACGTACACCATAAGTTGACCTCGGAGCGTGCGATGAACACTTTTCGCCGAGCGTCGATTTTCGTAATGCCGTTGTCCAATTTGTAGACGTTGTTGAGGCTTAAGCCTTTCCATGATGAAATGTCAATGAATACTGAACAAATAATGTAGCTACGCTTTGACAATAGTAAGGCGCGACCTTTCAAAAATACCCTATTGGATAAAGTACCTCCAATCTGATCACCTTTTACTTTGACTTCAGCATATTTATAGTTCGAGTTAGTTAATATTTAGCTGCTTCTTACAAGAACTTTTTTCCTTAAGAGCTTAGCAAGTTCAGCGAGGTAGCCTGTTTCTGTTTTAAGGTACTGCTATCGTTAGGGTACCAAACAATTTTTAAGATTTTTTTAGTAGAAAAGAAGAAAACCGTCACCGGTTGGAAAAAAGAAAATAAAAACAAAAAAATGCGGAAAGCTCAAAAAGCGAAAGTTTTATAGATTTTCCAGCTTTTTCATTTATACATTTTTTTTAGTATATTTCGCTCGATATCCATGGTTTGACACCTTGGGAGCGCAGCAACATTTTTTCGTTTCGTTCAAGTGGATCCGGCGATTAGCTGCGCGCCATTTCTACCGAATTCGTATTTTTTTTTTCGTACACACTTTTCAATTTACTATTGAATATCCGCTCAATATGTTACACAATTTGAAATGCACCTTCTTCTTAGTAATGTGGACGACAGATGTATCCGTGAGTGCGCCACGGGTACACCCGCTGATTGTAAATCAAGGCATATTAGATGGCGGAAGCCGTGAGTAGAAATTTTAGGATCTTCAAAAAAAGTGAACGAATTGGAAAAATAAGTATTCGATTGGAGAAGTTCCGGATCATTTTGTATCTGAGAATGAAGGTAATAAATGCAACAGTAGATATGTAGAACAGATCACCTACGGGTAGATGGATGCATGGGTTAGTACCCATCCTTGACGTGGTTAGAAAGCACGGGGTATTTAGAAAAAACCTCCACAGATTTGGCCATGACAGTTAACGAAACTGACCAATTTGTACGCCGAGAGAAGAAGATATTGATCACGTTTTATTTGAATGCCCAAGCTATGCTCCCGAAATCTTTAAAATTTTAAGAGGAGAAAATATTGTTGGTTTTTTGTTAAAATCAGCTGATCTAAGTTATGCGAAGTTTCATAGACGTCAACAATAACTAGCAGCCTTTGAGCTAACCTGCGCCGTGAGGGCTTTGGCAGTTTCGCGGTAGATTATGAAGAGGTGTTTAGAACGTAGGTGTAACAAGTCCCACTTACTACTATGCTAGTATAAAAACTCATTACTTTAAATATGCTTCTAAAGGTTTTACGTTCGCTATACTGAATTCACAATTAATGAAATTTGCTAGCGCAATTTCAGATTTGAGTACAACGAGCCCATAAATTGCAGCTTTTGGGTTATCAGAGAAGTTAGCCAGTTCAAAAAAATGTGTGTCATATCACACATCAGTAAGAGGCATTTTGAGGTGTCTCCTCTGAGAATTGAAAATTGGAAAATGCAACAAGAAAATCGCGTACGTACCTCGTCATCGTCAGCCGGTCTTATTTTATTTACGAAATGGAAGTATTAATCCGTGCATGAAGTATGAAATTCTACGAATAAAGAAGTGGAGGCTTAAAGCAATTCATGGATATTAAATTTGTTTCGCCTTAACTTAACCCATTCCCATTGCTTCGTTTAGTATCATAGAATTTTTAGCAACTCTTTCTGAGCGTAATCCCTAAAATTAGAGCTTACTGAAAATCGTATTGCGAAACTCTGCATTTATTTACCTCCTAACGGTATTAAAAAAATGCCAATCTATAACCATTTGCTGCAAATTTAAATACTAATTTAGTTTAGCCTTTAGCTGCAATAAATCCTTTTCGATATTTATGCCATATCTATTGTGAAAAATAAAATGGAAAAACCAAATAAAAAGTAGGTCACAAAGAAAAAAATATTTATTTAGTGAAAAAGTACACATCATAAAAAAGTTTTTTGAATATACGATTACATTACCATATTTACGTTGACATTAATAGTACGATTAAGCAAAAAGCAAAAAAAGGAAAAATAATAAAAATTAAAAAAAAAAAAATACTATGTAAATCAGCTTAACTTTAATTAAGAATTAAATTTTATCGGTCGTATATGTTTACATACATAAGTAACTAATTAACATTGTACGTAATAGTGTAAATACTATTAGTAGACATAGCGGTAAAAAATAAAGTAGATTAGAGATTTTTTAAAATTTTAAAGCTAAATGCATTGAATACGCGTACACAATTAAGCTGTCATGGATTAAAAACTTCACAAGGAACAAGAGAAAAAACTTCAATTGAAAAGTATGCAGGCGAACGAAATGAATTTAAATGTAAATACAAAAAAAAAAAAAAAAAAAAAAAAATCAAACGAAAATAGGTAAATGCAAAATATCAAAAACAAAATTTTAACATACACTAAAAAAAATATTTCATGACATAAAAATTATCAGAAAAATCACTCGCATGCAACTTTTTGAATTTCAAAATTTATTTCAATTAAATTTTAAATTTTAGTATCATAGCAAGGAGTATTCTGAAAACTAAAAATACTCAAAACAAAAAAAAAACCAAAAACGCGCATGACATTTACAATTTTTTTCTGTTAAATATTTATTAGTACTCATAGCAAAGATCTTTCCGAAAATGAGCACCAACATAATTCATCTTATACAAGTAGCAACTACACAGTAACTGAAGCCAAAATATTTTATAAACAGCCAAACATATGAAACTCCAAATACACATACACACATGCAATGTACATACAAACAAACATGTGAAAAAAAAAATACATGCGAGGACATACTTACATTCATACATCCAAACTTACAGAACGAAGGAGGCGCAAACGTTGAATTCATGCATAGATTCGCTAGCAATTATAAGTACTATTATTAAAATTTAGTCATTAATTGAAATTATATTGTAGAAGGTAAGAGTAAAGCAACAACAAAATGAAAACACATCTAAAACCATAAAACTTAAAACCATTAGCAAATTTAAAAAAAAATCAAAAAAATTATCTAAAATCACTAGACATTAAATGAGATGAGAAAATTCTTAGTTTTCGGCTAACAAAATTCAGCCCAAAGTGACCAAAAATGGTAAATAACTGCTAACAAAATATAAATAATAATAAAATAAAAAAAAATTAAAATGTAAAAGAAATGTCCGAGTTTCATTTGATTTGGAAGTGGTTGCAGGAGCGACATTTTCGAAAATGAGCGTAAGTATAAATGAAAATCATTTTTAAAAAGCTGAACAAAATTCGGCAGAGAAATCGATTTTTGCCACACCTCCTAAAAAAAGCTGCGAAAAATATGGCAAACAAATGGAGACGCTCGTAAAGAATGATCAAATCAGAGGTATCGGGTTTGAAACAAAAATAAAAAAACGAAAATTCAAATAGTTTTATTAAAAAAAAAATAAATATAATAATTGGCGCGTACACTTCTGTTAGGTGTTTGGCCGAGCTCCTCCTCCTATTTGTGGTGTGCGTCTTGGAGTTGTTCCACAAATGGAGGGACCTACAGTTTCAAGCCGACTCCGAACGGCAAATATTTTTATGAGGAGGTTTTTCATGGCAGAAATACACTCGGAGGTTTGTCATTGCCTGCCGAGGGGCGACCGCTATTAGAAAAATGTTTTTATTAATTTTTTTTCACCGAGATTCGAACCAACGACCTCTCTGTGAATTCCGAATGGTAATCACGCACCAACCCATTCGGCTATGGCGGCCGAACTTACTTTTGTACAAAATCATTAATAACATTTTTTTTTTAAATACTATATTCCACATGTTCGTCACAACGGCGCGGTAATTCGGCTATCTCTAAACATAAATTTTGAATGATGCATTTTATGCATCTACAAATAAAAGTTTTTTTTTTTTTTTTTTTTTTTTGTTGGGACAACTAGCAAGTGCAGCACTCAGACCTTAATGAAGTCCGTTGTACTACACTTGGATTCACTTTTAATTTTCTTTAAATCTACCCGATCTCCGAAGGAATCTGAGTAGATGTTGTAAGGCCAAGGAGCCAAGATGGTCGTTTCTTAACACACCAGTGCCAAAGACTTCAAACCTGTTCGAGCGAAGGCGGGGTAGACACACAGGAAGTAGTCCGCCGTCTAATCCTCCCCTTCACAAGCTGGGCAGAGTACACTGTCAGAGATGCCCAACCTTTCCCTGTGCTTCACCCACAGAAATTGGCCCGTCATCAGTCCAACCAGCCGTCTGCACTCCCCTCTGCTTAATGAGAGGAGGGTTTGCGACACTCACTCGGACATGACAGGTAACATAAGTTTAGTCCATCTGCAGCCTCTCTCAGCCTGCCAAGCTCGCTGGCTTTGGGTTGTAGTTAACCATTTGCTAACCGTGGCTTTGATGGATAAAAAAGATGGTCTCAGAGCCCATCTTAGCTAAGGAGTTAGAGGTCTCGGGACCCATGTTAGCATCAGGCTGTTATGTCTACCGACATAGTTCAGCCTGTATTTACAGGACTTGACTACCCCTGATGTGGTTGGGGGGTTGTCTAAGACCATGAGCTCAGTTTGGCTGTCGCTCCAGACACATATAGATCTGCCTCTTCATCGGTTTTCCACAACAAAGTTCATCGCTTCTTGAACTGCATACACCTCCTCTTGAAACACAGATGTATGCATTCCAAGAGCAAAGTGCAGCTTTGTCCTACTGGATTCCACGTAGACCCCAGAGCCGGAGTCATGCTCGATCCTGGAACCATCCGTGGAAATGCGAAAACAGTGTTTGCTGGCCTCATTTTCAGAGTTTGACTCAACGGAGCCTCTGGCAGCACTACACTGTATCTCTCTTCAAGTACGGCTCTTGATGGCATGGAGTCAAGGGGCATGGAGAGATTCGTTGGATCGGAGTCCATGCCTTCTCTGTTTTCCAATGCCACACAGGGCCCGTACCAGCTCCCATTGTGTTTCAGCCTGCAGATGGCCTGCAAGGTCTCTTCTTGGATGAAAGCATCAAGTGGTGGCAAACCAATCAGAGCATCTAATGCCGGGTCTGAAGTATTCGGAAAAGCTACGGTGCAACAGATAGGCACAGTGCGTTGTAGTCTCAATAAGGTCCTAATATATTATATTTGAAATATTTGAAGAAGCTTTGGCATCAGTCAACATGGGAATATAGGACACCATAATATTGGCTGACAAAATTAATGATCTGCAATATCTCTTTAATGAAGTCAGCGAAAAAATCTGCAATGCGGCCTAAGTGAATTTGCCGAACCATGAATTTGGTTTTTTGGGTTTAACCAAATTCATAGTTGTTTCAAAAAACTGTCAACAAATCACCTACTCAAATATTTATGTATAGGCCAAACCAATAATAAAGAATATCGCGACTCAAGTTGCTAGGATGTCGGCTTAGCGAAACATGGAAGCAGCTGGTGAAGCTTTCTTCAATAACAGCAAAGTTTTTTCCAATAAAACCTTGAACATTGAATTACGTCTTCGTTACGGCAAATATTACGTTTCGTCTATTTTGTTGCACGGTGTGGTTGCGAGTATGAATAAATTAGAGGAGTTTGAGAAGTGGTGCTATTGGCGGATGACGAAAATATCGTGGACAGGCAAAGTTATTAACAAGACAGTCTTAATGAAATTTCGAAGGGACAGAGAGCATTTGCTAACTTTAAAGCGCCACAAAACCATATACATATTTTGGTCATGTTATGCGTGGTCTTAAATATGAGTTGTTGCAACTGATAGAGCATAAAATCGAGGGCAAACAAGGAATTGGAAGGAAGCAAATATTTGGCTACGTATCATGAACGAGTTGACAGGATCAAAGACTATTAGGCAGTTGGTTGATGCAGCAAGAAACAGAAACAATTACATAGTATTATATCTAATATTTCATAGTTTTGTTTAATGTAAAAAAGAAGATAATTATTTCATATTTGTATTAAATTTACTGAACAATTTCTTACTTTGATTGCTTACATTTTGTATTAAAAATTTGCTTTATAGCTAAGACAACCGACCTAGAAAATACTTCCATTATTAATTGCCTTATTACTAGTTTTAAATTAGTAACAGTCCTCTAATAATAATCGAAAAAGCACACAACTGAAAAGGCAAAGTAAGTTGAAAAAATATATAAAAAATATAAAAACTTGCCGTGACTTTGCACGATACGCCAAACTGGTGTCCTTAAATGTCTACAAAGAATAACAGTCGCAATTACGCTCACGTTTTTCTTCACTTTTGAGTGAGAGTAGATATGCCTTGGCACCTGCATACGATTTACTATGTACTGAAGACGCCGTACGTGCTTGTATTTGGAGCTGTCAGAATTCAATATGCAAGCCACATATCTGTGCTGAAGACAAGAATATGTCAGTGGAATATTTTTCACATCAATTTAACCTGATTTTTCGCCTCAGCCCGCCACATTTCATATGCAATTTGACACGTACTTGACACTCTGACGAGCGGGTACATATACGAGTATGTCTGGGTGCGCGAGGCTATGCTTTCGTTTTCGGTTACCTGCAGGTACAGTAGCTATCCAAAGAATTAGGAATTATAAGAAAATATTTAGAACTCTAACTCAGACAAGCAACAAAAATGTATGTGTTAGGGGTAAGTGTAGAAAAAGGGTATTATTTTCTTGCATTTCCGATAAAAATTTATACAACTGGGATGAAGGGAAGAGAAGGGAAAGAATTTGTTGAAAAATGTTAAAATCACTAGTTATTTTTGCTGTTTCTGCTTCGTCATTCATCGCCTTTATTGTAGTGGTCTGCTCAAAGACTCATTTTTTATAGATATTTTTTAAGATTTTTTTTTTAAGAAAATTATTATTGACATCAAAAAGTATCCAAAAACATTTTATGTTTTTGACATATTTTCTGTAGTAGAGTGGCACCAAAGTAAGCGGCTCAAAACAAAAGATAGGTGACTTCCCAACAGGATTTTGGCTCTTCAGGACATCTGAAACGAAAAAACTAAACTGATTATAGCCCGGGATAGTCGACCCCTGGGATTTTGGTCTGATTTTGAACGTCAGCTGGCGCACTTACGGTGGGTGTGATTGTGTGAGGGTACGAAACGTGTCGAAAAAAAATTTCTACCAACTCATTTTAAACCGGCTCAAATTTTTTTATGTATTGTTGACATTTGGTAGAATAACAAATATTCAGCTGCGCGGTAGAGGGGGAAAACACGTCAGCTGAGCAGGTGAACGTGTAAAAAAAATTGAAAAGTAAAACTACTTTATGTGAAATATTTGGGTATTTACCTGCACAGACATTTAACTGGACAAAAACACATATTGACCAAACGCAAATAGCTCGATCTTAAAATCACTTCTCTACAATAGTTTATAGGAAAAAGCTTAGCGCTGTTTCTAGAAAACAAACTTCTTCTGTACAAAGCTGGAATTAAACACATTTGGACTTACGGCATTCAGCTATGGGAGGCAGCGGCGAAAAAGAGCATTGACATCATGGAGAAGTTCCAGGCAGAAACACTGCGAATACTCACCAGATACTCGATTTACTCTAGCAACGCGAAACTCAGTGACAATTACAGCAGTCGTTTGTCGAGCCACCCCAACGCGTTTTCCAGGGCCTTAATTCAGCCAAAAACCTATGTACCGCGGCTCAAAACACCCCTTTAATCCATATAAAGCACATAAAAAAATTAAAAAAAAATAATAATAATAAAAAATTAAAAAAAAAAATTAAAAAAATAAATACTAAGATTATATAAAAAAAAATACTAAAAAAACTAAAAAAATAAAATAAAAATTATAAAAAAATTAAAAAAAAATGCTCAAAAGTTATAAAATTAGCCTCAAAATGCCTCGGCTCTCACTTCATATTCAGTAAGTTAATTCCAGCAAGACCATGTGGGGAGCAAATTCTTTGGCCTACACGTAATTTCGCGCTCTTCAAGATCGCTCCATGTTACATAAATGGCTTAATCTTAAAATTTAAAACTGATTGCAATAAACAAAATAAAGAACAAATCCGAAAAAATATTTACATTTTTGTCGCAGGGTGTAGTTAAACACAACCCCATTCGGCTAAGCTGGGACGCAACAGCTCTTCACGCATTTCACAAAAATTTAACGTGAACCAGATGCAGGTTTTTTCCTCGTGCGTATGCAAATTGGCGCAAAATTAATCAGCCTATCGGAATGGATGCAACGATGAGCTGTAAGAGCTTTACGTCGACATAGGCATAGTGAAACGAATAAAGTTCCAGTAGCTGCGTTGGCTGGGTCAAACTAAAGACTTCCAGCATTAAAAGTACTATTAAATAAGTAGTTATTATTAAGTAAAAAAGTTTTTTTTTCAAAAAAAATTATGAATGTAGATGACCATAAAATACGATGCAGATCCATTCCAGAGGCTGCTGGTTCTACTGTTGGCTTAACAGAACTGGTTGGAGTTGTTACCCTTAACAGCAATGCCGAAATATTTATAATAAACATTTTATGCTGATGCAGCAACAACAACCAAATTGTGGCTTATTGTGTGATTTCTTGCAGGCTCAGTTTTTTAAAACCAATAAATTGCAATGGAACTCACGCTGCGTTAAAACAGCTAAAGCAAACTTTTTCGCATTGACGTCGGCGCTTAATTCGTATAAAATTTCGAACGCCCTTCTCGCCTGTAGGGAATGTTGTCGCAGCAGAAGACCTTTAATAAATATATATGACAACAATATGAAAACTTTCTTTATTATCGGTTATACACCCAGAAAACTTTTTTTTTTTTAGATTTATGTATTGTATAAAAATTAGTAATTCTTACAGAATGCTTACAAAATCAAAATTACAAAGTTGTAGAAAGATTTTGTCTGAGAAGACCTCTAGAAATTTCATGGAATATAATTTTCTAGAATATTTCAATCCAAAAACCAAAAAAGGGTGTTTACTTTGCGTCCAATTGGAGGAAGAGAGAGAGAGGCCGACCAAGAAAGAGATGGCTTGTTGACGTAGAGCAGACTTGAAAGCGATGAACGTTCGTAATTGGAGAAATGAGGCAAGAGAGAGAGACTGAATTGGGGAAGGATTGTTGATGAAGCTGAATTGTTGATGAAGCTATGGTCCAACACAGACTGTGAAGCTAAGAGAGAGAGAGAGAGGTTCTATCAGCGTTGGCACAAAACGAATAATAACAATTTATCATTTTCTCTTAACATTCAAATTAGTTTTCTCTAAAAATGCAAGCCAATCAGAATTTTCTGGACAGTCTACAATCTTATCTTGCTTCACGAGGCGAACCTAGCTGAGTATCTCCGTTGTACCTCCAAAGTTCACCTCACACTGACCGATTTTGTAAGCAGCTTTTAGCGTTCTTATCTCATTGTACGCTGACTGTAGATTTGGAGGTATACATTTTTTTTTTATGTATGCAACTCACAAAATAGGCTAATGCTTTTGTTAATTTTTTGACATGGTTGTAGTTGAGGTGCTAACATCTTTCTCTTATCTGCTGCTTATCGCTCTGCTTCAACTTAAATGCGTACAAAATACATTCTTGCTGCTAATAGGTGACATCAGGTGAAAAGTCACAGCGTTGACATGTGACACGTTGGCAAAGTACGCGCCTTGGTTGTCTTTTTTTCGTCCTTAGTTCGTTAGATGGGTCTTCCTCGGCATATTTTTTTGTGCTGCTTACATTTTTAAAATATGTCGCCTTAAAGCGCTGATAAACTTATTTGTACTTTTGCTTGTAATTTTCAATAAATTTGTGCAAAACAAAAAACATTAAAATTCACAAAACAATTTGTTTACCCAATGTTACGTATACGCACCGGCTGTGCATGAATACGCAAGTCTACATTCGAGTATCTTTGAATTATACGACGCATATGCGTTAACATAGCTATGCTACGACGTTTGCTTGCCACACCTGCATAAGTGTTTGTGTGTGTGTGGTGTGTGTACTACAGGCTTGTGACGAGCTAAAACTTTTTTGATTACCAGCATTAATATTACAGCCAACTGCGGCTGCCAGCAACAGTGACGCCAAGAGTGCGTAGAACAGAAGATAAAAAATAAATAAATAAAAAGTAACCAACAAGCGATTTTAATGCGTTTTTCCTAACTTAGAACGTACGCATACACCGCTAAGTACATACCGCTAAAAAAAACAAACTTTCCAAATTTTCGACACTCACACCACCATTACAATACTTCATGTAATGTCTCCTATGGTATCTCCTATCATATACACATATGTGTGTATGTATGTATGTGCCACCGCAAATGCCTAGCACATCACACTCACTGCAGCTGGCATCACACGTCTTTGATTAATTATTACCCAGCTACTTACTCGCTCAGCCGCCAGCAGTCGTACCCTCGTGCCATCGACCCCTCGACTCCACCCAACTGCTATGACAAGGTTTTACAAGCTTTTCATTCTCATCACAACTTCAGTCATGTTGCTTGCCCCTTGAGTACTTGTGGCTTCAAAATTGGTGTTAGCCAGAAAAAAAAAACCGAAAAAAAAATCGAAGTGTAAAAAATATTAAGTCTTCGTGACCAAGACATTTTGGTTGATATCTGCGCTTTTTATACACCTGATTTTGTTCGTCGTCAGTTTTTGTTGTTGCAGTTGCTTTCGATTCTCATTTTGTACGCTGCCACTTTCTTCATTGAATTTTCTAAATTAAAAATCAGAATTTTACTTTTTGTCAATAAATAAATCCATTGGCGGCTGGTGCTTTTTGGCAGCATCATATGTGTATGGGTGGCGAAAATGACAATCGAAAAATGAAAGTTGACTAGGCAGCTGCATAGATTTTGTCATTGCGCTTTCGTTAGAAAATTTAGAAAATGGAAAAACGATAATAAAAAATTGAGATGACGTGACAGTTTTTTTTTTTTTTTGCAATTTCATAGATTAAGGCCCCGACTTCGCATTAAAGTTTGTCTGCTCTTTAAACATATTTACGTTTTCTGAACGAACAGCTATAAATGGGTCGTATGGGTCGTCGAAATATTTAACTGGCAGTGAATCGAATATTTAATACTTTTCGCTTGGACAGTGCCTTCTGTTTGGTTTTCATACATAAAACTGCTGACTGATGGGTTAAAACTATTTTCATTGGTGGTATGTTATAAATAAATTGAAATGGAAAATAGTTGTGCTCTTTATCAGGTCAGTCCATAAGTTCGTGCATTTTTTAAGGGTGGTTTTAAAATTAATAAAAAAGATGTTTAAAGTATTTATTAATCAAAAATATATTCTCCTTCATTATGAACAATGTCTTCCCAACGTTTAGGTTAATTTTTAATTCCCTGCTCAACAAATGTTTTGTCCTTGGAGCCAAAATACTCTTCGAATCCCTTTTTATAGCTTCTTTTGAGGAGTAGTTCTTGTTACTCATATGGGATTGAAGTCTACGGAAAAGGTGATAATCACAGGGTGCAATATCCGGAGAGTATGGTGTATGCGGCATTAGCTCCCATCCGAGCTCGTTCAGCTTGCCTAATGTTTGCCTTGCGGTATGAAGTCTTCCGTTATCGTGGTGAAACAAAACTTTGCGTCTATTCACTTAAGACGGTCGATTTTTTTAAGTGCCCCATTCAGGTTTGATAGCTGATGGGAATAATAATCAGCAGTTATCGTCTGGTTTGGTTCCAGAAGTTCATAATAAACAATACCGGCCATATCCCACCAAATACGTCAAGACAGGAGAATCTGCTTGGGGTGAAGGCCATCTCTAGAGGTCGGTTCTGGTGTTTCATCTTTATCTAACCATTGGCGTTTGCGAACAGAATTATTGTAAAGGACCCATTTTTCATCACCAGTAATGATACGGTTCAAAAAACTTTCATTTTCAAGCCCTTGCAGCAGCTGAGAACACACATCCACTCTCTGCGAAGGTTGGCGACGGAAAGTCTATGCAGTACCCATTTTCCCAGCTTTGAAACCTTTCCCAACTGAACCAGGTGCCTGTGAACTATTTCATGCGATGAACTTAACCTCTGAGCTATCATATCGACTCTCAAATTTGGATCAGCTTCCACGAGTTCGAGCAAGGCGTCGGAGCTAAAGACTTCAGGACGGCCAGCACGCGGGGCATCCTCCACGTCGCTGTTACCACTTCGGAATTTGAAAACCACTTTTGCGCAGTCCTTACACTCACAGTATCCTCTCCGTGAACAGTGTTTATTTCTGCAGCATCAGATGTTGCATTTTTACCACTTTTATTAAAAAAATACAAAATATGCCTCTGATACGCTTTCGAAGATTCCATTTCATTTTTTAACAACACGTGCTTCTATCCGCGATTAAAATCACTTGTTGAATGCACAATATATCGAAGAAACTATGAATAGTTCCTTTACATTCCGCGAATAATTTTTTGGTAGCCGAGTGTAAAATTTGAAGAACTCCCACACCAGAAATTCATTAAGAGGTTTCGGTTGACAAAATCGCCTTTCTTACACATTCTGAGAAGAATTGAAATTTTTGTTTTAATTTGGACCAGCTTCGGCAGGCAATGGCAAACCTTTACTTCTGCAATTTGGAGGCGACTTAACATTGTATGCCATCACAGGCCTTAACAACCGCACTGTTAGTTCTGCCTTCTCCAAACTTTCTTCAAACAAACAGTCGGCGCACTCGCGTATCGGCATCCACATGATTGTAGACAGTTATGATTTCGAGGTTGTAAGAGACTTCGTTTGTCCAGGAGCTACGGATAATAATGTCACCCTAGAAATCCAACGTTGAAACTCTCTTCTCACAAGTGCTACTTTGGACTAAGTAGGCAAATGAGTAGCAAAGTCCTCTCTCGACGAACAAAACTAACACTCTACAAGACTCTCATCATGGCCGTCCTAACGTATGGCGCAGAAGCTTGGACGATGACAACATCCGAAGAGTGACGCTTGGAGTCTTTGAGAGAAAGATCCGGCGTAAGATTTTTGGACCTTTGCACGTCGGCAGCGGCGAATATCGCAGACGATGGAACGATGAGCTGTATGAGTTTTACGACGACATAGACATAGCGTAGCGAATAAAGATCCAGCGGCTAGTTTTTTTTTACTTTTTTAACTTTTTTAACTTTTTTCATATAGCGATTGACTCCGTCTGACACCCAGCTTCTTTACACTAGCAGCCGACTTGTCATGTCAGGTCACGCTCGGTTGCTGCTATTATACTTAATCTAATTTTCTTTATACCTAACTTTCTGCATTCTGTTTCTTTATTAATAAAGTAGCTGTAAAAGTTAATTTTAAATTTTCCTCTACTAATTTAGTTTTCAAATAAAAGTGATATGAAATGAAAATTTCGATTTTAAGAACATAATTTTCCACAAATTTCATTTACTGACATACTTCTTATGGTTTTAATTATTTGGAAATTTCATAATTTGATGTAAAAGTTTCTAAAATGTAATAATTTTGCATTAAACGCTCTCTCTTCTCTTATAGGAATTAAAGTTCTTCAACCGAAAAAGTTCTTAAATAAATTTTGCTGACTTGTTAATGTAAGCGTTTATGTCCGTATATCCATTTACGTCTGTATATGTGTGAATGGGAAAACTTTAAAGTGCAGTAAAACTGGGAATGAAAATGAAATTCCATTTTTAACGCTTCACTTAACTGCACATTCAAGAGGAAATAAGCAATTTTCATTTTTACCCAATTTGTTGAAAGTTGAACGTGAAAATGGAGTGGCTGGGATTGTTGTGCAAATAAAAAAGGGTGGGGGCATAAAGGGAGCATATGAATTGAGTAGACCAACATGTAGCTTAGCACATATATATCTGACTACAGTAAGGTGCAAAATTTAAGCTGAGTTAAGGAAGACATTGTTATTTTATAAAATCTTTTTATTAAACATCTGTGCTAAGATAAATAAAGTTATTTGTGGTTTACTTGATGGTGGAGTAAAATGAAGCGGGTTTGCTTCTTTTTTCTATTTTCAAAAAATTTTCGTATACTACAATAATTTTTTATTTATTTGAATCTGTGGTTTGAAAACTTTGCAGAGTAGAGGTACAATCATGAGATTATGGCATCAGTATATAATTTGGTAGTTACTGTCTGAAAAGTACAGTCTGTGTGAAAATAAAAAGAACCGTTTTTTTCTTGTAACTTCAAGATATATTTCTTTTTGCTTTTTGCTGCGTAACAGTCCCACTCAAAGGCTACGACGCCAGTGCTAACTCAGTTTAGTGTCGTTAGAAACTTTCCCGTCAACGCAGCCAAACAAAAATGAGTGAGAAGTACGTGAAGCAGTTTGAGGCGGTGTCTTTATGCACACATTCGAAAGAGTCGAAATTATCTTATGCCGCGGCTGCAAAAGTAATTAAAAATCAAAAAAGTTTGTTGTGATGTGAAACAAGCGGTATAAAGTGTACAAAAATGTTGATGACTTTTCCGAGCGCGGCTTGAAGCGAGTAACGTCAAAAAAGTAGGGTAAAGTGATGGCCCAACTTTTTAAGCGGGACCCTTCTTTATGACTACGCCAAGCACGCACAATTGTTGCTAAAAAAAGAAAAAATGTCAGTATCAACACCATCGAACGTCGACTGAAGAAGGCACACATATCCTACCGTCCCACATCATCAAAACCACTGCTCTCAGAGAAACAAGAAGCCAAGAAAATGGCGTCACAATATTGGACTGCCCTGCCCAGACCCCAGACGCCAACCCTATTGAAAATGTGTGTGGAACTATGAAAATGCATCTTGCCCGAAAACCCATCCCATGATTTAAAGCAAGTCGTGCGTCAAGTTCGCAAAATCTAGTCCTGTATTTCGACGAGCTACGCAGAAAAGCTGGTTCAAAGCATGAAAAAGGTGCCAGGTTAAACTCGACAAGGATGGAGACTACACGGCTTATTGAGTAGTTGTGACTCCTAGGTTTGTACATACTTTCATGTAAAAAAAATGTTAACCCTCGAGAACACGCGCCTCGTAAGATAGCACGGATTCTCGCACATGAGCATTTTGCTCACTTTATGTAAGAATGTAACTTTCTAATGGATTACGATTTTTAAACATTTCCTTTTTAACATAGTTATAATACCAAGTTTTGCAATTATGTGTTTATTTAAGAAATTCACACTGGAAAATTATATAAATTCATTCAATCAAGACATAACCAAAAATTTTACATTCATACTTTAGTATATTAACAAAAAAAACTCTTTGGAACAAAATAAATAAATAAAAGACAAAAATCAGTCTTCGGTAATATTGACATTTACGTTGCTTTCGAAGCAAGATGGGCACATATACTTAACGTGTTCCGTGCGAAGTAATTTTCCACATAAAGTGCAGCCTTTTTTCGAACGTCTGTTTTTACTGCTGGGGCAAAGCTCGCAAAAGCCAGGTTGTAGGTGTTGGTTTTCAGGTTTTTTTGCTGGTACAATGCGATCCATAGTATTTCTTAAATCACGAGGTAAAGTTTTTATGGCCTGCCGATTAGAAATATGTGGCTTTATTAGCTCCAGGGCAATTTCCTTTAGAAACGTCCTCCTCTGGGTTAAATTGCCTGTATTTGATTTGTAAATAATTTGTGCGTTTATGCCAGTAATGTCAATAAGCGTGAAAAAGAGGCGCATTGCCTACCTGCATGTTATCCTGGAAACTAATGTGGAAGGTGCTAAGTTATCAGTTTCGATCCTCTGTAAGCGAGAGTCAATGTCATCAAATCGAACAACACGGAGCAAAAACAAAAAACGAGTTATGGACATTGCGGCTCTGAAAATATCAGGAGCAGTTCTGTCTTGAAGCCACATCTCTTTTAAATTCAAATGATTCATTTTTTTTTGTCCAGCCATGTAAAGAATGCCTATAAATGCATTTAATTCAACCGCATCTGTCGATTTGCAATCCCTATCACGTGCATAAGTGCCTCTTATTTTTTCAATACATATATTTGTATATGTCACAATTTTTTCTATCAAAGTATTTGACAAAAACAAGGCCAGACATTCTGATGGAGTTCGAGCATTTTTTGCTATACTTTTAACTCCTGGCAAGTGTGTTATTATATTACACTGCCTCGTACGAACATTGCGAAGGGGTTGACCCAGTGCCCATTTGGTGCACTTATCTTTTCCCCAATATACACTGCGTCTACCTCGTGGTGTCTCAGTATACTCACAAACGCTGCCCTCCTCCTATTCCTCCTCCTCCTCCTCAGTTCATTGTTCAGAGTCAGTGTTGCGGTCACTATGTGTAGTTTCACCATCACTATCTGGAAATAATTCATTTTCATCATAATCTAAGCTATCATCATGTAAAACTTCTTCCAACCAGGAAGCAAGTTGTGAAATATCTTTTGCACAACGAAGACGTTTGCGTTCCATTTCACCAACACTAGGAAATACTAATATAAGTGTTGTTAAAGAAAGTATTCTTAGGATTAAAACCGAGGTTTTCAACAAAAAAGATAAGTCAAGAAATACTTACATTGTTTCTCGCGCAATGAGCAAAATGCCGCTCTTAAAAATCAACCGTCTGCCTACACGTCCGATCGTGCACTAATCGAAAGAAATGCTCGTCAAAGTACGAAGCACAACTACTAGCGAAGGTACTCACCACAATAAGTGCCAGAATTACATAGAACATAAAAATTTCGCGAAATAAGAAATTGCTTGAGCAAAATGCTCATAGCGCGTGTTCTCGAGGGTTAAATATGTGTCTTTCACACTTTATGAAAATAATGGTTGCTTTTTTCTGACACAGACTGTATATAGGAGGATAACAACATACATTTTTACTCGAGTTAAGCAACCTTCGAAAGGCTCTTCAAGACGAGTATACCGTCAAGAAGGGAGTGGCATACAACAAGGCCATGGAGAAGGGGAGAATTAAACTTTTATACAGATGGCTCCAAGTTAGACGATAAGGTTGGCTACGGAGTCTTCTCGAAGGAATTAGGACTGGAACTATCCGTTCGACTACCAGACTACTGCAGCGTCTATCAGGCAGAGGTACTAGCTATAAAAGAAGTGGCTACATTCCTAAATACGCACGCCGTAACAAAAACGCCTATAAATATATTCTCGGATAGCCAGGCGGCCATCAAATCAATGAATGCGGCTTTACTAAGATCGAAGGTTGCACAGGAATGCCGGGTAGCTCTAAATGATATTAGTGACGTATTCAAGGTCAGCCTTATTTGGGTTCCGGGACATAGAGATATTGAGGGAAACTGTAAAGCAGATGAGCTAGCCAGAAAGGGTACCGCTCTCCAACTGCTGAGTGATAAAGGTGCCATTGGAATACCCATGGCCACGAGTAAACTAATAATAAAAAACCACTTTATCCAAGAGGCCAATAGGTCATGGAGAAGTGAAGATACGTGTCTAAACGTGTTCTAAAAGAACAAAGGAACTGCTTAGTCTCTCAAGAGACAATATCTCGAAGGTCGTGGCTTGTATAACCGGTCACTGGCTATTTGGCAGGCATTCCTCGAGACTAGGAGTTTTCTCCCATGAATATTGCAGAAGCTGCAGAGATGAGGAAGAGGAAGAAACAGTTGAGCACTTCCTTTGCAATTGTCCAGCCCTAGCTAAAATCAGAGCAGGTTGTCTAGGTAAATACTTTTTTAATTCTCTTACAGAACTGTCTGGCGTGGGGTTGGCATCAATACTACGCTTCATAAGAGCCACGAAATGGTTCCACGAAGGAAGATAAATGAGGTTCCCGTGTAGCACAGTGGTATCACAACGGACCTGTAAGGTCTAAGTGAGTTGGTCGTGCAGACCGACTACCACCATAACCTAACCTAACCTAAGCAAACTGATCGTATTCGTTACTGACTTTTACTTCCTGTAAAACATAAGTTGCTTTCTGTGCACATTCTTGAGTCCATATTTGGTCTCCCTACACATTTATACTGTAGTAAGAAGTAATAGAATACAGTTGTGGATGTATTCACGCGAATTTAGCTCTCCGTTGCCAAAATAATAGAAGCTATGCTCTAGGCGATAGGAATTTGCGAATATTCAAGCCGATACTTATGAAGCCATTTCATTACTGTTACTAAAGCTTATTATACTCCAGATGATACTACAGATACCAAGTGGAGGCAAGAGTGGAATGACGCAGGAGGCCTGTCATCAAAGCAACTAACATAGAGATTAGGGCGGGTCGATTTAAAAATTTGCACATTGCTCTGTGAAAATCGTATTGTATGGATCAAAATAAGAAACTTTGCCGAAGGAACCATACCTCTAAAACGAATTCTGACGCCCCCCAATTTGGGTCGAACTTTTGGGTAGGGGCAAATTTTGAAAAATCCCACTTTGACCCATTTAGAGTGCTCCAATCGAGTTCAAATGTATGACCGACCCCCACTAACTTTGGACGGCGGATCCACCCATGCCAGTGGCACACCCCCTGGAACTCCCCTGGGGGGTTCCCCATACAATCATTTCAAAATAGCACCATTTTTGGCCTTTACATGAAAAAATCAGCTATATGGCTATGTTCTTTATTTTTATTTATTTATAATAATATCTATTTTTTCTCTTAAGAAATTTATTTAGTCAGAACATTGTAAATGAAAACATTAATTTAAGTAAGTTATAGAAAAGAAAATAAAAAGGTTCGACCCAAATTGGGGGACATCAAAATTCGGTTTAGAGGTATGGTTCTTTCGGCAAAGTTTCTTATTTTGATCCCTAGAATATGATTTTCACAGAGCAATGGGCGATTTTTTTGCCTCCCCACAATACGACCCGGCCTAATAGAGATGTTTTTTTTTTTGAACAATTAAATAGCGCTCGACGTCCCATTTTGGCCAAATTCTTTTTGGGCAGACCCCCAACCCTTCTCGTTTTTAGCTTGAGAGGAGTATACCTACAATCTGCATACGTAGAGGAATGAAGGCGAATGGTTGAACTCTTTCGGTAATTTTGCTGCTTTAAAATTCCCTGGTATTTCATTATGCCGACACCCATATCAAAGGGGTCCGGAAATATTCCGCCATCTCGTTCAAGGATGAGCTTGCCTATCGGAGTGAATATAGACTTCTCTAAAGGTAGTCACATTCTTGCTTAACCAGACATTAATGACTAGAATTTAAGCTTGAAATACGCTACAGTGATTAGAAAGAAGAGCCGAAATGCTTACTTTTGGTTTCTTAGAGTAGACGGTAAAGCCGACCTTGTCGTCAAGCTTTGAGTTATTGGTAAAAAACTGTAAGCAGTTTTTTCCGACTGGATATACCTACTCTAGGTTGGCGATAGTTTTACACATCACCATTTTTTGTTCCTTTGATATTAAGGAAGATTTCGTAAGTTTGAAGTGCTAAAGGGTTACTAAACAGACAAATTGATAGAATTTTCTGGAGGACTCGAGATACGCAAAATATGGGTCAACAATAGCACCACAATATGCACAGTGAATCCTAGCGTACCTTTTTCCAAGCTCAAATCTAAATACAGTCTCAGTTACTTACCTGCCTCTGCATTAGCAAAAAGTTGATTAAGTTGCGCACAACAGTGTACGAGTGCCCACACACATACACTTACATAATAGGGATTTATGGAATAGCATGCAGGTAAATACTTAAGTACCAACATACGTATGAGGTTATGTGAACATTCATATAGAAAACTCAAGTAACAAAAATATGATGACTGCCAATTTGTAACCTTTTCAATGCTTGCCTTCAAGTGAATGTGGGATTGCTCCTTTTATTATTGCTACTGATTTGTAAACACTTTTTTTTTGCCAGAAGATACGCTAACAATTTTTTCTTCTTCATTCCAACAACTTCACTTATTTACTTTGATCACTTCCAAGTTTGTGTGCTTATGCATAGGATGAAAGGGAGTGGAAGTGCGAGATTTCGCCTGTATATATGTATATAAACGTAGGTGTTTGTATCTCGACTGTGTGCGCTTGAATGCGTAAATGCATTAGTGAAAGTAATCAACAGCCAAAATTGTAGTTCGCACACTACAATAATTGAAATACAGTAAATTGTTCGACGTACAAATGCCTGCCTAAAAGGCAGCAAAATAAATCAAGCATAGGTCGAGTTGGCAACAAAAATAATGTCGAATCTTTATTTTTTACATTTTATTTATTGAATTTTTGTTTGTTTAAGATTTTAAGCTACTTTTTGTGCAAAAAGTCTCAGTTTTGCTATAAATTTTCACTGAAAATTCAATTTGTTTTATATTAGAGTACTTACAGTTATAAAATCTTACAGACTAGAGTACAAAATTCTTAAATATTTGTAATATTTAACCCTAGTAAGATAACGCACGTCGAAATGACGTACTCATTTTTTCTCTTACGTTCTCAATCTCTTGTTTGTTGTCGGATAAACTTCACACACACAGTTTGCTCAGTCAGTAGCTGCAGTTGTTTGGTGGTGGTTGTTTCTTCGAGGTGAGTTTGTTTTTTTCTGAGTTACGATCATAACATACGTCGAAAAGACGTACCATTATCTTTTGTGTTACTTTTTGCTTTTGGAATTGCATATTATTTATATAATTTATTGGCACTTTTTGGGTTTCGTTTCACTATCTTAGCGGTTTATTTTTGTTTTTGTTTAGTTTTGATTTGTTGAAAATATGTCATCTACATGTAGATTAGATGACTCACAAATAAGTAGTCTATTAGAGCAGGTATGTGATGACTCTATTTCATTTAATAATGGAAGTGAAACAGAAAATGCCTTACTGGAGGATGATATACAAAGCGATGTAGAAGATGATCTCGTTGATGTTCTGGAGCAAGACGAGAATGTGTCACCATCACAAACTTCAAATACTACTCCTTCCGATTCACGCATTACAACAGTATCCATACCAACCATTACAAGTAAAAGTGGGCATTGCTGGAGTTCATCAAAAGAAAATAGTGTCCCGATATGCGTTGACAAACATAGTTAGAACCGCAAGAGGACCCACTCGACAATGCAAACCGTTTTATGATCCATAGGAATGCTTCAACGTATTTTTTACTGACGAAATAATTACAGAAGTGGTTCAATGGACTAACGCTGAAATCTCTATAAAACGTCGGGACTATATGACAGCTGCAACATTTAGAGAAACAAATGTCATTGAAATTCGTGCTTTAATTGGAGTTCTTACACTAACTGCAGTTTTAAAAGACAATCTCCACACAACTGAAGAAGTGTTTAATATGACGTACAGCCAGCTACATTCGTGACTCACATACAACTATTGACGAGCAGCTTTTGGGATTTCGTGGAAAGTATGAATTCAAAATATCTATGGATTGATTCCATATGATATGCGACAGCACTATGAAATACATGTTTAATGCGATACCTTATCTTGGAAAAACCACGAAAACTTGCGATCTCCCTTTGGGAGAATACTATGTGAAAGAGCTTTCACGACCAATTCATGGTACATGCAGAAATATGTCATGTGATAATTGGTTCACGTCGATCCCCTTGGCGAAAGGTTTACTGAAAGAGCCATACAAATTAACACTTGTCGGCACCATAAGATCTAACAAACGTGAAATACCCGAAAATATGAAAAATTCACGAGCACGACCTGTTAGAACTTCGAAGTTTTGCTATGACGGCCCATTAACACTCCTTTCATATAAACCTAAGCCATCAAAAATGGTTTATTTACTGTCATCTAATAATAAGAAAGGTACTATTGATGATGCAACAGGAAAGCCGAATATAATATTGTATTATAACCAAAATAAAGGCGGGGTAGATACATTTGGTCAAATGTGTTCCGTGATGTCGTGTTCGCGAAAAACTAATAGATGGCCGATGGCAGTTTTTGATGGCATGTTATATATAGCATTCATTAACTCGTATATCATATAGTGCCATAACATAATGAGTATCAATAAAAAGCGATTGAGCCGTAAAGATTATATGAAGGCACTTTCCTCATCGTTAACAACACCATGGATGAAAAAAAGACTTGAAATTCCTTCACTGTCAAAAACTTTGCGCCGCAGTATTCAAGTTGCCATACAAAACTCAACTGACAGCGCTGGAAGAAGCAGTGGTGTTCCAGACGCCTATCCAGATGATGCCAACAGTGATCGAGAAGGCGGTGCAGATCAACAAGAACCAAAAAAAGAAAATACTGTGGTTTCTGCGTCAAAAATAAGACGCACGTCTAAGAAGGTATGCGTCGTGTGTAAAACACCTCTGTGTGGAGAGCACCAAAATCAAGTTTGCAACACGTGCATATAAACTTGTTCGATTTTAGCTTTTTTTATTTTGAGTGATTACTCGATGCATTGTTGTGCAAATGAAGTTAAAAAATTGCCATTCATTTAGATTTAGGAAATCAATTTGTGTCCTTATGTGAAGACTGCCTAATTTTTGTTACGTTTTGTAAGACAAAATGAATTTTATTATTTATTTTACGTTATGTATTATTTTATGCTTTTGTTTACTTTATTTGACTGTAAATAAATGAAATAAGTGATCTCAATTAAAAACTTAGTAATTTTTATTTTTATTCCACCCTTAATTCACACAAAAAGACGATACGTCATTTAGACGTATCCTTATCTTTTTAGGGGTAGACAATAGCGTTATCTTACTAGCGTTAAAGGTAACACTTATAAGTAATTTTATGCCGGCTCAGAAAAAAATAGGGATCTAGAAAAAGAGAAATCGAGATCGGGACTATAAAAAATTCTACTAATATCATTTAGACACCTGGCAATTGGTACAGAATTTAAATAATTGAAATACAAAATTTTAACATGCACGGAAAGTGAAAATGCAAAACCCTTTAAAGAATATTGAATTGTATCTGTTCCAGTAGATCTGGACAATCAGAGATATCACAGACAATGTCTTCTATTGTTTATTTTTTGGGAAAAAAGCGAAGCGAACGCACATTAGTTCCTACTGGCCATAATATTTCATCCAAGTGCTTATTGCAATAGCCAATGGGCACGCCTAACTTAAAATTAACGCTTTGTGTGTTGAAATGCTGATGGCAGTTTTTAAATCAACCACCGGAAAAAACACTTAATTTACTTGTTTCAAGAGGAAGGCATAAACTTTACTGTTAAACTTTTTTTAAGTTCTAATTTAATTTCATCAGTATCGCTAAGAAGTTCTTTACTGGCGAATCATATTTATCCTAGCACTTTTTTGAATTCTAGAAAAGCTTTGAACTCATTTGCAAGCAATTTACAACTTAAGAGGACAGATACCTGTAAACGGACATATTTTCCCTGATTTTCATTAAAACTGTTTAAAATGAAGAAGTCAATATATTTTTTTCAAAATTGGCATACAGTTTATTTTCCCATTAAAATAATATAAACACTTTTTTTTATATTTTAATCATTTAAAATGGCGGATGTACACTCAATTCTTCCAGGAAGGTCGCAGCGGGGCTTCTCAATCGGCGGGCCTTGTAGCATCGGCGTCAGTGACCTGAATACAAAAAACCAAACATTTGGTTGTTTATTACTGTCATAATTTTTATATGAACTAAAAAAAAAATGGAAAAAAATTCGCGGAATAAAATGCTTCAAAAGAAAAAAATGAATGTTGGGGCGAATTTTCGTACTATTTGTGCTTCGAAAAAAATATTTTTTTGGAATATTTGCAAAAACTTGTAAATTCACATAGAAAGTAATATCATAAAAAAGATGAGTGCAAAATTTCAGGGAGATATGCCAATAACTTTTCGAGTTATCGTGTACGTTTGAGTTATCAGTATCTAAAGTTTGAATACAGGAAAATTCAATGATCTTTGTGACCTACCGCTTAATCAGCAATTCCAGCGCCATATAATTGTCCTTCTGAAGGCTCGTAGAACTCATTCTGTTCAATTAATTGCTGTTGACGTGCTTTACGAGCTTCTTTAGTGGCTAATGAGCTGAGCCGATTTCCTTGAATCACTCTCTTTTCATCCAGTTCTACGGCGTAAGATTTACAACAAGTTCTGACAACGCAGTAAACACCGTAAAAAACTCAATAAATTATTGTTATATATTATTATAATGAATGCCGTCACTAATAGAACTGGATAATTTTCTTGCACTTGCACTCGACTGTTCAGCTTCGTCATTTTCAGAACGTCGACTTCCCTAAAATTTGCGTTTATTGATGTATTTTTATCTCCTTCAGAATAAGAGCTCATTTATAGGTATATTTATATTTTGAAGTAGTTGTGTACTGAGCGAGCTCCAAAACTAAACTGAAGAAAACTAACAGCAACACCGGATCTTACTGGCACAAACAAACTCTCCAGCAACTGTACTGCTGTATATTTACTTGAAATTTGTCAATAGAAATATTTTAAAACATCTGCTCATACAAATTTTCAATAATGGACAGGTAGAAAGGAGAAGAGATTCAAGAGACAGGTAAAGAATCGGCAACGTAACCACACCTCTCCCAGCGCTCGAACGCAAAGAGTAGAGTCGTTACGGTTGACGATCTATAATACAAGAAATACTTAAATTTACGTTCTAAAAAGGTTTTGATGTATTCTTAAGGGGGAAAACCGGTTTAGGAGGCCAAAATTTTGGTGGTTTTCGTGAATTTTTTGAACAAGGAAGGAATAATCGGAAATTGCTTAAACTTGGAGGGTGTTTCACTCATATTTTTAAGTAGACTTTTAAATTTTTTCAAGCCATTTTCGCGGGAAATAGTGACGATAGAGCTTGCTGTCCATGGGCGATCACCAACCGAGTTTCGAGAAAAACGCGTTTGAAAGAAAGCATCGCATCGTAAGCGCTACGATGCCGCTTCGACGGGCGGTCATTTAAGTGAACATCGAATCAGGAATAATGCGAATTTCGCTTCAAAATTTTTACCACATTTTCTTGAGTAGTTATACTAACAATTTATGCATTTTATCAGTCTAAACTGGTTTCCCCCCTTAAAGGATTATATTAACATTTTATGAAAAAAAAAATTTTTTTTCGAAATTTTACAGATATCTGTCGCCTTAACCCTTTTCTTATTTTCATGAGCCAACGCTGCCCAAAAGATGCTTAAATATTTTAAGTTTACTATATACAAAAAAAAAGTACAAAAAATTATAAATTTTTTTCTTTCTTAGTAAGTAAGTTCCGCTCCGCACTCCATAATGAGATTAGCGAACTTTTTCCCCGGTTGTGAGACAGCTGCGCGCAGACTCTGTCACACATCGTCTTTCTGGATGCAAAAAATTGCCGCTATTGTAATTATTTCTGGAAACTGATCCCTAAAAGTATTGAATCATTTTCTCTTCTCACAACTACACCGAGTGGAGTTTCTTTTGGTTTTGAGTGCTTTTTAAAAGATCTGGTAGTGATATTTACTGGGTATGGGAATAAGTTTCCGCCCTCGTAAAAGGGGTTCGCTGCTGATACTATTGTTGACTTCGCTTTAGTAGTTAAAGATGTATATGCCTCGATGGCAGTAGTTGACGTTCGTTTGAAGCTTATAGATCATTTTTTATCTGACGTCAAAAATGTCTACGTTCGTTCCGAAAAAATCCAAAGATACTCAAATACAACAATTATTGGATGAAGACGCATGTTTAATCCTTGATGATACGTCTAAAGAGTTGGATGTTGACAGATCAACCGTTGGAATGGTCCAGAAAGCAGGAAACTGGGTGCCACATCAATTGAAAGAGAGGAATATCGACAGACGTATGGTGACGTGTGAGATGCTCCGTTCCGATCAACGCAGTCAGCCCTTATTGGAGAACTGTTCAGTTCTTACGAGAGAAAACTGGCTCAGTGAATGAATACATTTTTCGTCACAGTAATTCGTATGCTGCCTGAAAAATGAAGGAAGTAATGTATGTAAGTACTTCACATAATTTCATGTATTACTTACTTGTCTTAATAATTCGCAAGTTTGGCCAAAAAGGACGCAAACTTATTCCCCAGCCCAACACAAATTTCAATACATTTCTCAGATGCTATTCACTGCGTCCAAAACACAAAGTCAGAGCGGCCAAAAAGATGTATGTTGTTATGCATCCAATGCAGTAGAATAAAAAGGCAAAGCGGTGATTCGAAGGACTTCGGTCTGGTTGGTCAATCACCGGGAGTGGCGATAAAATCGTGAATGTGGACCGAAGAGAGAGCCCTTATTTCATTGATCAAGAATTGAAAATAAGTAAGTTTTTTTTTTTATTTATAATTACATTAATAGTCGATGCTCCGAACATTTTTTAATTAATTTTTTTTTAATGAAACCAAAAAATGAGTTAAGCATTATAAAATTTAAAGCTCAAAAGCGGACTCATATCTAGCTAGTTGTTTCATTATTTGGCAGTTTTATGTGCACTTTGTTTTTGTAAGTCCAACGAAATCGCCTTAACGCCAAGTAACGAATCGCTCTGGTAGCCAGTTTGACAATTTGTTCTATAGTTAGCAAAATAACAATCCGCTTTTCAACAACTAGCATTTGATGATCAAGTGCAAAGCTTAAGTTCAAAATGGAAAAATTTAAAAAAATTGAAACAAAGGAAGTAATTCATTTTTGCGGTAAAAAATTTTATATTTCTAGGATGCTTTCTTCCAGCGGATGAAGCGAAGCCAATAAGCAAATGATTGGGAAGAAGAGAGCGTCATAACGCGTATATTACACAGGCGTACTAACATACACACAAACATTCGTAGGACGCTTGGTCTAAGCAAGTGTTAGGTAGTGTAGTATAGGTATACATAATGCCTTCTCGCTCACCGTGGCTCCGTAATACGCAGGCGCGCACACATACGTACTAGCATACATACAAACATACATACGTATGACGCTTGAACTAAACACCAAAGCAAGTAATAGGCAGTGTAATATACATACTACAATACTCACTATACTAGCGTGGCTCAGCAGTACGCAGCCACACATTGAGTCTCAAATCACTCCCAACGATTCTAAAGAAGTTTTTACTTCAAAAACACAGATATTTATCTCCTGCTTTGGGCACTTCTGGGGAGATCTAGATCATTTTATGTAAAAAAATATGTATGGCAAAAAAAAAAACAAAAATAGTTTTCCCATATTTTGGTCATGTAACGAATTTTGAGGGTAGCAACAGAAACATTTTTTTGTAAGCCATTTGAAATTTGGAAAGTCGAGCCGAGAAGCACCGATTGGTTGGTAATTCTGAAAATATTCGGGCTAAAAAGCCCATTGAATTCAAAACACTGGAAAGTAAAAGGGCAGATAGTCAAGGAGGAAAGGAGAGAAGTATCATAAAGTAGGAGATAGAATAGGACAGGGAATCCTTTGAATTTTTTTTTAATTCTTCGGTAAATCTGAAAATATCCTCCAGTTTAAGAGAAGGAATATTGCCCATTCATAACATCGGAGCAAAAATGCGTAGCTTCTCCCTATCGAAGAAAAACAGGCATGGTTCTCAATGGGTCCAATAATATGCACCACCTACCGAACGTTCTTTCTTCCAAGTTTTAGAAGAAAGTTCGACAGTTTTCTCTTCGAGCTTGTCACAAAACACTTTGCAGTTCCGCAGGGTTTTAGACCGGACCTTCGCTCTTTATCTAAATGGCAAACATAATCGCTAATCCACTTCATGATTAATGTAAATAGAACTGATCCCGATTATTGTCTCTGGTCTCTGTGGTGTAACCGCTGATCCGCAGCTGGCCAATTCATCGGCAATTTCATTCCCTTGAACACCGTGATGTCCAGGAACCCATATAAGTACGAGCTCATTCCATCTTGCAACATAAGTAAGTTTCTTCTTACATCCTTAAACAATCGCTGGGATATGCTTAGCGATCTCTAGAGCGTTCAGTGCAGTCTGACTGCCACTAAAGACTCCAATCTGTGTATCCCGCTAAATCTGCTTTCAATTGCTAATCTCAGAATGGCAAACATTTCCGTTTGAAAAGCAATTGCCAGTCCTCCCATAGCGTAATGATACTTATTACTATTGTTTAAGTTCCAGCCGGCCCCTGAACCTATTTCGTTCTTGGACTCAACGGTAATGAAAATATCCGTGAAATTTCTTTAAATGCACTCTGGATTACTCCATTGCTCCCACAATGGAATTTGACATCAAATTTCCTTACCAATAAACCAGTCTGTATGCCAGAAATCATATTTATTGCCTCTATCGCTTTCTATTGTATGAAATTTCAATTGACAGCCTGTGAGTATATACTATACCAGTTAATGATCTAAGTAGCATTCGAAACGGTCTCAAACTAATCGGGAACAAATTCGTAATAGGCAAAAAGAGACAGGTTATTGGTTCCATCGACTTTTATATTCATTTAATTTTCATTTTGGCAGTCACCTTAACCGAATGGGTTGTTGTGTGATAACCGCTAGGTGGTGCCTCGGTTCAAAGCTCCGGGAATGAGACACCAAATAATAGAAAACGTTGTTTTACTAAAGCAGTCACTCCTCGCCAAGCAACGGTAAGCCGCCGAGTGTCTCTTTGTCATAAGAAATCCATCTGCCACTTGGAGACGGCCTGAGTATTTCGAGAACTCCATTTGTGGGAAAATATCAAAATGTAACCCACAAATAATAGGAAGAGTTCATCTCAATAAAGATTGTATGCACCTATTAAGGTATAAGGTTTGAAACATTTATGGTTGCAACATAAGAATATAGATTACTAGAGTACACCTCTAATTTTTCTCTAGCTATATTTTCAACATGCCCGTCTCAAGACTCTCATCATGCCCGTCCTAACGTATGGCGCAGAAGCTTGGACGATGACAACATCCGATGAAGCGACGCTTGGAGTGTTCGAGAGAAAGATTCTGCGTAAGATTTTTGGACCTTTGCACGTTGGCAACGGCGAATATCACAGGTGATGGGACGTCGAGCTGTATGAGCTTTACGACGACATAGACATAGCGCACCGAATAAAGATGCAGCGGCTTCGTTGGCTAGGTCATGTCGTCCGTGCGGTACCAGCTGGTGGTAGCAGAGGAAGAGGAAGGCCTCGTCTGCGTTGGAAAGATCAGGTGGAGAAGGACTTGGCTTCACTTGGTGTGTCCAATTGGCGCCGGTTAGCACGAGAAAGAAACGACTGGCGCGCTTTGTTAATCTCGGCCAAAATCGCGTAAGCGGTTATCGCGCCAATTAAGAAGAAGAGATATTTTCAACTGGTGCAATTCAAGGCACCCTCGCACTAGTGTGACACCTTCCGTCAAATACCAGTCCATGAGCCACATAGACTGTTAGCAGGGTAGTTTCTCTTTTCACTGTGTGACATACACAATACAAGCGCTTTCATAATTTCGACACATCTTCTCCTTTAGAAGCCTTGTAAATGAACAGTCAATGCGACAAAGTGGGCATTGTACCAAATCCAAAACCATATTTAATGAGCTCCATCCTTTGGGCTGCCCGCACAGTTTCACATGCGTAAATATATAAACATACATATGCACGAGTATATACAGACGTTTATGCATTGTAATTTATATAAATAAATACAATTGTCGCACACAAGCATACATATGTACATGCACGCATAAACATAAACGTTAGTTTCCTCCAGTGACGATTGTTTGTGTATGTGAAACAGTGTGGAAAATTGATTTGTTACTAAAGCGTTGTAGTGAGCTGGCGGCAATCAGCAGCAATACAATTGTATGCTGCCAGTTGAACGCTTCGTATTCAATAGAAATGCCCTAAGTCCCCGCCAATTTGTTGGCAGTGGCGGTGATGGCAGCAAATAAGAGCAATCATAATGAATAGCTAACTGTGAACCGAATGTTGAAAAGCACTTTTGTGCATGATTCGCTACTTTCATGCTTCAATTTATTGCTTAAATTTTTACGTTTTGACATAGATATTTTGTTCGTGTTTTTTTTTTTTTGTTGCTCTTTTGACTTTCACGAGCGGCGGCTTTGTGGAATATTGAATACACTCATATGTGTAACTGGCCACTTTAACTAACTACTGTGTGTGCACTTAAAAATTTTGCCACTTGTAACTTTGACCACAAATGAAATTGTTCGCTGTAAGTGCCAATTTCATGAGAAAAATCAATCATCATTTTGCTTGTGCTAATAAAATAAAAATATCACTTATACGCCATGGCGCGCGCTAGATAGAAAATGCAATTGTTGAAATTGTGCGGCGCAAAAAGCTTCAAAATCATTTTCGTTGTATTGAACTATAAATACGGTTGATTTAATTTTTATAATTTTAATTTGAAAGTTTGTCTTCGGTTTGGTAAAGAGTACCAGTTCAAATCGCTTTATTCAAGCAATTGATCAAATTTTGAAAGAAGAAAAATTACACATCAAACTTAAGACGGTCTGTTGGTCTTCACAACTTCACACGATGGGAAGAATAATGAGGCGGCATCTATTGTGGTACTGCTACTTTCTTCTTCTTCTTAATTCTCGCGATAACCGCTTACGCGATTTTTCTCGAGCTTAACAAAGTGCGCCAGTTGTTTCTTTCTCGTGCTAACCGGCGGCAATTGGACACACCAAGTGAAGCCAAGTCCTTCTCCACCTAATTTTTCTAACGCAGAGGAGACCTTCCTCTTCCTCTGCTACCATCAGCTGGTACCGAATCGAATACTTTCAGAGCCGGAGTGTTCAGATTTATTCAGACGACAAGACCCAGCTAACGTAGCCGCTGGATCTTTATTCGCTGCGCTATGTCTATGTCGTCATAAAGCTCATTCCCCTCATCGTTCCATCGTCTGCGATACTCGTCGTTGCCATCGTGCAAATGTCCAAAAATCTTATGCAGAATCTTCCTCTCAAACACTCCAAGCTTTGCTTCATCGGATGTTGTCATCATCAAAAATTAGGCAGCAGCAACGCCCTCTGTTACCAAACCGCAAAACTTATTGAACACTCTCGTCTCTTTTAAACTTTGCTTGCGCTAGTTTCATAGTGTAAGGAAGACTTTTCCCATAGAAGTAAATTTGTAATAAAATATGATTTTTTTTTTAAGTTCCTTTCTTTACTTATCAATCAAATCAGTTTAGGCTGGGCAGAGCTCCTTTGTAAGCAAAGCAGAAATGCTAATGACACCCCAATAAAGGGAGAGCAGTTAGGACTGTCAGCTCCTGCGCAAGTTGCCACATTATTACACATTGAACACATACATACGTAAAATGTATTTATCTACAAGGGTATTATCTTATTTACATGTGCATTATAGATTTTAGGCAAATAAAGCTGTAGTTATTTTTCAGAATTTCGTTCACTTAGGATGGCTAAGCTCCACGCAAACAAACTCATCACTGACATGAGTACAAATATTATGTAAAAGTACTTACGCACACGAGCCAAATGTGGCACGAAGTTTCATTTCATTCATAAACATACATACAGTCATGCACACCTTATTTGATACAAAAACGATTTTTTTGTAAAGTGTTCTAGATTTCACAATATTTTGAAACTAGAGTATGCAGATATTTCATTTATTTTGTTTTATTTTATATCGCAACATAAAATAAAAAAAAGTGTTGACACATTTCGTTGTAATGCAAAAAAAACGAACAAGAACATACAGAGAATTCACGCCGCAGCTTAAATGACGCAATTTAAAAAGATCAACTAATTATTTCTGATTTTTTAAACTTTAAAGTATTTAGGCCTTTGTTGGGTATGCTTTATTATCGAGGAGTGAATCAACTCTTTTGTGTGTTCTGGACTAATTTGGTTCCACTCTTCAAGTAGCAACTTTTTAAGATCAGATTTGGTATGGATGTCATATTATCTTCACTTTCGCTTCAAAACCGATCACAAATTCTCGATGACGTTCAAATTCGGTAATTGTGCAAGAGTTTTAACAATGCGGCGATATTTATATATTAACCAAGTGTTTATTATTTGTGACTTGTGCTTCGGGACGTTATTTTGATAATAGCGAAAGTCATCTTCAATTTGTAAACTTCTAGCACCGTCAATCAAATTTTCAAGCACAAGTTTTAAATAAACGTATTTATTCATCGTTCGTTTCGATAAAAGTCAAATTTCCTCCTCCATTTGATGATATGTCTGCCTAAACGATCACCACGTTGCCACCGCTGAGTTTAATAGTGGCTCGCAATTTTTGCAGTTTGCGCTCCATATTGGCCTCATGCCATATAAAAGATCTGCCCTCTGGTCCAAATAATTTTATTTTTACCTCCTCTACATAAAATACGGTTCTCCAAAATGCTGAGTTTCTACTTAGATGGCCACACGCAAACTGCAATTTTACTTCCTATCCTTGCATTTACGAAAGGTTTATTACGGGCTATTCCTCATTTACAGTTTCTGAATGGAAATGAAATTTTATCCAAATTCTTGTTGACCATTTCAGTTAATTTTGGAGCGCTTGTTGGTGGGTTTTTCTTCACTTGGCGCACTAACCAGTGACGCTCTTTCTCTGTGAAGGTTTTATTTGGGGCCTGTCGTCTCTTTGGTAGGTACACTGAAGAGCAAAACTGTAACAAAATGTAATACTTTCTATTTCAACACATTTTTTTTTAGACATGTTTTAACAAATCAAATATTTTTTTTGCATAACTTTATTGGCATGTATGTACTCTCTCTCTCAAACCGGTTTGGTGTCCATGCAACAACAACAACACTAGTAGCAAGCAATAATGCAAATAAAGACAAATGTTACAGTTTTGCACTCACTCTTAATTTTCAAATTTTCCGTTATTTTTCTCGTAATTATATATTTGGTGGATTTTTAATTATTATAAACGTGACCGTGAATAAGACAAAATGTTAAATCGGGAAGTACAACGCCAAATAATTGATTTGCTGAAGAAGGGCGAGTCTATAAGAAAAATAGCTAAAAAATTCGAAGTGAGCCACATGGCTGTGCAAAGGCTGCGGAAAAATGTACCAGACGCTGTTCCCAGTAACAAAGGAGGCCGGCCAAGGAAGATAAGCGACCGCGATGCCCGCCATCTGGCAAATTTGGTAACAAGCAGCAAGGCGGTCACTCCCAAAGAAGCACTAAAGATGCTGGATATTGATGCCAGTCAGTGGACAGCCAGGCGCAGCCTGTCAAAACTGGGGCTAAAGGCAGCGGAGAAGAAAACCAAGCCAATGCTGACAAAAAGACATGTGCGGTTGAGGCGGGATTTTGTTGCGGCTCACCAAAGCTGGACAGTTGAAGATTGGGATCAGGTACGTCTTTATAAATGGATTATAAAAGACCTTTTTTCATAAAATTTCAAAACGATTGCAGGTTATTTGGTCTGATGAAACCAAAATCAATCGATTTCAGTCAGATGGTCGGGCCTGGTATTGGGTTAAAGACCCAAATGTCCAGCCACATCACATCAAGCAGACAGTAAAACATGGTGGTGGCTCCATTATGGTGTGGGGCTGCTTTTCCAAAAATGGTGTGGGTCCTTTAGTACGAATAGGCGGTATAATGCGGAAAGAGGAATACCTGGCCATATTGCAACAAAATCTGCCGGGCGTAGTGGAAAGTATGGGTCTTGCTGCTGAAAAAGTAATTTTTCAGCAAGACAATGACCCTAAGCACACCGCACATGTTGTACGAAATTGGATGCAACGCCAAAAATTTCGTAACTTGAAGTGGCCTCCACAATCACCGGACATGAACCCAATCGAAAATTTATGGAGTCATGTAAAATCGAAGCTTGCCGAATATTCAAGTCCGCCCAGTGGAGTTAATGAGCTGTGGGAGCGAACACGCGATGTATGGGATGCTATTCCGACTGACTTTGTCTTGAGGTATACACGAAGTATGCCCAATCGTATCCACGAGCTGAAAAAATCCAAAGGATATTGGACATCTTATTAATATTTATTTTATTTATTGTAAAAAATAAAAAATGGGTTGAGTGCAAAACTGTAACATTTGTCTTTATTTGCATTATTGCTTGCTACTAGTGTTGTTGTTGTTGCATGGACACCAAACCGGTTTGAGAGAAAGAGTACATACATGCCAATAAAGTTATGCAAAAAAAATATTTGATTTGTTAAAACATGTCTAAAAAAAAATGTGTTGAAATAGAAAGTATTACATTTTGTTACAGTTTTGCTCTTCAGTGTAGGTGAAATGGTTGAAGTCCTTGTCTGGCATTCCTCAAGTAGCACTACAGCGCCGTTTTGATACCATTATGAGACCTCCAACAGGCAGATATCTACAGCCAGAACTGTTGATATAGTGGAGGAGATTGATTTGATTTAGGTTGGCGAATGACTGTCCAAGAAATGCTCAACAGTCTCTTTCTCTAAAGGTCCCCACAGCTTCTGCAATGGGGGTTAAATAGTAACACTAGCTTTCCGCGTGTGTGCTGAGCATCCAGAGACCGGTAAACACAGCTACGAGTTTGGCAATTGAGTGGCGAGGAGTGCAAAGAACTTTCTGAGTCCTTCGTATATCGTATTGGGGCCAAAGGCTTTTCGAAATAGCACATGCGGAAATGGAGCTCCATCTTTTCTCCGCCTGCCTGAGAAATAATTTGTGCAGTGCCCTTCAATAAACTGTCAGGGGGATGCTGAAGATCGAGCAGGAGGTCTCTGAGACCAATTCAGTTCCCTTCCTGGCGCACTCATTAGCAATTTCATTTCCCTCTATGTTCCTATGTCCTGGAACCCAGATCAGACCAATGTTACCTGCACACCCAACAGATTTGATCTCCTCCTTACAGTAGTTTACTAATTTCGTTCTGCACCATCGCGTAGTCAGAGCCTTAATCGCGACTTGACTTTCGGAGAAAATGTTAATATCTCCCTCGCTCCTGCATTCCCTAAGCATTTTGTAAGCCTGCAGGATCGCAAAGACGTCTGCTTGAAAAACACTAGCAGTGTTCGGCAGTTTAAAGGAGATAGATAAATTGGCTGAGTTAGAGAAAACCCCTGCGACTCCCGACCCTTGATTCCATCTTGGAACCGTCAGAGAAAGCAGAGGTCCAAGCTTCGGTGCAGATTTTCCCCTCGATCCAATGCTGTCTATTTGGAAAGATTGCCCTAGCACGACCCTCAAACTATAGGTTGCGGATATAGAGATGTGTTCGAAGTTCGGAGAAATACGGTCTTAACTGTCCGAAAATGTTGGCATATGCCTTGAGAGATTGCCTCCAGAGGCCAACCTCCTTTAACCTGAATGCACTTTGAGCTGCAATGGAAATAACGTAAATGTCGATGGGAAGTAAGTGCAAAACGACATTCAGCTCGTGACATTCTGTGCAGCTCGCGTAGAGAGGGAGAAGCCAATCACATGATACCTCAGCAGATTTCTGCAGTTGAGCCGGTGTAATGTCATCTTGCCCAGGTGACTTGAAGGGCTTGAAAGAGTCAATCGGCCAAGCCAGGCGTCGCTTTTTCAGCCAGCGGTTGTGGGTGTGTGGAGTGCTATGTATCCTATCACAGCCGATGTTAAGGGAGTCCGGACTTGTCGGAAAATGGAGGTCAAGAAGTAATCCTCGCTGCTCATCGTCCAGCACCCCGAGCCGTCTTTCAGGTACCCCATAGGTGTGGAATTCCTCGAGAGAATACGTCTAAATCTCGCGGGCTCATGACAGCCTTCCACCCTTTCGCAGAATCTCCTCCATGAGACCCGCTTCGCTTTCCTAATGCCGGACTTGTAAATTCCTAGTCCTACTTTGCACAGTTCCCATCCTGAGGGAGACTTAATTCTTCTGGCTCTATTAAAGAGCAGCCCACATGAAGCCCTGATTTCCGTGAGCTCGGTTGTCCACCAAAGTGGCTTTTCCCTTTTGGGGGGCGGTCTTAGTGAACAAGCGCTCTCGAGAGCTCTGTTACACGCAGCGGTGAATTCCTTCACCAATACGTCTATCCGAGAGATCTGCATTTGCTTGCGTTGCTTCCGGAAGGAAAACCTGCAGGTGTCTGTAGTATAGATCCCAGTCCGTGCTCCTTTGGTTCCTGTAGGATCTATTCGATTTGGTAGGATCTATTCGATTTGGTTTCATTCTGGGAGAACTGGATGTATCTGTGATCCGAAAAAGAATGAGCGTTGAGCACCCTCCAATCAGATATTCGATACATTAGTGTAGAAGAGACCAAGATGAGGTCAAGCTCCCTAACCCCTGTAATGAAAGTTGGGTCCCTTCCTCTATAGCAAATAACCAAGTCTTCACTTAAAATAAAATCAAAAAGTGACTCACCTCTTGAATTAATATCCGAACTTCCCCAACAAGTGTGATGGGAATTTGCATCGGTTCCGATAACGACGTCAATCTACCTACGCCTCCCTAAGCAGCATTGGAGGTGGCTCCACCTCGTCATCGTGTGCCATATAGGCTTAATTACCACACGATTTTCATGCTTACGGCTTTGTTCAACTGTTGATGAACTTAAATGTAAAATTTCTGATATTTTGCTATGTGACATTACTTTTTGGAGCTCTGCAAAACCAACAACTCACGCTTTTCTATTGAAGTACGCGGCCTCATGGTTAAAAAAAAAACTAGTGTACATAAAATTTAATTTTGGTTTAAGTCAAACTCAGTCAACAAACTCTCGCATACTAAACACACAATTTCGTTTTTTTTTAATTTGCTCTGGGAATAGAGATACTTTTAACTGCATCATTTAAGCAACAACGTGAACTATCCGTATACATACTTTTTTTGTTTTTTGCATTACAATGAAATGAGTGGAAACTTTTTTGTATTTAATATTGAAAAATGAAATAAAGCAAAATAAGTAAAATGTCCGCATACTCTGTTTCTCCATTTTCGAAAATATTATGAAATATAGAACACTGTACAAAAAGAATGTATCTGTATCTCATATGCTGGGAGTGACTGTATATGCGTAGGTTTATTAGTAAATGTCAATGAAAGGAAGACGCTGCGCAAAAATTTCGTCGCGCAACGAAATACATTGAAAGTACTGACGGGTTGGATAAAGCAAAGAAAATCCACAAAAATGCTTAGCAGCAGCTTTGAAATTAAGCTGGCGTAAAGATTGTAAATGCGCAGTATGTGCGTATGTATATAAATATTCTTTATACTAACGATATATCATTTTTTTACTGAGGCAACACGTGCGTGCCCGTATTTGCGTGCGAGTATGTCGCCACCACAAATGAGGGCGCATCACCCTTACCTGCATACTCCTTTCAATCTTCCATGTAATCTACATTTTTCACGCATTTTAGGCAGCAGAAAGTAACGAAACTGGTTGTATTTGAGCAGCCAAAAACGAGTGCAAAAAAAAAAAAATTATATGCACGCTTATGCTCACTAATGTTTTAAAAGTCATCATCATCAATTCATAGAGTTCCAAGTTGAAGCATAGGGCCGCAACGAGTTTCTCACATTGATGTCTGTTTTGCACAAATCCCTTGACTTCATTTGAGCTTAGGCGCTTGGCACAGGTTTCTGACTCCAGCAATTGCCTTCAGGTGTTATATCGTCTCTTTCTCCACACAGTACATGGCCGATGCAGCCCTATTTCCTCTTTCGGACTTATAGTTGCACTGGCTGCTGCTATATTCTGGTCCCTAAGTCTGCTTTGGAGAACGTATTTGGCACAAACACTTTAAGAATTGTTTGTAGGCATCTGTTTTTAAATACTTGCTTTACGCCGTGGTATGTATGATGTAACGATTTATGCAATAAACAAAATCGATTTTTTGATCGATCTAAACCGGTTCCCCCTTTAACTCCCAATGCAAAGGGGTACCACCTTCCTCTGTCACCATCATTCATTCGCTAAGCATTTATAGATACTTTTAATAAGTCCGGTTCCGACCCTCAGTTTATCCCAGTAAATCCTCGAAGGCAGGACATTATTAGAAGCTTAGTCAATGTCAAATAAAGCATCGACAGAACTATTTCTGAACTTTCCTCTTTTTACTGAATTGCCATTACAAAAATGTAATTACTTTAAAAGTTATGGGAAGGACGCATCAACGTGAATATGGAACATGAAGCCAACCTTCCATAAACCAACACTTTACTGCGAAGTTCAAAAATCATCTATTTCGCTATTTACATACCCACCTATAAACAAGTACTTCGTCGTCATTACAACGACCCCCACCGATTTTCTTTTGATTCGCCTGCTTACTCAGCGTAAACTACCCCAGGCAGCCATATTTCGGCTTTCTTTTCATCTACTGGTAAGCTGATAAATACACACATACAAATTTACATTGTTAAAGGATAACTCATGCGTTCTCCTACTGCTATCTGCGGTCGCAGTAGTGCTGCTACGCCACAAAGCGGGTCTCACAACAAAAATGTTATCTTAAAAAAAAATATGTAAATAAATTGTCTGCGAAAAACGGCGCTATCGCTCGTCCTGCTGCCATGTTTCCTTTGTCAGTCAAGCGTGCTCAGCTGCCAACTTGTGGGTGCATAAATGGGTATTCAACAGGATATTAAAGCACATAACTCATACATGCTTCTACTTGTATCTTTCCACTTACACCCGCACACACACACACATAAAATACGTAAAAATGTTCGCGCACGTTCACTTCACAAATTGATAGGCGCGCAAAACAACGCGTTTGCAACGGGCTACTCACAGCCACAGCCAGCCACCGCTGCAGCTGCTTTACAACCTTTTACGTGTAATTTCATATTTTTCTCACATAGCTCAACGGCTGCAAAAATGAAACAACCAGCAGTAAGACGACAACACACATATACCGGGTGGTTGAATTGCAGTCGTGCTTTTGAATCGAATGTTGTTTTGGCATTGAAGGCTAAAAAATCTTTACTTTTACTCCTTCTTCTTCTTCGCTTATTTAGGAAAATTGCTGTTTCCAACAATATATTGGTATAACTTTAACTTTAACTGTAGTTCAGTGGATTTGGATGTGCAACATTCCATTCGTCCCCTATAAATACAAAAAAAATAATTACTTTATACAATTCAATCACTTTGAAAATATTACTATTACACTGGAAACAGCAAGTGATAAAAATAATTTTTCTTATAGCTGACACCCCTCGGCAGGCAAATTTCGGAGTGTATTTCTATCACTATAAAAAACTACCTGCCATTTGGAGTTGGCTTACAATTAGACACAGTCAGGCACAAATAGGATAAGGAGATCGGTCAGATATGTAAGACTTTAGTGCTAGATCTGTGTTATAAACATGTACGAACTTTTTGGTGCCTGAAAAACTCAAGCATCATAAAAATTTGATAAATAACCTATTTTTGCTCAGTCGTCTACAGCAGGTTGCCGGTGTTGGTTGTAGTTTCGTGGTAAGTTCGTTTCGCTTTGAGCTTTGGCTGTTACATACGTCTCAAAAACGTATGGTTAGCTTTTGTGTAACTTTAACACTTGATGAAAATGAATTTGTTTTGATATTGTTCTAGCATCTTTTCTGTTAAAAGAAGAACAATGGCCCGAACTAAACGTTTGCATAATACATAAATTGCTGCGCTTTTACAAGGTTTATCGGAAGATTCAGACTTATCAATAATAGTGAAACTGTAAATATAGCGCCTTGGGCGGAATATTATGTCAAAGAATTATTAAAAAAACCAATCCATTACATGGTACTTCTCGCAATATTACTTGTGGCAATTGGTTTACGTCAGTTCCATTAGCAAGTACAAATTGACTCTAGTGGGGACTGTAAGTTCAAAAAAACATGAAATTGCGGAAATAATGAAAATTTCACTTTCGCGAGGGGCTGGAGCTAGCATGTTTTGTTATGTCAGGTCCCCTGACGCTTTTGTCATATAAACCAAAGCCGTCTAAAATGGTGTTCATGCTCTCATCCTGTAATGAAAAAGGTTATATTATAACCAAACAAAAGGAGGAGTCGACACGCTTGACCATATGTGTTCAACAATGTCGCGCTCTAGAAAAACTAACAGGTGGTCTATGGCAGTATTTTACGGAATGCCCAACATAGCCATCATAAATTCTTATGTAATATATTGTCACAACCTGCAGTCCGGAAATCAGAAGCCGCTAATTCGAAGAGAGTATATGAATACTTTGTCTAATTCATTGACGTCACCTTGGATGGAAAAGCGATTAAAGGCTCCCAGTTTGGGTAATGATTTGAAGCAGAGTATAAAAAATGCATTGCCGCAAGAGCTCAAAGACAGTAATAGTGAAAACAAAACCATAGTTTTAGAGAGATATTTTCGTGATATTTTGAGTCTTGATTCGCCTTAGAAGCAATACTCCGATAACTATTAAAGGGTTACATACGTGAAGCAGCGACAAAAATGCGCTAAAAGAAAAACTGTTTTTAGAAGGGATAAGAATAGAAATAAATACAAAAAGATGTTACGTATTGTTTATTAGTACTTAAACTTTATAAGAAAATTAATTTAAATTTTTTTCATAAAAATTAATATATAAAAAATCAAGTGACCCAAAGTACAATGAAAAAAGGTTGATCCGCGGTCTGCATTATTTCTCCTTCAACTGTTGATGGATCTGTAAAAGGTAAAAGAATTCTTCTAAAGTAAGTTGTAGTTAAAGTCTATCGAGCCGGGTTTTTTAATTGCGAAAAATTTGCTATTTACGCCTTTTTAAAAAAGTATGCATTTTACGCCATAAATGTCACACTTTAGTTATGTTTATAAAATTTCTTAAGAAAAATATCAAAAATGCGGCTCGGAGGAGTATAGAGAAAGCAATTTCGAATATTTAAAAAAAACCACATCAAAAATATTAAAAACTGTATAAGTTATCATGCAGACCTTACCGGAAAAAGTAGTTTCGAGTAAAATGAGTAGTAACGGCCAGCTGCCTCAAATTAAGGACAGCAACCTGCGTGCCCTATACTTTCGTTGGGCAGTTACATTTTCTACCATAACTTTGTATCTATGGGGAATTTTTTTAATCGACTTCCACAAAAATACACCTACACTATAAAGAATAAAGTAGAAAAACAATCGATTTTTTGCAAATTCTGGATGTATATAACCCTTAATTCGTTGTGATATCGCTTTATAGGTCTGTATCTCGTCAGCTATACTGAAGTCTTCGATATAGTTTTGTAATTTCTAAAGCATTTCTTTAGCGACACCAATATGTTGCCGTTTTTGCAAAATTTCAGCGGTCTTTATTTAAATAAAGATTTAACTCGACTTATTTTCGATTTTTCTGCTTTGTTTTCGAGCCACCAATATTGACGGTAAGCCTGCCTTAAACTTTCTTTTCTATTCACAAATTTGTGTTCGTCTTCTTTAGTTAAGTTTTTAATAATTTCGGAAGCATAGTGTGCACATTGCAACAGGACATCATCACTTTCCGCGCAGATTCGACAGTGTGAAAAGCTGTCGTGGCCACATCTATGGAGGTAGTTTCGAAATACCCAGTGTCCTGAAATGAACTGAGTTAGGTGACAATTTGAACCGCCATGTTTGCTTCCAAGCTTAGTGGTACCATAGGTATTTAATTGTGAGTTCGTCTGCCCTTAGCTGAACTGTTCCATCGGGTCTGTCCAATTGAATTGAACAATTGACCGGTGCCTTTCTTCTAATTGAATGTATTTTCGCATTCCTCTAACACCTTGTTCGGATAGTCTTATATGCAATATTTCCATTTTATTAGCTCATGCTTTTACAGGAACTAGTTCTGCAATGACGCCATCTGAATTTGTGTGGAAGCCGGCATACAAGAGGGCCGAGCTGACTGCCTGATTGCTTGGAACAACTTACTTGTCGAGGTATTAATGCTACTGGAGAAGGAAAGATATTGGTTAAAATGCTAATTTCATTTGCATTTCATTTTTTCTAGTGCATTTTGTAAATGCTATGGAAAATGCCATTTCGGCTTGAAAGCCATCGCTGACGTTTTTGCGTAGGTTGAATTCAAGATGTGAGTATGAATGATCTCTGGTTTTTAAAGGATGGTGAATTATGCCACAATTTTTAAATGATGCAGAAATTTAAGGTATATACCATCTATCCTATTACTGATAAAGTCTGGAAACCCTCAAACAAGTGGTGACGTAAATTTAGTCCACAAGATGTGCTGCTGCGAAACAAATCGCGACAGCCAAAGTCTCTAACTTTTTCACTTTTTGTTTCTTTAATTCTTCAACAACTACTTATTCTTTCAACCCCCTATATACCATAAATATAAGTACTTATATACAAAAAAAATACTTGGCAATCAGCGGCAAAACGGGTGATAAGACAAATTTTGTTTGTACGCCACTGTGTGTTGCCATCATTGAGCTAAGACACCACACCAGACGTGGCAGCTCACGAACCATGGGATTGTCATTTACGTTTGGTGACCATTCACAAGACACTGCAATGCGCGCCGCCAAGAGCCCGCCGGTACAATAAAGCAGAAGAGTTCAAACTAGAGAATGAGAAAATGCAAAACCATATATGTTGAGTCGTCAAAAGAAACATTTGTACGTGTTTTTTTCTCCCTTTTCCTTGTGTTGTGGCGCTTGAATGCTTAAGTTCGGCGAGCCCACCAATACATGTATGTTTATGCCCAGAACGCACAGCAGTCGTGCGGAAATAAAGACACTCCTCCCTATAAGAGTAACCACAGCCCCATATACAAGTCGGACTGATCGCGCATACATATACACCTCTATTTATATGTATTTGTGTATATAAATATTACACTTAAATGTACATTCGCATGCCCGTGGAATGCCGACAGTGCAAAAACAGGTTTCTCTGACTTGATGGTTTTGGTGAATATTTTATCGCATGATATATTACCACAAAAACTATGAGTGGGTACTCGGTATGTGACGTGAACGCACGTAGTACATATTTGTCAGCGAATTTGTTTATTTATAGTACACTTTTAGTTTTGTTCGATAGGAAAAGAGTTAAAAGAAAAATAATAAAAATGGCTACGCTTGAGCAACAACTTTTCGCTTTCCAACATTGTTGATTACTGAAATAATTAGAGGCGATGCGAAAACGCTAAGTTGAGTGGCTTTAGTTATTTATATGGTTTTGAAGATTACTCAGGTTTTGAAAAAACTCGAATATTAAATATTCAATTAATCAGTTATTCATTAGAAATATTTTCAACTAGCTAAATTTATTAATTTCTTTAAACTCTTTCAGCCTTACTATGCTTAAAAATATTGTTTCCTTAAACATACTTTTTACTTTTTTTTAATTTGATTGATTTTTTTGTTCTAATAATTCTTTTTATTTTTCATCTAACTAATCATTTATTCATTAGAAATATTTTTAATTAGGTTCAATTTATTAATTTCTTTAAACTTATCCAGGGTTACTAATTTACTGCTTAAAAACATGTTAATTTAATTTCATAAAATGTTGGAAAACCCTTTTTAAGGTTTTCTTGTATTTTTCTATTTGAGTGGAAATAATTTTTCCCTTAATTATATTAGATGTTTTAAAATTAAAAAGAAAAAAATTAAAAACCATAATTTTTAAAAATTTAATGAAATTAAAAAAAATTGGTAAAATAGAAAAAAAAATAAAAAAAAAATTCTGAAATTAAAAAACCTTAAAACACAAAACTCAGTCAAATTGGAAAAAAATTATGGAAAAAAAAATGTTTTTCTTAATTTCATTCGAGGTCTTGAAATTAAATAATTAAGAACCCTAATTCTTAAAAAAATAATGAAATGAAAAAAAAAATTAATAAAAAAAAAAATTGGTCTCATTGAAAAAAAATTAAAATAAACAAAATTTTTTTTTCTTCAATTTAACTGATGTTTTTTAATTTCATTAAATTTAAACCTCGAATAAAATCAAGAAAAAAAATTATTATTTCCATAATTTTTTTTTTCAATATGACTGAATAAATAATTGAGAACCATAATTCTTAAAAAAATAATGAAATTAAAAAAAAAAAATTAATAAAAAAAGAATTGGTCTCATTGAAAAAAAAAATTAAAATAAACAAAAATTTTTTTTTCTTCAATTTAATTGATGTTTTTTAATTTCATTGTTTAGGCCGCACCCTAATATTAAATATAAATTTTTAGCCACCCTAATGGTAACTGCGCCTACCGTTCCGACTGTTGCTAACCACCGTTTCCAGTCGCTGCAACGTGAAGGCCGTTAACCCTGGCATTTCCCCGCCGAACAGTTAAAACGTTTACCGTGTTAAACGTTGTTCGGCGAGGTTACTTTCTTTCTAATTTTTAACTAAAACTTTCACTTGGATTGTACAATCAGGAGCCACCAGACGTGTCAGCCAACAAAGTAAGTAATATGTTGCAAATTATAAAATTACACTAATAATCATATCTAAGACAACAATACATATATGTACAATAATACGTATCGCATATATGTATATTTCTATGCGCATCTATGCATATATCTATGTATATATATATTACTGAAATAAACTAAAAGAATATATACTGACACGCTGTGTTTTCTGTTTTTTTTATATAAAATATTTCATCGGAGCGACCGTGGAGGCCCACAGTTCAAACCGCCCATTGCGTCGCATCCGAGCGAATATACATGGTCCTTCGAGCCGGATATTGATATAAAAGATCCACTTACAACAGATCAGCAGCAAGCCAAAATCACCAGCAAGCCAAAATCACCAGCAAGCCAAAAAATCACCAGCAAGCCAAAAGATCACCAGCAAGCCAACAGATCAGCAGCAAGCCAACAGATCAGCAGCAAGCCAACAGATCAGCAGCAAGCCAACAGATCAGCAGCAAGCCAACAGATCAGCAGCAAGCCAAAAGATCACCAGCAAGCCAACAGATCAGCAGCAAGCCAAAAGATCACCAGCAAGCCAACAGATCAGCAGCAAGCCAACAGATCAGCAGCAAGCCAACAGATCAGCAGCAAGCCAGCAAATCACAAGCAAGCAAATCACAAGCAAGCAAATCACCAACAATCCGTTCCAGAAAAAACAGGTACGTGGATTTATAGCACACTCCTTTTTTTGGTGTAAATAAGAAAACTACAAAAAAAAATCAAAAAGGGTCAACGACTCCGTCTGTCCGCAAACAGACAATACAAGTGCGCGCGGTATTTTCAAGTAGATCAACCCTCTAACAGCGCGTTGTTGGGAATTTTCATTTTTTTTCTTATTCTTTTACTTGTACATTCCCGCTGTGAAGTTGAGTACACAACTACACAAACAACGCCGCAGTAAATTGAAATCGATCCCAGCGCACTTTTTGCACAGGTGTATACATACCGCTGATTATTGTGTGGGTGGCGAAATTCTCGTATATAAATTTAAATATATTATCCTTTTTGGTCAATAAATATATACAGACATACATAATATACTGTTATTTTAATCTCGGTGGTGCATTTTTGGGCTTGGGTCTCGCTGTGAATTCGTCTCCATTTCGCGAAGGAGCATCTTTTTTTTGTTTAATACCGCGTAAGTTTTTGTATCCCATACCTACAATATGGATACGTATATTCGTTTAGTCGACGCCGTGACGGAATTCGAATCCGATTTTAATGGCACTCCGTCAAGTGGCCATTCGAAGTTTTCACTCCGGATCCAACAGGAGGAGTTGAAAGCAATGTGGGAAAAAGCCAAAGCCGCGTACGACCACTTGCTTTCAACAGAAAGTCCTTCTCCTAAGGATCTTGCCGCGATCAAGAAGAGAAATAAAATATGTTACCACACATATTTGCGCGGCATGTCGACGATGGCTGACCTCTCTGCGAGGCTGGAAAAGGCAGACCGGGAAGGCGAAGAGCTTGCAGTACGCGAACTTAACATTCACCTTCCACCGTGCGATACGGACATTTTCAAAGGTGACTACGTATCTTGGCCAACATTCCGCGATATGTTCACGGCCATATACATTTTAAATAAACGCCTCACCCCGGTCGAAAAGCTGTTCCACCTCAACCAAAAAACGCAGGGTGAAGCCAGAGACATTGTCAGGAAATGCCCGCTCACTAATGACGGGTTTGCTACAGCGTGGAAAAATCTCTGCGAAAGGTACGAAAACAAACGGATTCTGGTGAACACGCAGCTGAAGATCCTGTTTAACCTACAGACAATCGAAACTGAATGTGGCAGTTCGATAAAAAAACTCCAACGTGACATCAATAATTGCATTTCATCATTACAGAACCATCAGATTGACATTTCAAACTGGGATGCAATTTTTACTTATTTATGCTCCACGAAATTGCCAGAAAGTACTCTATCGCTTTGGGAACAAACGATAGAGAACAAATCTGAAATTTCAAAGTGGACAGATATGGACAAATTCCTTTCCAACAGGTTTCAGACACTTGAAACAGTGTCAGGCTTAAAAGGAATTAAAGCCTACAAAGCGCCCAAGGCGCAAATCTTACAACACCATACGGAAACTACACCAAGAAGGATGGGTAACTTTCAGGTAAGTGTCGCCAAACATATGTGCAAATTATGTGTCACTGACGACCACAAATTGCAAAGTTGCCCGAAGTTCCGGAAATTAAAGGTCACCGATCGCATCGCGTGCGTCAAGAGCAACAACTGTTGCTTGAACTGCCTGTCGTCAGGACATACGGTGTCGAGATGTACGAGCTCATATAACTGCAGCACATGTCACTCAAGACACAACACGCTCCTGCACATTACAGCCGTTCAAACAAAAGCAGCAGCTCCTAAGGAAAGCAGAGATCCCGCTGATGACCTGCCCTCAACATCCAAGGAGGCCCTAAAACGACTCGACTCTAATAGGCCAAAGGATAGCACAACACATAATTTTAAATCGTGCTATTCCAATACGGACAAGGGGGTTCTACTAGGAACAGCCATGGTTAATATATTCCATAATAATGTTAATTTTGCAGCACGAGCTCTGATCGATTCTGGTTCTGAGTGTTCGTTCATCACTGAACGCCTCAAACGTAGAATCAACCTGCCATCTAAACGCTTGCATGCCCAAGTCTCGGGCATCAACAATTCGATATCTGCGCAGGTAAGCCAAGCGTGCTCATTACAACTGCGGTCGCCTATCGACCCTTTTGTAAAAATAAACACAATTGCGCTAGTTTTGCCGCAATTAACTGGAAATCTGCCAACTTGCCTAGTAAGCGCAATGACAAGGCAAGCATTTCCAGATCTCACTTTGGCGGATAAGAGGTTCTTCGTAAATGAACCAGTGGACCTTGTCCTTGGCGGAGACATTTATCCCCAAATTATTTTAAGCGGCTTGAAGAAAAATGTACTAAGTACACTTCTTGCCCAAGAGACTGTATTCGGGTGGATACTAACTGGTCGAGCCGAAACGGTCAACCCACCCAAAACAAAAATAATTTCTCTTTTTAGCGAAGTCACATTGGACAAGCAACTAGCTGCCTTTTGGGAATTAGAAGACATCCCAAAAAAGGAAAGACAGACTGAAGATGACTTGTATTGCGAGGAATTATATCGGACCACTACGCAGCGCAACCAAGATGGAAAGTATGTCGTCACCTTACCCTTCAAACGGGATTTTCCATCAACCATCAAGCTGGGACCGTCACTCAAGAGCGCCTGCTCTCAATTCTTCCGGAATGAGACGCGTCTCGCGAAAAATCCGTCCCTGCAAAAAGAATATAATAGAGTGGTGGCAGAATATGAAACGCTAGGTCATATGGAGAAAATCACTACCAACATACCTGCAGATGCAACTGACCACTACTTCCTACCTCATCACGCCGTCATGAAGGATGAGAGCACCTCCACCAAAGTGCGCGTGGTATTTAACGCCTCATGCCCGACTGCCAATGGATTGAGCCTCAACGACGTCCTTCATCCAGGTCCGGTATTGCAAGCAGATATGACTGTCCTGATCCTCCGCTGGCGATTATACAAGTATGTCTTCAACAGCGATATTGAGAAGATGTACCGTCAGATAATGGTAAGCAATACACATACTAAATATCAGCGAATAGTTTTTCGCACTTGCCCGAAAGACCCAATTAGTCTATACGAATTAAAGACTGTTACTTTTGACATAAATTGTGCTCCTTATCTTGCGATAAGGACATTACTTCAATTAGCTGATGATGTTGAAAACTCCTTTCCAACAGCATCAAACATACTTCGAAAATGCATGTATGTTGACGACGTTCTTGCCGGTGGCCATAGCATCGACTCTGCAATAACAGCCAGAGACGAAATTACGCAAGTTTTGCAGTCCGCTGGATTTCCATTGCGAAAATGGACTTCCAACTGCAACAAAATTCTAAAGGGCATCCCAAAAGCCCATTTACTCAATGAAGATTTTTTAGATTTCGAAGATACTAGTTCGGTAAAGGCACTTGGCATAAGATGGAATGCTCATTGCGACCATTTTTATTTTATGACAAAGCCAATAAAAAACCACGATGTTCTTACGAAAAGGGAAATCCTCTCGGCAATCGCCAAATAATAATTACCGCCAAGATTATTATGCAAAACATTTGGTTAGAAGGTACTGATTGGGACGACACCGTATCTGCGGTCACATTAGACCGCTGGCAGACATTTATGCAGAATTATGGGGAAATTGACAATATCCGCATACCTCGTTGGGTGCACTATTCACCAGCAGACGACGCCGAAATCCATGGGTTCTGCGACGCTTCGGAAAAGGCATATGCGGCTGCTGTCTACTTGCGTGTGAAGAAACGGGATCAAGTATACCTCAACCTACTCCTCGCGAAAACCAGAGTGGCACCTGTTAAGACGATATCCCTTCCACGTTTGGAATTATGTGGTGCCGTCCTATTAGCGGATATCATAGAAACGGTTACGGAAAATCTCAACCTAGCACACCTGGATGTTCATCTGTGGACAGATTCGACAATCGTCCTCGCATGGATTCGAAAACCGCCCTGCTCGTGGTCAACCTTTGTGGCACATCGAGTAACCAAAATAGTGGAAAAGGTAGGAAACAATAACTGGCGTCATGTGGACTCGGCATCAAATCCAGCAGACTTAGCAAGCAGAGGACTTCCGGCCAAGGAACTGGTTCAGAATTCTTTGTGGTGGCAGGGTCCTTCTTACCTACAAGAAGACAAATCACAATGGCCGACATCAGAATGTAACCATGAAACAACGATGGAAGAGAAAAAGGTAAAGGTGTATTCAACAACAACAATCAATTTCAGCGATATTCTTGACCGTTTTTCTAATTTACCAAGGGCTTTGAGAGTTTTATCATATATTATGAGATTCTCTCAAAGAACCCACCCTAATACAAAGATTGCATTTCAAGCAAAGTCTTGCTTAATTTCACCTGATGAAATTAAAGCAACGACAAAACGCTTAATAATAAACAGTCAAAAGCAATATTACGGTGGAGAATACGCGAAATTGAAACAGAAGAAAACAGTTGACACAAAAAGTGAGATATTGGCTCTCAATCCATTTCTCGACAAAGATGACATCATGAGGGCAGGCGGTCGTCTGGGCGCATCCCTCAACTTATCATATAACGAACGTCATCCTATTATCCTTCCATACAATAGCAGGTTATCTCGCCTTATAACAAAATTCATTCACGAAATATCACTGCATGGCGAAAATCAGCTGATGTTGCGTTTAATTCGAACGCAGTACTGGATTCCCCGAGTTAAAAATATGATCCGATCCATCATCCACAATTGCAAGATCTGCACGATCTATAAAAAGCGATCGCAAACCCAACTCATGGGAATCCTTCCTCAGGTACGCACCACCTATTCGCGTGCCTTCACTAATACAGGTGTAGACTTCGCAGGTCCATTTGACATCAAAAGCTTCCGCGGCAGAGGATGTCGCATTTCCAAAGGCTACGTCTGTCTATTTATCTGTTTCGCCACCAAAGCTATCCATTTAGAGGCCACCAATGACCTAAGTACCCCATCCTTTCTAGCAGCCTTCTCGAGATTCGTTGCTAGACGAGGATGTCCAAAAAATGTTTACTCCGACAATGGTACCAACTTTGTCGGAGCTTCTCGATCTTTACGATCAGAATTTAAAGCGTTTATTGCGGATGCACGCAATAACACGCTTTCAAAACATGCCCACCAGGCATTAACATGGCACTTCATACCCGCAGCAGCCCCTCATATGGGCGGACTGTGGGAAGCAGGTGTGAAAAGCTTCAAAGCACACTTCAAAAAGACAGCCTCTGGTCTGAAATATACTTTCGAGGAGTTTAATACCCTCTTATGCCGAATTGAGTCCTGTCTCAATTCGCGACCCTTAAGTCCCTCTTCAAATGAGCCATCCGATCTAGAGCCTCTCACACCTGGTCACTTTCTGGTTGGCGGACATCTCTTAGCTCCGCCAGAAATAGAAACCAGCGAGAATCCTGCCTCAATTGTGAATCGGTGGCAGAAATTGAAAGGCCTCCATCAAACCTTTTGCAAACGATGGAAAAGGGAATTCCTCATCGAATTGCAAAAACGCACGAAGTGGAAACAACAAAAACCTAACATCAAGGTAGGGGACCTTGTCGTCATTAAAGAGGACAACCTACCACCAAATGAATGGAGAATGGGACGAGTAGTAAAACTACATCCTGGACCCGACAATCAAGTCCGCGTCGTGGACATCACGACACAAAGGGGACAGGTGACTAGACCATTAGTCAAATTGGTCCTACTTCCACCTTACCCAGAAGAAACGGAAAAATCCACACCTAAAACCTCAACGTAATATCTTAATTAATCCAATACCTCTCCAGTAGGAACAAATTTCACTTCGCGATTCACCCTTTACTAGAAGGTGATTGACATCACCACTGTTATACCCTAGCAAACCTAAGAAGCTACAACAACACCTACAACCTACGAAGGATGCAATTGCATCGACATTCTCAAACATTTTTAAATTTATTATCTGTAGGAATATTTGAATTCACTGTTTTGATTTCCCATTATTTTAGTAATTCCCTACCTGAAGTTTGTTGTAGAAAACTAAAGTTGCTAAGAAATGAACAAAAATATATTTTTTTTTCTTCTTAATTTCATTGATTATATTCAGTTTATTGAATTTCGCTTTATGCTTATGCAACTACAACAATTTGTAAATTTTTTTATCCCAGTTTTCTAAAACTACAAAACATAATAAATTTCACAACCCTAATGAGAAAACTGCGAAAGTAAACCACATTATTTTGTACATAAAGGAGAATGTTTGAAAAACGATAACATAATCCGAATTATAGTAACAAACACTTTTGAATATGTAACGCAAAACCTACGCGAAAACTACAATTAAAGGCCTGCGTCTGTTTGTGTGTTCATATGGAAGTAAGCCATGTAGTGGATACACCAGTTTGTTGTGGTCGGTAACCGCGCGAGCTTTCCTACCGGGATGCAATTCGTGCGTTACAATTTTCCCCATTTTTTCTCTAGGTCAATTAAAGCTTGGGTGAGACAAACATCTAAAAAGGCACATTTTTACTTTTACAGTCACATTCACATATTAAGATATTTACCTCTTAGCAGCGGCAACGAGGTGATTAAAGATATCCTTCCAGTTGGCGGCATCCCAGATAGCTTCAACATGGGATGGTCGTAGTCACATCAGCTTTTCTGTGCTTCAGCAATCTGCGCCTTGGCAGCATTCAAGTTGTGCACATATGTTGATGATGCTTCTGATGGTGCAATTCCATGATTTTACGGCAGATGATTGTTCCAAATTGATATTGATAATTTTTGCTAAACTGAACATATACGTATATATATAGTTTTTAAAGATTTAATTCCTTTTAGACTTTTCAATTACAAATGTTCAATATTCATATCTACACTACTAGTACAAAATTAAAATTTCCACTTTATAATAAACTCACCTTTAATATAAATAAAAATTTAATTAAAATATTATACCATATTTCGCCCTCGCTCCATGATGATCCAAATGCGAGCTCCATACGTAAATTCTGATAGCGCTCCTTCTTTGCCGTGGTCCAAGGATTACTTGTGGGTGGCCCATCCACTAAATTGCCGTCACTGGTAACGCACACTTGTGGACTTTTTACGCACTTTTTATACAGCCTTTATGCACACGCAAAACCGAAATGCCAACAAATCATCACTTAACACTTGTGTAATTAATCTAAAGCCCGACCTGAAATTTTTTTTTGCGCGACGATTTCTCACTGGGCAGAAGAACGTCAAGTTCTAACACTACTCACTGGCACATTTGTCACTTATTTTTTTTTCACATATATAATATTAATTTTTATTTTTTCTTTTCACAACTTTTCATTTTGATCAATATTTATTTAACTTTATTATATTAAATTAAATGCAAAGTTTCTATTTTGTTACTTTCACTACCACCAAATTCTTTTCATACGATAAATGCATGTGTAAACGACCGAAAATTACGCATATTATTTTTATTTTACCTTTAATGTGAGTGACTTGAAACTTTGTGCAAACGTGTTTTTCAATCCTCCATTGGCCTCAAATTCTCTTACCGCTTCATCTAATCTTCCTTGGCTTTAGCTGCCTTTGCTTCCCATTCCGCTTGGATTTGTCAGACACTTCACTTTTAATTATTTAAAACCACAATTTGCCCGCACGTTAGCGTCACACGCTGTCTACACTTGAAAAGGAAATGGTGACGGCCATTAAGGAAATTAGGGATTAAGAAACAAAAACAAAAATACCCTACAGGAATGATATATATGGGTTCCACATTCCAGGGATAGTTTGCGTAAAACAACGCAAACTATTAGTTTTTCTAACATCATGCACTTATGTATGCAAATGCTACGAAAAATTATATCTATATATATATATATAATTATTTTTTTTTTCCTTTCGTCTTTTGCTTATCATTTTGTTCTTCTTATATCCAAAATATAATTAGAACAAAAAGAAAAAAATATATATCATGCACACCACGGGAGGACACCTTGTACTTGGTTACGATCCACACATAGCCAAGACACGATCCTCCCATGCGGCGAATATCGCAATGTCCATTAGATGTACCCACCCCCTGGCGGTGAACATACATATTAAAATGACACTAATATGTGATTGTACACAATTAGGTACATTTTTTTGTTTTGGGTGGCAGGGTGTCTCATAGGGCTATGAAAATTCCTCATCGCCAAATAACAAAAAAAACTACTAAAATGCCTAGTGCATATATGCACAGTGCATAACAAAAATATATACATATATTATTTTTCCTTTGTAGTCTCCTTCGCTGTGATCAGCACTGCACTGACCAGCCAAATGCACCACACAACACAAAAAAAAACAACAACTAATTAAAAATATTTCGCCACCCTCCGATGTATATAATATCTTTTCAGAATGACTCGCTACAGTGTGATGAAACAAAGGGCCAGTCGCCACCCTCAACGATACCCGACAGCGTGCCGTTTGTGTGACGCAAGGCACCCAGTACGCCTCTGCCCCGTCTTCCGAGGAAAAAGCCCGATTGAGCGGCTTCGGGAAGCGCTTCTGGGTCACTATTGCGCCAATTGCTTGTCAATGGCCCACAAGTCTCGCAATTGCACAAGCGAGGGAAGGTGCAGACGATGCGGCGACCACCATCATACCATGCTGCATATTTCGGAGGAGCGACGCTCGTGGAGCCAACAAGTCGCTGAAGAAGACAGCGACGTGGTATCAGTCAATGCGTCGGACGATCTTGCGGAGACACCGATTCCCGATCAAACCACGGCTGGAGCGGAAACTAGGCCTTTTCGCCCAGTTGTGGCCGCAGCGGGAACCACGCCTCTCCATACTACCATCGACAGGGGATCGGAGACCAGGCCTCTTCGACTCCTGCTACAACACGAACGTCGGCGCGAGCGTGAATCGGAGACAACGCCTCTCCATACCAGAATGGACAGGGGATCGGAGACCAGGCCTCTTCGACCCCAGCTACAACACGAACGTCGGCGCGAGCGTGGAGCGGAAACTAGGCCTTTTCGACCACGCACGCGAACGACGTTAGTGCGCCAACAACCACGACGCAATGCTCGACTGGCGACTCGGCCTCGCCAGCGAGCATTACCACTCGCATTCCGCGCCGGCGACCTCATTCCAGGCCAGGCGCTACGCCCAGTGGCGACGATCATGCCAACCGCCGTCATCAAAATTGAGGCTGGGGGACGCCTACATCTGGTGCGCGCCCTCATCGACGCGTGCCTCCCAGTCACCATCATCGCAAGCGGCCTCGCAAGGGACCTGGGCTTATTAAGTACCCAAGTAGGAGGCCAGAGGGGGTGCGTGATCACCATTCGCGGAAGGAACGGTAATACGAAGCGCGTTGTCACCCATGCTGCGGTGGTACCAGGATTTCAGCGCGTCACCCCCTTCCGAAGCGTCGACCCGGGTATAGCGGCGCCTTACGTACATATGCGACTGGCGGACTCCAAATTTTTCGAATCCACTCCTATCCGCCTAGTGATAGGAGCAGAAATTTACGCCAGCGTGATGACACAGGAGACCCTGCCACGCTCTCTCAGCACCCTGATGGCGCAGGGCTCTATATTTGGATGGGTACTGTCCGGGGTCTGCCCGCTCAACTAAACTTTTTTATTTTTATTTTGTATAATACAAAGCTGCAATGAATAAACTTTTTGAAATATAATAAATTTTACTTTTTGTGTGCTAATAAATCCACGTACATAAAGTTACATATCTTTACAGCATTTCAGACGGCGCCACAGCCTCCGATGTCGCACCAATATACCGAACGTTGGCTGACACCTCCGTCCTGAAATAATCATTGCTTATCGCAAGGGGGCCGGCATGTTTAGGCCGCACCCTAATATTAAATATAAATTTTTAGCCACCCTAATGGTAACTGCGCCTACCGTTCCGACTGTTGCTAACCACCGTTTCCAGTCGCTGCAACGTGAAGGCCGTTAACCCTGGCATTTCCCCGCCGAACAGTTAAAACGTTTACCGTGTTAAACGTTGTTCGGCGAGGTTACTTTCTTTCTAATTTTTAACTAAAACTTTCACTTGGATTGTACAATCAGGAGCCACCAGACGTGTCAGCCAACAAAGTAAGTAATATGTTGCAAATTATAAAATTACACTAATAATCATATCTAAGACAACAATACATATATGTACAATAATACGTATCGCATATATGTATATTTCTATGCGCATCTATGCATATATCTATGTATATATATATTACTGAAATAAACTAAAAGAATATATACTGACACGCTGTGTTTTCTGTTTTTTATATAAAATATTTCATCGGAGCGACCGTGGAGGCCCACAGTTCAAACCGCCCATTGCGTCGCATCCGAGCGAATATACATTCATTAAACTTTTAAAATTATGGTTTTTCTTTAATTTTATTAATTTCAAAACCTCGAATAAAATCAAGAAAAAAAATTATTATTTCCATAATTTTTTTTTTCAATATGACTGAATAAATAATTGAGAACCATAATTCTTAAAAAAATAATGAAATAAAAAAAAATTTATATTAAAAAAAATTGGTCTCATTGAAAAAAAAAATTTAAATAAACAAACATTTTTTTTTCTTCAATTTAATTGATGTTTTTTAATTTCATTAAATTTTTAAAATTATGGTTTTTCTTTAATTTTAATAATTTTAATAATTTCAAAATTTTAAAACCTCGAATGAAATTAAGAAAAATAATTATTATTTCCATAATTTTTTTTTTTCAATATGACTGAATTTTTTTTTTAAATCATTAAATTTTTAAAAATATATTTGAGACTTATTTTAATGGAAACAAAATTTTTCTGAAAATTTTTGCTTTAATTTTATTAAGAATAAAACCTTTTAATTTTGAATGTTACTGAATTCTTTTTTTAATTAAATTCTTTTTTTTTTGTTTTTATTTTGTTCAAGGAGGTATTCTGGTCTAGAGGCGTTAATTTTAAATATTTCTAAAACTAAGATAACAAAAATGAAAAACATTTTTACTATCCATTTTTTATGGTTTTTATTTATTTATTTACAGACGTGAAATAATAATACAATTATTCTTACACGTAAAAAAGGAGCACTGGCTGCCAGGACCCTCGGCTCGCTGATGTAAAAGTAACAGAGAGTTAGCTTAAAGGTCTTACATGTAAAAGAAGACTAGAAAACTTTATTAAATAAGACTATGGCAAAAATATAATAACTATGTTAGAGGAGCAAACATCAACTCAATTTTTTCAATCCTGATTTAACTAGAAATTCTGACATTTTTGATATATTTTCTGAGGAAGTAGTTCTGAACAGTGTAGAAGGTCTTTGGTTTCGGAAGATACTTTTCCTGATTTGCTCAAAATGTGGGCAGTCGTCGAGTAGGTGGCAGGCCGTTAAAGATGATGAATGACAGTATTGACAGCATGGAAGGCTGGAACCATTGAAAACGTGTGAATGTGTGGCGATTGTGTGGCCTAAACAAAGGCGGACAAGTGATTTGATATCGTTGCAACGGCAATTTAATGAAATAATGATGCGAAGAGGATCCCCAATTAACCATTTGTGCATTATAGGCCCTCTGATGTATAAATTTGTATACGCCTTTGTTCGAAATATAGTGCAAAGTTATTAGTGGTTCCTTCCCAGCGAGTTTAGCCCGTTCGCCCGCTAGATTGTTCCCTCTCATGCCTGCATAACCTGGAATCCACATGAGTTTTTGGCGGTCGCTATTTTTTAATAATTTGCTCCGGATACAGGAGATGCGCCTTGTTTATTGTGTTCATTATAGAGTAAATGACTGATTTGCTATCCATGCAAATTACTGCTTTCGGTAAAGAGTTTTCAGCGAAGGTAATACCATGAAGGATCGCTGCAGCTTCGGCTGTATAAACGGAGACATAGCTAGGGCCGGCCGTTATTGTTTCTCCTTTCGAGTTGACAACTGCAAATGAGGTGTTAGCATCAGTTTTTTAATTTCCAGCAATGTAACTAAGCCCAGATCGGATGATTTACTTTTATTAATTTTCTCTTTGATGTTAAGTGAAAAAGGCTTAATGGCTGCTAATTGCGCAATATTTGTATAAAAAAATCTTTAAATATTTGCTCACGAATTACAGTGATTTCTCTTTCTTTCTCTTCTCCTTGTTAATAATAGACCCCGCTTTTTATTTGCCTCTTAGAAATATAGAAATTTTTTAATGTTCCGTTTTATTGTTGTAATTGCTTGAAAAGTTATGTTATTATTATTTGTTTCTTATGTCATTTATGCTCCTCCTTACGGCAACTGGTAAATTTAGATTTTAACTTAATGGTATTTATTTAACTTTTTTTATGTTTTCTTAATATTTTTGCCTGTTAACTTAGACATTCGAATGTTATGGCATTGTTGTTGTAAAGTTGTTAGCATTACTCTTCCTCGTCTTATTTCATTAAGGAAATGATGATGATGTACGCAGGAGTCCTGCGGAAATCGAGACATTTAATTTTCCTAATGGGCTTATGTCGTCGACAGTGAATTTTGCTGCATGTATGTACGCATCTGTGTTTACTAATGAGCCATTACTCATACGACGTGTGCGACCTGCTAATGTTAAACGGATGTTCTGGCTTATGTACATATGTAGAGTATGTATGTACTTGACAAGAGATTTCATAGTATGGAGCTCTTCCAGAAATATTACTTAGGTTGAGACATAGCTATGAAAAATTGTAAGTTATAAATTAAGCCGAGATGTAACTGCAACGCGTCTTAAAAAAAAAAACTTTAGAAAATGGATATTTATAAATCAATTATTTAAGACATCCGTCTGGGCTAGAATTTCGAAAAAATCGACTTTTTTTTTAGTTTATGCTTTCAAAAATATCCTTGCAAATATTTATATTGTAATTCGTTGTAGTTTAGACGTTAAAACGAGAGCGGTTTGGAGTACAATGCCCAGGTCTAAGCGGGTTAACCGTGTTTTTTCTGGAACTATTTTTTCCGAGTTGGCGGTGTTAATTTCTCAAAAAGTACTGAACTGATTGACTTGAATTTTTAGTATGTTTAGAGTAGACTTGTGGCTCTCGCGGGTAGCAGCATTATTATTGCAATTTTATTATCAATTTGTCTATTTTTTTAAGAGCGAGAACGGGGGTTCCAATAAACAGATAAAATATCTAGAAAAAAATTGTTTTTGCTTTGCAAATCTGCTACCCACCATAGCGATATATCTCCTGATGAATAATCGACCGATTGTTTTCTTTTCAGACATTCCTGAGAAGCCCAATCAGTTACGCCAGTGCCATGTGTGCGTCAGGGAAGCAATTTTTTTTATTATTGTGATTGGAAAATATAAATTTTCTTTTTGTAAATACGACAGCTTTGGCTAGAGTGTTGCGAGAGAGTGTAGTTCTATATAAAATTTTCTAAGAAATTAATTTACGTGTAAGTTTTTTTTATATTTTTATTCCATTTTTTATTCCCAAACGTGAGAGATGTTCCAATTTATTGATGCCGTTCCGCCAAAAATCCCCTGGTCTGGTGTCAAAGAATTTGTTGAGTCAGTTCTTAAGGTTTGACAGGGAGTGGAAAAGATGGTAATCGGTCCGTGAAAAGTCCGGAGAATACGGCGGATGCTGAAAGACCTCCCATTCAAGTGCGGCTTTGACGACTTGTGCAACATGCGGCCTGGCGTTGTCGTGAAGGAGTATAGTTTTACCATGCCGATTAGGTATTTTCAATCAAATATCCTCATTCATGCGTCGTAGCTGAGCAATGTGGAGCTCCTTGTTCACCGCAGCATTATTTTCGAGCATTTCCTAGTCCACCATGGCCTCTCCATTTACAAGCCGCGATTCGGTATTTTAGGGAAATTGTACTCTTGACTACACCTAATGGTGTGAATACCGATTCTGCAAGAGGCACATCGCTCTCTTGCTAGTTCATCTGCTTTTTTGCTACCTTCAATATTCCGATGTCCCGGGACCGGTAAATATTGGTTACAAAAGTTATAAAAATAGTGGAATAATTGCATCAAACAAAAGAGGTTTAAGGAAGCTTCAATAAAAAAAATGTTAAGTACCATTGCTACATAATTTTTAATACAAAAATATGTAAAGAAATTAATTAAAACTTGAGGATATATATTTACAGTTATTTACGTAGTTTTAAAATGATTTACTCTATACGGGCATTTGAGAAGTCTGTTTATAGAGTGGTTCTTGGAGTACGCCTCTCTGAGTTACCACTGTACTTAATCTCAACAGCTGTTCTCAATGCACCAATCGCAGACGCTAGTAATGCATACCTGCACATAGCTACATACTCAACATTATCATCTACATATACCTATACATCCATACATGCATGGACACACAATATTCTCACTCGGTTGCAGCGACTACACTAGGCTGCTGCGCTGGCTGCGCTCTTGCTCTCGAAATATGATAATAGACCGCTACACTCAGCAACGCTCTTCGCAGATCACCTGAGCACCGTGGCTACCTTTTCGAAAAGAAATCAGCAGCATTACATAGCTGTGCGGCATACGGCGTTGCTCTCCTGATAACATTCGCTTTCCTTGTCACTCTTACATCGTGATAACTGCATGACAGCGGGACCTGAGCTGCTATTTGTGAAAGGCGAACTTTATGTTTTCTAAACTGTAATATTTGGTTGTTGCTGTAATATTTGTGTTTAAAATAAATAGTTTGTGTCATAGTTGAAAGCGAAATTCAAAATCAAGTCAAATTATTTTGTGTTAAAAGTTAATCTCATAAGCAAACAACAGTCTTTCATTAACGATGTCTATATTTTCGAATCATTCAAAATGCCTCTTTAACATTTCAAAAGTAACTTACACTGCTAAATAACTTTTATGGATTTAAAAAAAAAAATTTTTTTTCTTAACCCTTAACGGGTATTCTTCGTCGATTTGAAGAACATCGTTTCTCTTTTTCCACTTTTTCATTCTCCACTCACGTTAAAGCTTATCATTATAAAAAGTTAAGTATTGCAGTTTGCTGTATTTTTCATAAAAAAATAATATAAAACTAAAGGGAATTCTCCGATACGACGAGTTGTGTAAAATTATGTTGCCTTTTACGGGCTGAAACAAAGGAGCTGCTTAGCCTTTCAATCGGTGATATTTCGAAGGTGGTGGCTTGTACAACCGGTCATTGGCTATGTGGTAGGCATTTCTTGAGATTAGGAGTTTTTTCTCATGATTATTGTAGAAGTTGCAGAGATTAGGAAGAGGAAGAAACAGTTGAGCAATTCCTTTGCAATTGTCCCGGCTCAGCTAAAATCAGACCAGGTTTTCTAGGTCGATAATTTTTTAATTCACTACCGGAACTGTTCGGCGTAGGGATTGGACTAATCATGCGCTTCATAAGCGCCGCAAAATGGTTCCACGACGAAAAATAAATGAAATTCCCGTGTCGCAATGTGGTAACACAACGGACCTGTAAGGACTAAGTGAGTTGGTCGTAAAGACTGACTACTACCATAACCTAACCTAAACTAAGGGTTAAAAAATTAATGCTTCGTTTCTTAAATTCTAACTCTCCTTCTAAATCCTTGGTAAACACATTTAACGTGAAGCTTTTCTATTTTTCCTGCTGCCGATTCTCATTAACGTGAAAGACCAAAATTCAAACGGATTTGCTTTGAACTTTTCCACCGAAATTCAATATCCCAATTTGCGACAAAATAGCTAGCAAACCGTGATATGAAAAAATAACAAAATTTTCTGGAAAGTACGGAATGTTACTTCGCTAAAAAATTGCATACAACATTTTTTTTGCTCAATACTTTTCCATAGCCAGGAATAACTGAAACGCAGAAAAACTTTCGCGCTTACTACTTTACATTTTCTCACTTTCCATTCGCAAATTGAGGCGATGTCTGCAGCAGAGGCTACCTTTGCGATTCAGTAGATGGCCAATAGTTCAAGTGGAACCGGACACAAGAGAAACGTCAGTGAAGAGGAAAACTGAAAAATGAGAAATGCATTATTGAAAGATGGCGTTGAAGGCTGCTCACCACGTTTAGCATGCGCGGGTTTCGTTTTTTCTAATTTCTTCCTGTACGCTATTCTCAACTTTTCATCATTCTTCGCCACTGCTTTGCTTGACATGAACCAAATTTCCGGTGACAAAATGCAATTGTTATTTTAATGAGGAAAATGTGGATGGCAAACGCAGGGAGTGGAATAGGCGAGGAGGTACATTGGAAAAGTGAATTATGAGTAGCCATGAAGGAGTCGCTGTATACATACATCGGTTGTTGGCGGTGAGGTGTTAGATTCATATTTTTTTTTGGTTTTTTTTCCATTCCTCTTCTTTGCATTTTGCTCGCAACCTCGCTTTAAGCCAGTTAATTACAAATGTGTAAGATTCATGAAATTAAGAAATTACGCAAATCAGCTTAAATAGCTTGCAAGTTTCCTCCAACTCATTGTCACTGCACTACGCCGCATACAAAAGCTTGCATTGCTTGCGGTCAAGGATAAGCGCGTTCGGCAAGGAAGTTATTAGTATTTTTTATAATTTTTTTCTTTTCTTAAAATGCGCCTTTATAATGTTGAAAATTGAAATTATTTTTCCGCAAGCGTGAAAGTGTAAAAGTGCGTCGGCACATTGTTGAAGGGAACCTTGAAAAAGTTGTAACACCTCTTAGCAATGTCCTTGACGGAGTATCCTTCATCACACAGATTGGCCACAATAACGCCGCCATTAAAGCTTTGGTGGTGCTTGCAGCACGCTGCCGTTAATTGCAGTGCAATCAAATTTAATTAACAAAATTAAGCATCCTACAAATGCTCCTGCTACGTACAGCTGCTTCTGTTGCAGGGGCTGCAGTTGCTGTGGCTGCTGTACAGGCTGTAGTGGCTGTAGTTGTGGCGATAGAAGTGGTGGCAACAAAGCTGCTTGATGACGTGAAGAGCTACTTGACTGGATATATAATTTTTTTACTACTTAATTGTTTTACGCAGCATAAAAATGTTGCTGCTTATTTCGCTCAAAGGCAGTTTTGTTCATTGCCTCTCTTCAATGTGTGTGGCATACTTGGTGTGTTAATATGTTTTACCATGTCGTTGTAGTGTTTGCTGTTGCGCCTTTGCTTTGATAGACCCTTCGGCAGCAGTTGGCTTTGCCCTCACTCTTCTATTACAGTGTGTAAGTTTTGATTGAAATCAGCAGCTATAGACAGAACAGAATTGATGAGAAATGAAATTTCTTTAAAAATTTCAGAAATCTTCTAAATACGGGTCAGATATCGGCTGGCCTCTTTCTAAGTCAAATATTAGTAAACTGTATTATATTAAGATACTCACTGTCTCCACCTCAAATGGAAACACATCAGATCCAAAGCAAGCATCTATGGACGCTGAAGCACACAAGAGTAGAAAAGTGGCAGCAAAAGGCCGCTATTGCAAATAGCAAGAAAGACAACTGGGAGCAATTCCGGGCAGATCTAAATAGGGATTCCTGGGGGCTTAGGTAAAAGATTGCAGTGAAGAAATGTGGGAGCTAGGCTACCTACAGCGGAACTAAGCTCGAGCGCTATGGACTGCATCGTAAAAGAACTCTTTCCAAGTCACGAATTCAGAGAAGGCATTGAGTGTTAAATAAACATAGCGGAAGAGTCTCCAATATTCACCAGTTAGAAACTCTAGTTAGTTGCGAGCAAGCTCAAAAACAACAATGCAGCAGACCCTGATGGAGTACCCGCACAAGTCCAATGCGAACTAGCTCAAATACGCTAACCACAAAAAGGTGCTAAAGTATCTAGACATAAGACTGGGGTCACGACTAACCTCCTGCGCCCAAATAAAACGCACAGCAGAGTAAGCCGCTAAGATGGCATCACTACTCAGTAGACATGGGGGTCCAACCCAAAGGAGACGGGAAATAATGATGGCTACTACGCTCTCCGATCTCTTACACAGAGCTGAACTGTGGACAAATGCGCACCAGGCAAATCACCAATGTTAGCTCTTAGCAACGATACAATGAGTGGCAGCTCTGAGAATTGTGTCCGCCTACCACACAGCATCAAGGCCAGCTGTTCAAGTTATAAGTGGTAGACTTACTCGATTTTGGGCGGAAAAAGTTGTGGGCTTTAAAGAAAGAGGGAATGAGAGCAAGAGTTTGCAAACCTGCAGCGCTTTAAATCATCCCTTATGAAGAGTTGGCTATGGCAAGACCGCTGGTTTAACGAAATACGCAGTTGATGGACGGTTAATAAAAGGCGTTGTCACATCGTACAGCAAGATCTTCGGGAAGTATACAACTAAAATCACTTCAGGACACGGGTATTTGCAGGAATGCCTGTTCAAAATAAGAAAAAGCGAACATCCCACATCCACATACGGAGACGTAGCAGAAAATGACGCTGAAGAATCTCGAACGCTGGAGAATGCAGTCGGCCACATAACAACTAAAAATGTAATCGGAAAGATGTTAAGTAGCGAGAAAACGTGGGAGATCATCACTGGTTTCGCGGAAAAAATTCTCCGGGCACAAAGCCGAGGACATCTCTATTGAGGAAGATGAAACGCCACTCTGAAGTAATGCGAAAGCGTTTCCAGGGTGGGCAACGGTTCCAAACGAGGAGGAGTTTTTCAGTGTCCGGACATATCATTGCTGCGACGACAGCTTTGATAATGAAAAATATATATATATTTATTATGGTACTGGAACACACCTTAAAGCAATGACTTCAGCTCAGCATTATACATATTTCTGGCGCATGGAATTTACCACTTTACTCTTAAACAGCGCTTCGAAATGCGACCTGGTCCCGGTTGGTATGTATCGGGTATTTTTCTAAGAGTCTGCGATCGCCTACAGGAGCATCCTAGAGCCCAAGCGAGTTATCTGATAAGCAGTACTGCTAACGACTAGCCAAGCCTACTGTTGATGCAATTCGAAGAGTGACACACATAGCCCAGGAAGCTATCAGCGGGACGTCCCATGAAATGTTTACTATGCAATCATCACACCAGATGTAAAAAGGGCCTTCAACTCAGCGAATTGGCCGAACATAATGTCGGCATTAGAAAACCAAAAAGTGCCGTGCCATCTATTGCGCATCATCAGAAGATAGTATAGTAATGGTATTTGAAAATAAAATACTGACACTGGCGCAAAAACATATGAAGTTTATGCAGGGGTTCCGCAAGGATCGGTTCTTTCGAATTCAATGTAAGATAGGGTTCTAAAGATGAAGCAACGTGATTAAGCAGACGTTGTTGGGTACGCTGACGACATGAGGTGGTTGGCAAGCGACTCGATCTTTTGGAAGCGAACTGTAGCGATACAGCTTCGAGAGTTCAGCGATGGCGTACGAATGCGTACCTCAAGCAAGCAGCACAGGAAACAGAATCAGTCCTCATAAGTCCTCGTAGGCAATAGAAAACAACCACAGTTGGTGGTCACGAAACGCTGTCACAAGAGTATATTAGGTATCTGTGAGTAATGATTGGCACATAACATCACCTTGCAGCAGTTAATTATGAAGCAGGGGCTGTCAATGGAGCAATGGCGAGAATTCTCCCGAACCCGTAGGTGGGCCACAAGGCGAAGGAAGGTGACCATTGTCAAAAATAGCTGACATCTACTATGCAACACCAATATACGCCGAAGTTATTTTGCCATATGCCGCAGGTGTTTCAGACACACAGGCGCAGCGCATTACGAATTCCATGGGCGTATAGAACGGTTTCGGATGACGCAATATGTGTTATTAACGAAAAGATGCCAGTGGGTATCCACGCTAGAGCACTACATCGCTTATACGGTAAGCAAACTCAATTAATAAATTCAATTATTTTTATATTTAATTTATTCTACAAAAGAGATCATTTGACAAAAATTTTGAAAATTTTCCATAAAAAATTACAAATATTTAATCAGAACTTTTTTAAAGAATTTTACTGCGCAGCTTTACAGCTTATTATATTTTCGTATGTAAGTTTGAAGTACGTATTAAGAATGAGTTTGAAGTAGCTCAAAACTCCCGCTAATTTTTAATATTTTCCCCTCTTAGTGGTGTTATGCATTTTTCCTACGACCAGACCTGTACAAATTTCCGTATTTTTTTTAATTTTTTTTAAAGGGAGAAAATGCGAAGCTTCGCCAGAGAAGAAACTTATCAAAAATCAAAGAAAGTCTTGAGTGACTTGAAGTTTGCACTTTTTTGGACTTAAATTGATTCGGTTACAAAACTGCATACCAATTTTTTTCATTTAATTCAGTTAAAAAAATTTCAAGTTTTGTTGAACATTTTTCGCATTTTTGTGAATCTTGTACAAAGTTTCAAACTTGGTTTATTTTATATTTAATTTTATTGGAGGTTTTGCACTTGAACGTCATAGTATTTTGCAGCTTCTATTTATCAAGTACCTCAGCCAGACCCAGTTCTTTTATTAAACTTAAGGCCGTCGCCTCATTTGAAGTGGTGTTTTTTGGGTGTTTCTTTAAAGGCATGTAAAATGTAAACGAAAAAAGATTTTTTATTTTTGTTCTGAGTATTTGACTTTTTGATCTATTGTTAAAAAATAAAAATTTGTTTCGGACATAAATAAAATTTAAATGACGTGCAATTGATATCGCTTTTCTGTGAACTACGATCATTCGGAAAAAAAATTAATATTTTTTTCAGACCTTTAAATTCAAAAGTGTCAAAACACGGTTTTTTCATCTTAAAACGTCGCCATTTTGTAAATTTTATTACTATTAAAGATCGTAATTCACTATAATGATAACGATATTCATACTGAGTAAAAGCCTTTCTGTCTTTTTGAGGTCGCCAGCCACATACCTGTTTTTGGAAGACCATTTTTAGAAGACTGGCAACTCTTTGAACAAACCTCGTACGGCAAAAAAAAATTTTTTTTAACAATAGATCAAATATTAAAATACTGCAAACAAAGATAAAAAATCTGTTTCCATTTCCTATGATGGCCTTAAGATAAAGCGTTTTTTTTTGTGGATGATGGGAAGCATCAAACCAAACGCGTATGGCCAAAGCCGTGGCGTGGGACTCTAATTCAACTAAGCCCCCCTCATGTCCTACGGTATGTCCTCCTGGAACTTTACCGTTAAGTAGTACGTCAGGAGGCCGTTGCGAGTATATATTATTACTGAATCGTCTGTTACTTTCCCACTACCACCAACACAATGTCGTCAATGTCGTCTGCGTATCCAATGAGGGTAGTATCTTCAGGAAGCTCAACCTTGAGGATACAGTCATACATATCATTCCAAAGTGTTGGGCCAAGCACCGAGCCTTGTGGAACATCGCCAGTTACTTACTTATTCCGTTGTCAGTATCATTAAGCAGGAGTCTGTTTTCGAACTAGCTTGATATGATTTTTTGCAGGTAAATCGGCGCCGCAAATCCTCTCAGTGCACTCATAATCTGGGACTAGCTTGCGGAGTTGAACGCATTTTTTATATTTAAGGTAATAACAGCGCAGTATTTCTTCGTGCCACCTTTCCATTTCCTGGCGCTAGTGGGTTGACGAGCAATACTCATTACAGCTTGTATTGCGACCACGGTTGAACGTCCTTTTCTAAAGCCGAATTGGTTTGGGAAAGGCCCTGTTGGTTTCTCCAGAAATTCTTGCATTCTGTTACATTTGATGCATTCTAGTATTTTGACGAGTGTATCCAGCCTACAGAGTGGACGGTATGCCGATGGATGGTCCGGCGGCTTTCCTGGTTTGGGTAGCAGTACTAACCTCTGTTTCTTCCACACTTTTGGGAAAGCGCCTGCGTTGAGACATGTGTTGTACAATTTAGCAAAAACCTCGGGTGTTGATTTAAGTGCTGCTTTCACAGCTACATTTGGAAAGCCATCTAAGCTCGGAGCTTTGTTATTAGCAATGCGCTGTACTGTGGAAAGCACTTCTTGTGTGGTGACTTCTGGGATGTCAACTGCCATCACGCGTTGTGTCTGTAGTGGATTTGACTCCACCTGATATGGAAATACTGTGGAAACCACTACACGCAATAGGGCTTGGCACGTTGGCCGTGGTCCTCTTGGATTCTTAATAGTTCTCATTACAACCTTATATCCCATTCCCCAGAGGTCGACGTTCACGCTGTCGCAAAACTCTTTAAAACAGCGATTTTTGCTAGCCTGTATAGTTTTTTTAAGCGCAGCTTTACAGGTTTTATGTTCTGCTAATAATATAGCGTCCACGGCTGGTGTACCACGAGCTCGCTTCAGCTTTCTGCGCACCCGATTGCAGTCTCCTACTATTTTTTCGATGTGACTATTGCACCAATATACTGCTTTTCTGTGTGGCCTTCCCGATAACCTAGGCATGATCGCGTCGCAGGCCTTGCTGAGACTGTTGCTTATGACCGCCGTCATGCCTTTTGCTTTCATTTCCTCAATGCTATGTAGAGTTAGGCTTTCCGCTCATGCTAAAAACTTCGGGATCAAAAGATTGTCTCTTCCACCCTTTTTGCTGTGCTCTTTGAAGGCGAAAATCACTATTTTCTACACCCATTAGTATATCGATGGTTGTTGACTTATGATCGCTGTACGTGTAGATGGAGCTTACAGTCCATGTTGCGTTGCGCGCTATAGTACTTATCCTTGGTTCAGAGTTATGAGCTTTTTAAATTTTTAATTAAATAAGTAAATAGCAAAAAGTGATCAGTATGTGGTGCCATTATTATAATTTCATTTATTTTTACTCTCTGATTCATGATTAAGTTGGCGTGCTGCACTGTCTTTCCGCTTCGTTCACCTGCGTATAGATTTCCTCATACTTCCCCTGGCTAAGCTGTTTGAAAATCAAGTTGAAGGTAACAAGAGCGGTCACAGAGATATTACACGCAGCTTCAACTTATATTCCATCATTTTGCCTTCGCACATAACTTTTCAACATTCTTTCATCTTCAGCTCGTAGCATAACTAGCAAACGGACAAACCAACCAACGCCATTGTAGGTGGCATGCAACGAAAGTGGCAATTAACTAAATTAACGCAATTCAAACGTACGTAATGCGGCGGCAAGTGGCAGTGGCAAGATTGCGGCACAAGTACACTTAAGTGCAAAAATATGCACTCGACGGCCTTTGTTGCACGAGAATTTCTTCGTTGGAACATCAGGAATTGCTTAATTGTGACCGCATTGCATGGAGCAATTTGATGTAATTCTTGTGACTCTGCAACAAAATGTTATAAATTTTTGGTTAGCCACATAATTTGCGTGAGCAAACAGGCTGCCTGCTGAATGCTGAAATTGTCTAGCAGGTGCTTATGATTGTGCGGGTGTGTGCGTGTGCATGTGTGAATGTAATTAATGCATGTGTGTGTGTGTGTGTGTGTGTGACCATTTTGTACCATTTCTCAAGCATTTCAGACTCATTTATCACTTGAGCAATGCAGCAGGCGAACGATTATTTGAACAAAAAAAAAAAACTTAAATAAAAGCATGAAAGCACCCACACGGCTGCAACTGCCCATATGTATGCATGTATGTGTGCACTGTATATTTACATTACTATTGGTGTGCACCTACAAACACTATGTGTGGTAGGCACACGATAAGCGACAAGCTAAAGAATATCCTAATGGCATTTGCATATTGCAACACCAGCAGCCGCATCGCAACTCGATCCACGGAAGCATGCAGAAAAACAAAAACAAATTACGTTGCCGCAAATTTAGCTTCAACCGCATAATTAATGAAAATTTGCCAGACTACGCGCATCCGTTTTCGTGTTGCCGCTTACATGGTAACAAAAACAAATCCACCAACAGCAGCTTTGACAAACACTTATTTGTCCTGCCATTTGCCATGGCGCGTAAACTTAATACTTCACTGATGCTTTACCAATCGCTAGCGGCGGCTATGGCCACACATGACTGTGTCATTTTCAACGGTATCCTCTGCCAGCCCACTTATGTCTGCTGTATGCATTCAGCACAACATTCGCGTGGCACTAAAGATAATAGCCGTCTTGTGTGGAAAGTGACACCACCTGCACATACACACACAAATGCACATATCCATACATATCGAAGGGTACAGTATCATAGTATCCGTATAAGTCCTCGCGGATATGCTAGCAGTTAAGCTGACTGCTTTCGAATTCGCTGAAAAAAACACCGAGTGGACCCAGCACAACTGACCAACCGAAAGACTGAACGGGAGCGAAGCAGCCATACGCGGCAGGTGGAATGGAAGAAATCTATGAACGCACGATGGACATATCGATTGATTCCGGATATCTTCAAATGGATAAAATGAAAGCATGGTCAGTTAGTCTTCTACCTCACCCAAGTACTTAGTAGACATGGATGCTTATATTTAAACATGCATATATTGCATACGAGGGCGGTCCAATCAGTACCCGTGTTTGATCACAGAGGCTGTTTCTGAGGGAAGTTGGTGTTAGCATCGTGAGCGACCATCAATCAAACAACGGGAAAACAAATTTCAGACTGATTGATAGGTTACTTTAGATCTGGCAGCTATTCGAGTAAACCGTATTCCGAAATTTTCGCTAAGATGGAAAAAGCGCAGTGTCCTTCCATAATTCGCTTTTGGTTTTTGGAAGGGAAAAAATGCGAGGAGATAAAAGTAAAGTTTGATGCTGTCCATAGGAACGCTTCGCCATTTATGACCATAGTTAAATATTGGTTCAACGAACTTCAAAGTGGGCTAACATCTGTTTCTGATGAGGAGCGATCAGGACACCCAGCAGACGTGGTTACCCAGGAAATCATTCAAAAATTCCACGACATGATTCTCGTTCAGCGGCGAATGAAAGTGCGCGAAGTAACAGAGACCATTTTAAATTTCAACAGAGACCATATGTGTGTCGAACGGAATGGCAATTAATCTTTTACACGATAAGTTGGCGATGAAAAAATGGGTGCCGCGATTGCTCACAAGCAACCACAATCGTATACGGCTGTTAACTTCGAAGGGGTGTTTGAAGCAATTTAAGCGAGAACCGATGGCATTTTTCCATCGAGTTATCACTGTTGATGAAACCTGAACTCATCATTACACACCAAAAACTAAACAACAATCAAAACAATTCATTTCTCCCAGTGAATCTGTTCCATAGAAGGCGAAGACAGTCTCATCGGCCGGAAAGGTAATGGCGATAATTTTTTGGAATGCGAACGGCGTCATCCTCATGGATTTTTTTAGAAAAAGGAAAAACGATCATTGGACTATACTCGAATACTACAGTGAGTTAATGGACCGCTTTCACATAAAACTGAAGGAGATACGGCCGTATTTGGCGAAAGAGAAGGTACTGTTTCACCACGATAACGCACCATTACATTCATCCGGAGTTGTCGCCGCCAAACTGCATGAGTTGCGTTATGAACCGCAGCCGCACCCCCGTATTCATTCGATCGGGCTCCCTGCGACTTTTTTTGAAGAAATTGCTTGCGGGAAAAAAATCAAAAAATTAAACGAGGAAGTTATCGCCGAGACAGAGGCGTATTTTGGAGAGATTCAAAAAATCTATTTGTGGGTTTTAAAAAAATGGCCGGAGCGTTGGTAGAAGTACATCTTTTTAAAAGGGAACTATGTTGAAAAATAAATTTTGTTTTTTTAAATGGTATCTTCATTTATAACATGGGTACTCATTGAACCCCCCTCGTATATTTAAACACGATGACTACCCGTACTGCTCTTAGTAGAAGATGTAAGCCATATTTTCTTTGTCTGCCCTCGTTATGAGTTCCGAAAGGAAGAATTGAGTATTGGGGTTGCGAAACCAATAACGGATAATGTATCCACTAGGTTAGGATACTATGCTTCACTCAGGATAATATAATAACATTGGTCCTCTGTCTGTAATATGGCAAAAATAGTAATTACCAAACAGCATCCCTCTGAACAGCAACGCAGTTCTTCATGAAGAGACAATAGGCCGCTCCCCCTCCCAGAAGTAATACTGTTGTCCCGCGAGAGCGAAACGGAGCTGGTGACGGTTCTTAGTGCATGACTCGAAGAACAAGTCTCACACTTTTCGGGTTTCAATGCTTTTTGCCACCTCCATAAAAAAAATAAAAATACCAGGTTAGGATGTATATTAAACAATACTCACATCAATAAGTTAATTAATTAGTTAGTTAAATAATCCGCCAAAAATCGCCTGATCTGGTGTCAAACAAGTCGTTGAGCCAGTTTTTAAGAAGCTAACGCTCTTCATATGGTTAAACAAGGGGCGGCAAAGAATACGGCGGATGCTGAAAGATCTCCCATTCGAGCTCTTTGACAACCTGTGCAATATGTGGCCTGGCGTTGTCGTGAAGGAGTATGTTTTGGCCATGTCGGTCAGGTCTTTTCAGTCGAACAGCCTCATTCACGCGGTGTAGCTGGGCAATGTAGTGCTTCTTGTTGACCGTGGCATTCTTTTCGAGCATTTTCCAGTACTCCATGACCTCCCAGCCCCAACAAATACACACCATGATCTTCTTTGGACGAAGATTCGGCTTGACTCTCGGATTTAGCGTGTCTCATGGAGTCACTCACTCCTTTCTTTGCTTCATTGGCTTCATATATAGGCTTCATTTCGCATCTCCCGTAACAATTCGCTACAAAACGCACTGCTTATGGCCGCCTATTGCTCGATGGCGGGCGAAATGCTGAGAAGAAATTTGATGGTGTCTTTCTTTGAATGAAGGCGATTGAGAACCGTTTTATGATCGTGACTTCGCGACCGGCTTGACGACCGTTCTCCTTCAAAAGTTGTTCGAGACATCCTTCATCGAACTCAGAAGAGTTTGAGCTCCGGGATGTATCATCGACTTCAAAGTCGCCATTTTTTAACTTTGCAAACCATTTCCGTACCGGCCAGCGTAGTCGAATGGGTTGGTGCGTGACTACGATTCGGAATTCAGAGAGAACTTAGGTTCGAATCTCGGTGAAAGACCAAAAATGCAGAATACTTTTTTTCTAATAGCGGCCGCCCCTCCGCAGGCAATGACAAACTTCCAAGCGTATTTCTGTCACGAAAAAGCTCCTGATAAAAAGTATCTACCGTTCGGAGTCGGATTGAAACTGTAGGTCTTTCCATTTGTGGAACAACATCAAACACACCACAAATAGGAGGAGGAGCTCGGCCAAACACCTAACAGAAGTGTACGCGCCAATTATTTATTTTTTTTTTTTTTTTAAAAAATGGCCGGAGCGTTGGGAGCAGTGTATCTTTTTAAAAGGGGTCTATGCTGAAAAATAAATTTTGTTTTTTTAAATGGTATCTTCATTTATAACATGGGTACTCATTGAACCCCCCTCGTATATTTAAACACGAGGACTATCCGTACTGCTCTTAGTAGAAGATGTTAGCCTTATTTTCTTTGTCTGCCCTCGTTTTGAGTTCCGAAAGGAAGAATTGGGTTGCGAAACCAATAACGGGTAATATATCCACTAGGCTAAGATACTATGCTTCACTCAGGATAACATAATAACATTGGTGCTCTGTCAGTAATATGGCAAAAATAGTAATTACCAAACAGCATCGCGCTGAACAAAACCGTAGTTCTTCATGAAGAGACAATAGGACGCCCCCCTTTCCGGTAAGTAATATTTATCGGTTGTCCCGCGAGAGGCAAACGGAGCTGGTGTGGGTTCTTAGTGGTATAGCTGGGCAATGTAGTGCTCCTTGTTGACCGTGGCATTCTTTTCGAGCATTTTCCAGTACTCCATGACCTCCCAGCCCCAACAAATACACACCATGATCTTCTTTGGACGAAGATTCGCCTTGACTCTCGGACTTAGCGTATCTCCTGGAGCCACCCATTCCTTTCTTTGCTTCATGTTAATGTATAGCTACCATTTCTCATCTTCCGTGACGATTCAGTGCAAAAAGCGCTGTTTGTGCCGCGTGCGAGATGCGGGCGAGCTGCTGAAAAATAATTTGAAGCCGACTTTCTTTATTTGTTTTGTTGAGTTCGTGAGGCATCCAGGAACCTAATTTTTCGGTAAATCTCATTGAATGGAGTTGATTCAGAATCGTTTTATGATCACAATTAATTTTTTTCGCCACTTGACGACCGTTCTTCTTCAAAATTTAGTTGAGACGTTCTTTATCGAATTCAGAGGGCCTTCCGATACGGGACGTGTCATCGACCTCAAAGTCGCCATTTTTTAACTTTGCAAACCATTTCCGTACCGGCCACCGTAGTCGAATGGGTTGGTACGTGGCTAACATTCAGAATTCAGAGAGAACTTCAAGCAAAGAGCCGTTGATCTTTTACGGGAAAAGTTTCCGGACCGTATTATCTCTCGAAAAGGTGATCACAATTAGCCACCGAGATCCTGTGATTTAACACCTTGTGACTTTGTGTTCTTTGGGGCCACGTGAAAGAGAAGATCAACGCCACTCAAGCCACTTTGCAATTTGGTTAGGGAAACTTTGATGAAAAGGAGATTGTCCTATAAGCGTGGTCGTGAAATAAAAATCGGATCATTTATATTAAAAAGTAGCATTTTTCTTTGAATATAAAAACAAGTCCTCTTCTTCGAAAACCCTTCATATATGTATGTATGTATTAACCATTTCCGTGCTGTAGACTCGTCCATGACACGTTCTCCACACAAATGTCCCAGACTACTTCGGCAGCGTTTTGCCCTCGACATTTTCTAAGCCCCAATCCTTTTCTGAGCCCAAAAGTCAATTAAATAACTCAAAAATATAAATAACATAGTTTTGTTGAGCAGAAATAGTTCTATCGAATGGATACTTACCCTTTGCCAAACAGCAAACAAATCGCTGTAAAATAAAAGAAAATATAAAAAGGTTATGAACTCATTACCCAAACGCAATAATAATAATAATTATCGATAGCAAAGAAAACACAGGGTTGTACGGAAAAAAGTAACTTTTTATTTTTATATTGGGAGTTGAGCTTGAAAGAGTAGAGAATCCTGTTTTAAGTAAACCTTATAATATGGCTCACGTATAAGTTAAAATATGACAATTATGAGTAAATTTTTTTGTGTGTGGATTTATTTGCATACCAGCAGACGTGTAAGCGCAATAACTTCAGGTGTCAGACTCATTTAATTTTACATTTTGCCGTAAAAAACTTTTTCAAATAAATTTCGCAGGCACAAGGCTACTAACCGCTACCGTAATTTCTTTTGACCACCTACATACCAACCTTAGACTTAGCCAGAAGTTTCAATATTTCCACTGCTAAATGATGCGCTCTCAGAAAGCCATTACTCAACTTAAGCGCTAAGCTCATGCAAGCAGATTGCATTGAAAGCGATTTCAAAATGCACTTAAGTAAATTTTCATGCTCATGAGATGCGATCAAAGCCTGTGAATCTGTTACGAATACACGTCTAGCCGTCACACAAAACCACCCACATACACACCCATATAAGCACATTAACATACATAAAGGAGCACTTTACATACACACACACACAAATGCAGATGTGTATATCAAAAAGCAAATGGCACATAAATTGTTGTTATTGCTGTTGTTGTTGTTGTTGCACTTGTTGACGTTGTTGTAGCCGAACATTGGTGGCGTGTCAAAGTGCTCGCCATAAATCAACGCCACCCCAAGCAAGCAATGTGAACTTCACTTAAGCTGGAACATTAAAAGCAGATTTCCTGCTTAGCTAACCGACTACCGACCGCATAGTTTAAGCGACAAAGCAAACACAAACACACGCACACACGTATGTACAAATGCTGTTGAGTATGCGATAGGTATATGAACGTATGCAAGTGTGGCTGTCAAGTAAATGTGCATAATCGTCAGGGCAGCAACAAAAGGAATTTCCTTTCGAGATACCACAAAAACACAAAAGTTCAACGCCAACTTGCTGACCACAAGCCAAAAGTCTTAGTACAGTGCATGGCGCCCAAACACCGACTGTCACACATGTTTGTATGTATGTATGTATGTATGCTTGCGTGAATATGTATGCATTTGCATGAACAAACTGTATGCATGTACCCAAGGATGGAAGTGTGTGTGTGTGTTTATTGGTAAGCGGAGAGAGGCGTCACGCAGCGGCAGGCAAATAAATAATTCCAGCACTTAAATCAACGAGGCCAAACTTCGTTGCCAGCAGTGGCACAACTTTGGCTGTTCCGCTTCCCACACTCATACTTCCACACACATACGAGTACTTGTTTGCCATTTTTTTCCTACTTTGGCTCTCCCTTCCGCTCTCTCTCTCTCTCTCTCTTTATTTCATTTGGCTAAGCTGATTGACTGCCTAGTGCATGGCAGCGGGTCAAACAACATCAGCGCGTAGGCGACCTCATTGATTGTGACAGTGGTGATGGCGGTGCCGTTGTCGTTTGTCGCTGTCGTTGTTGTTGCTTGCTGCCGTTGCCAAGCTTTGGAAATCAAGAAAAATTGTGTGCACCTATAAAAACTTTTAAAAGCTGAGCATCGCAACCATTCACCCGAGTCACCTTCAACTATTTATTTGCACTTTGTCCCATCGCTATTGGCAAGCCGAAATGCATTCACAAAATAGCGCTTGCATATGTGTGAGTGTCCTAGTATGTGCATGTCCGTTCTCTTTGTTTATTTTTGGCCATGAATGCGAGTTGAGCGCGTGGTACTCATTCGTCTTGTGCTGTCATTTGTTGTTGGCTTTGGGCCTATTTATTCACATGGCCATCCATTCATTCGTGCATTCATTCATTTATAGAATGGTTCAAGATGGATTATTTTATATTCTTTTTTCTTTTTGATGATGGAACAAGAATCAACGAAACCTACACAGCAGTTAACTAGGTTTAAAGTTTCAGTCACCTTGAGAGATATCCGATTGTAAGAAACTCTTGCATTTTTTGAAAATTAATTTTCTTAAATATATTTAAAAGATAAAAATGGAAAGGTAAGGATTTAGGTTGACATGGAAATTCAAATCAGGGTCAGCAACGCAAAGTAAAGCATGATTTCGTATGCAGAAGTCTACAAAAGTGGCTGGAGCGTTTGGTTGTCGTTTATTTTTTCGTGGTCAGAGTTCAATGAAAAAAATTAAAACAAGCTTGAGGGGAGTTAAATTGGGGGAGCAAAGGCTGGTGAATCCACACCCATTTATTTATGGCTGACTAAGGTCGGCAGCTCTCGTAAATGTACTGTCAAGCCATGATGGAAAGAGTATTGACATGGCGCCTATCGTGGTCCCGTTACTTTGCTCTCAGCGAATTTGACAAGGAGTTACGTGATTTTAGCTCCAGTATGGCCAGATTACCATTTTCGTAACTTGATTTAGCATTTTTTTTGTTATTTAGTCTCGGAGTTTTAGTTCTTTCTTCATGACATTTTTCTAGCTGTTCTAATTAAAATGTAATATTTATAATTTTGTAAAATATACAGTTTTAATAATTAGTTAAATAATTCACTCAGTTTTATTTAGCTTTACTTTTTTTTAACATCTGGTGGCATTGCCCGCGATTGCAGGTGTTGTTGGTGTTATTCTGCTTTCGGCAGTCAAATCTCTCTCTCGGTACTGCAGTGTTGCCTAGCTTTGGACATAAAAACGCACTAAAATGCCCATTTAAAGAAAATAAAATACCAAATTTTTATTGAATCACTTAAAGAACTTTGAACCGAACTAAAGTTTCGGTAGCTTTAAATTAAAAAAAAGAAACAAACACGAAACTTCAAAATTCTCGCATTTTCGGTATAAAAAAGCACTAAATTTATTGCGAAGAGCAAATGGTTGGCAATACTGCACAACTCGGGAAAACGTGACGATACGCACTCTCTGATGAGCGCAATCTGTTTTCTATCATTCTTGGAAAAAAGTGCGTCCAAACTCAAATGTCAAATTTTGATATTTCGACAACAGCTCACTTCAATGTAAACAAGGCAATATAGCAAATACTCTTCAAGCTTTTGCCAAGTTAGCTAAATTTTCAAATTAAAATGTATTCGTTGATATCACCGGTTGTGTTAATGGAAAGGAAAGTGAAAGAAGCAAACGGAGTCTCAGAATTGAGCGAAAAATATGGAGAGATGCAAGCAATCCTCTCGATATGGACGAACTAATGTAAGTGTTTGTCTTTTTGTTAAAGAAAAAGTTAACTTAGATACAGTTTAAAACAGGTTTAGCAAAAATTGCCGGTTAAATAAAGCTGCATTTACTTACGTTTTGAGTTTTATTGAAGACGGCGCGAGGTCGTCGTCCAAAACTCTAGTTCTCCGACTATCCTCTGTTAACTGGTTTCTTGCGGAGGGTGGATATCAGCACAGATTTGGCAAAGATTTCGACGGGCCAATGGGCTAGTCAACATTTAGCTGTGTACCAAAAGACGTATTGGCGTCACTACAAACACGATTGTGTTCTCAGTGGGTAAATCTCGACATGCGAGCCAATGAAAAACGGCAAAGCAAGAGAACCTGGCATCATATTGTATGTGGATGGGGCGCACATAAAAATAATTTCCCCCACTAAAGAAAAATGCCTCTACTACAACCGGAAGGGCTAGTACAGTAATGCCATGATTGATTTCTCCTTTATTAGCTCCAACAAAGTAGCAATTTGCTGCCGTGTTGTTACAACTTTACACCAGTGGAAGTCACATAAAAGTGCATACGTTTACTTCAACAATTTCTTTTTTATTTATAGTTAAGTTAATATAAGACTTACATTTTACAGCTTTTTTATTAGTTTCCTTTTAAATCCTCTTTTTATTTCTCGTTCTAATTTTTGTCCGTTAGTTTAACGTCGGCGTAGAAAAATTGTACAAAACTGTAAGATTTGACGTTGCGAGTGCATTCGGAGAATGTTACTCTACGACTTTCGAGTTGTATGATTACAATTTCTTAGTTTCTACGGAAAACAGTCAATGATGAATTGCATGATAGAGCTGAATATAAAGCCTTCATACAATATTTTTGCGTTATTACGCGGAAGAGACCGTGGCAAGAAAATATGTGGATGTGTACGATTAATTTCTTGTGTTTGGTTATTTCCATTGCTTTCGTCTACTCTTATTCGTCACAAACAAGTAATTCTCCTTCCTTTTGTTTATTTATTCTCTCTTACGACACGGCGAATTCTGAAAGCGCAATCTTGTACTCCATCTTTCTTGACCAAGGATGATAGATTTATCAGGTTGAGCTCTTTAACTATGGTGAAAAAGAAAATTGTGAGGAGAACTTCAGCTGCCACGTCACTTAAGAGATTCGTTCAGATTCTGCACGATCATTTCACACACACTCACACACTCGTCCAATCAGTCGTTGTTTAGACAGCAACGAAGAGTCATTGGTTGATTTTTTCATACCATATACCAACATCATAATATCACCTTTTTTTTTTGTAAACGCACCACAAATGACTTTTGTCTCTCAGTTGATTCTGTCGAATTCGCTCAGATCCGAATAACGGTCTGTTAAAGAGCACACCTCTAAGACTCTTTCCCTATGTGATGCGTGTACTACTCGCACGAGTAAACTTTGCCGACCTCTGTATCAAATGAAGAGACTGCTTTTTCTGCCTTGAAAGATTCAAATGGAAGTTTACACTCGATGTTTGTGATTAGCATAAACCAGCATGAGAATATAAGAACGATTGTCGGGATTTGGTGATTCTTTAGAAACTTTATTGAATAATGGAATTATAATTATTAGCTTTGTAGTTGTAACAGCATTAAATACACAAACGAGTACACAAAATACTTCGAAGGCGTGCCACTAAGTTGAGAGCTCCCTGCCGGTTATGCAGTCTTGTCATAATGGCTGGCTATTTTACAACAAAAAAAAAAGAGCATTGAAAGGCTTAAGCCAGAGTTTTCCCCATTTTGGCAAGATTTGTGAGAAAGCGAGAAAAAAAATTCTATGTCTTATCCCATGGCTATGACAAGTTTTTATTTCCAAGTTCGAAGCTTTGCTAAAAATTTTTCTATCAATCTGATCTTTCAAGAGCATCGAAAGGGGCACTCAACCCCGTGTAAATATATACCCAACCGGGGCACAAGCGCACTCAAATAAAATTAGTAAAAAATTAAAAAAAAATATCCTTAAAATAATAGTCAATTTGTTTATTAAAATGTCCTCCTAGTAATAACAGTAAATACGCTGTGTGCAAAAATTTCGAAGTTTGAGAGCAAGTCAATTAAGTTAAAAATGAATTGAAATACAACCCAGTGTTGCAGAAATATGAAAATTTATTTTTAATGCATTTTAATTTGGCAGACAATTTTTAAATTTACAAATTTTTGTTTTTGGAAAGCAAACTGTAGGCGCCCGCAGTTCGGCTGTTTTGCTCTTTTAATTTATGTAAATAGAAAATATGCATTTGTGTTAGTGTGAGTGTGCGACTAAGTCAACAACAGTGACAATAAAATCAACACAGCTGTGAGAAAGGCAAACAACCGACTGCGAAGTGGGCAATTCTTGTTTTTTTTTTTTAATTTTTTGTCGTTGTTTTTTGAGTAGTCATTGTTATTATTGTTGCTGTTAGTGCCGAAAAAAAACGAGTGTCACGTAATTGCAATTTGCTTAATTCACAACGCACTTGATGCATTTGGGGCGCGCACAATGACTGCAAAAACAAGAATAAAAACAAAAATTAAAACAACAAATTCAACACCAACTACAAAATACTTAAGCCCCTGTAGGGAGAACTGAACTGTGTGGTGTAGCAGATGTCCGCCTAAGAACTTAAATTTGTGGGAAGAATAGTGGTAAAACAATGGAAACAAAAAAAAAATTATCACAAACAAAACATTTAAAGAAAAATATTTAATTTAAAAAGAATTTTTTAAAAAAATATTTCATTGAAAAAAATAATAAAAAAAAAATTTCATTGAAAAACAATATTTAAAAAAATATTTTATTCAAAAAACAAAAATGTAAAAAAAATATTAAAAAGAAAATAGTTAAAAAAAATGTTTAAAAAGAATTTTTTTTTTATGTATTGTTTTTAATTAAATATAAAAAAAAACATTTCAAACGATTACTCTTTAGTAATCAATTAGGTTCAATTATTTTGAGTAACTTCATCCACATCCCGTAAATAGGCATACATACCTACTTACCTTCAAAGGGCCTGTTGTAGTGGCATTGTGCAAGCCCAGTTAATACAGCATAACTTTTCTAAAAGCCAAATCAGTTTTTCTGTTTAAGAAGTCCCACTATTAAACAAAAATTGTTGGTGTAAATAAAATGTTTGTGCTCTTAGTATAGCAGGGCAGTTGCAAAAACATTCCCTACGTCAAGCTTTCCTTGCAGATTTCTTCACCGTCACGGTTTCTGCTACACAACTTTCAGCGTTCAATAAATCTTAATCAATAACAACACCGAGGCTTGTTTGTTGCAATTTCGTTAATAGTATAAGGTTTCAGATTAGTAGGTTATCAGCCTACCTTTCCGATTCTGGTGCCGAGGTTTCGATGTTTGGCTAGCTGCAACAGCATTTCCTCTATGACACATGGCAAAGTTATGTCGTCTTAACTCGATCGTCAGAGCCTTATCCGTTTTAAACAGGGGTACCACTTAAAGGTGATGCTGACAGCTTTGAAGCAAGCTAGGCTTTGTATTCGCGTCACCGACCCCATTTCACCGCGTTATATATTATCAGTTTCAGCTGCATACAAAGATTCGAGATTATCAGCACTAAGCTTGAAGAAGTTAACTCCTTTTGTTATCTTGGCATCATAATATCCTAAAATAGTAGCTCAACAGAAGATATTATGAAACGCATAAAAAAGGTCAAGCAGCGAAACACCAAGATAAAAATGTTTCAAATATCAAGTCAGTTCTACTGTATGGTTGCGAAACTTGGAACTTTACAGTTACAGTCATGAAACGCCAACAAAGCTTTGTAAATCGCTGCCTGCGGCCTCATCATTTTGCCAAACACCATAGCAAACAACAGTCTGTGGAGTATCACCAAACAAACTATAATAAAAACCAAAAAACAAAAAAAGGAAAACCTGAAAAGGAAATGGGATTGACTTGGACATATTCTTAGAAGAGAATCAAGCGACATCACACGCACTGCAACTGATTGGAATCCACAAGGAAATCGAGGAAGAGGTAGACGCTCGCTGACCGTATGGCTCGGAGCCCGCGACGGGCATAGGGCAGATATTATTTCTAAAAATAAATGCCATGAAATTATCTATCAAATTATAAGAAAAAAATTTCATTCCAAGAATATTTCTGTTTTTTATAGTCATTTTAAGTTCCGTTTTAGGTTTTGTTGCTTATTTGGTGCACTGTGGGTAGAAGTGTTGATATTTTGTGCTTGCGGGAATGTTGATGTTATAAAAGTTGTTGAAGTTGCTGGTGAAGAGCAAATCAGATTGGACAGGGAACATACTGATGTTGTAGCTGCTGTGTTTGTATTGTTATTGTGTTTGTTCTTGATGCCGTTGAGAGCGAGAGAGCGTACAGAGCGAGCTGGTGGCTTAGTGGCATTGGCAAGTGACGGATGCAACTGTTAATGTTTTTGAAATGTGCGGGGCAAGCGGATTTGATGGTGGCGCGTACTGAGCACTCCAGGGGAGAGAGCTGCTCTTGTTTGTACGAATATCTCTTCAAGTGTTAGAAAGCAAGATTTAGTTCTGATTTTCTTTTTACACTTGGACTGAATTGGTTAGCAATCAGATTGATTATACACATCAATTGCTAACGCTTTCGCTTATTTCAACGACATAAAGCCGTTAAAAAACACCCTATATATTTTTTTTCCATTTCTCATAAATTTTTGCAGTTCCTCCTTTACTTTTGTTTTGAAATATGAAATCTACATATAAACTCTTTTTATGATATCACACTTTTCAATAATTTTTGGGGGAAAAAATTCAGTATTCAAATATTCAGAATTCAAAAACGTTCAATAATTTCGGTGAAGAATATGTACCAAATTATTTTAAAATTTATTCATGTATTAAATCCAGTTTGAACGACGGCGAAGCAACTAGCGGACCATGCCCATTTTTTGAGTAGGAAACTTAACTGTCGAGCTTCACTTTCCAAATAGCCTACTCGTAATCCATGCTGGAAATCCCGGCACTTGGCTCAATACTGCATTAATTCAGAGCTATCGCACTAGTTCCCATCTGTCACATTTACCATTAGTTGCAAAGTGTGAAAAAGGGATGTGTCGGAGCAAAATGCGCACTTTCCACGACGTGAACCAGATTCACCAAAAATAACCCAGATCGCTTCTAAATCCCTGCAGGGCAACTGCAACACATAAGGCCACACACACATACACATGCGTGAATACACTTAAGCAAATAGAGATGCATAAAAAATGAGTAGGCAAATATGAAATGGCAAACTACAAACGGCAGCAGCGCACGACAAAGCGGCACAAAATAGGCGGCAGTCGGTAGTCGGCAAATGTTATACAGCAGAGTGCGGTGTGTGTGTGTGTGTATTTATAACTGCATGAGAGAATAAGCGCACGTAAAGTGTGTAGTGCACAAAAGAGCGCAGGAATGGCAAAATATATAAAAAATTATATACATAACCGAAAACAAAAAAAAAAAAACAAAAACTGAATTGCAGAAGAGTAGGAAAAAAATTGTGCTGAAAAGTTTATTTGAAAATTTTATGACACTCTGCAGCAGAGCAACAACAAAATGGGCGCTTTCGCGCTTATAAATACTCACTCACACTCACACACACACACATGTCTCCTTTAGAGCTATCATATCCGTCGCAATTGTTTCATATTTCACATCCTTCCATACTTCCTGCTGGCTGTGGGCTAAGTAGTACATCCTGAGCGTTGAAAGCCAAATTAAAAATGTGCTTTACAGCTGCAGGACAACTCCAGAAAAAATGCCAGAAAATAAAAGAGTGATCTGAATGAAATATGCGAACGTGCAACAGCAACCACAAAAACAACAATAACAATGCCAACAAGGAGCATAACGATGCCCACAAAAGGCAGCAGCGAGTTAAACAAAGTTTTCACGTCATCAAATCAGCAGAAATGTAACTTAAGAAACATTTATAACAAGTCCGCGCACGTGTGCTCGCTCACCAACACAAGCCAGCTGACATGGCAATGCTTTTTGGGGTACTGAAACGAGAAAGCCAAATAAAATATTCTTCTACACATACAAACACACAACGCTTGCTAGTGGGTAGTCGCCGCAGATCATTGCCCGCTGGCTGTGAAGCACATAAATGCACGTGTGTGTGTGCACGTGAATGGATAAGTGTGTGTGTGTGTGTGAAGTGATGCGCTTAAATCTGTAGGCTGCGGGCGAGAGGCAGCAATGACTTTTTAGTTTTTCTAAGAGACTCAAAGCAATGCACATGGGAATGTGTGTGTAAGTGCATAGAGTGCAGTTTTCTAGACAAATGCAACTAACTGAGGAATCATACAACTAAAAACTGAAAGCTGCGTGAAAACGAGAACTATCATGCATCATTTAGCACTGTTTCGCTTCCGGATATAGGTAAATATGTAGAAAAATACATTTTTTAAACTTTTCCAAGTTTTAATTTATTTTCACTTTCTGTTATAAGAGGTATTTTGGATATGACCTCCTTTCAAGATTCATATTTTCGATAATGAGCTCAGTTTGCTATACACGTGAGCTGTAAGCTCATGGAAGACTAAACCCACGACTCATGTTAAAGTGTAATGCAATAGTTTCTAAACTGAAGACTTTGAGAAACTTTGATGTATCTATTCTCGAATAAGTTCTCCAAAATATACGAAATTCATGTGATATAATTTTGTGATAAAGAATGCAATGAAAGAGGCAAATCTTCGCAGTTCATCTAACTACTTTATATCAGACGACCGAGAGATTCTGCATTCTCACAAGCGCGAGTGAATACGCATAATACCACATCTCAACTGATTTGCCTGACTGCTCTAAGTTCTTTTAAAACCCATGCAATTTTCTATCTGATAGAGCCGAGAAGGCTAACAGAGCAACCATCATCGTATCGCCCACTTAGTATGTTAGATACAATCGGCAAAATGTTGGAACGAATAGTGTGCAACAGAATAGAGGACTTCTTGGAAATGCCTGATGAGCTCTCTCCCAACCGACAGTAGATTAATAAGCATGAAAATAAGCATTGCACAAGAAGCCAGAAGAGGCAGGAGTTAGAAATCTGGCAACTATTACACAATATTAACGCTAAACGCTAGATATGAAAAATATGTTCAAATCTGCGAACTGGAGCTAGATAATGGCCGCGCTCGCAGCATATAAAATTCCGGCGTACTTTCAGCTGTTCTACGATACGGAGGATGGTGTTAGACAACATAAAGTGACCGGCGGTGTGTCGCAAGGTTCGGTACTAGGTCTAACGCTATGGGACGCAATGTACGACGGCGTGCTTAACATGGTAGTCATATCGAGGAAACTGTATTCAGATCTCTCGGCCAAAGAGCTGCCGAGGTTGTATAATCTGGTGCACGAGAAGAAGAGAGGCAGTGAATTATCAGAGAAAGGCAGCAACGGTAGGACTTTTCTAAAAATGGTCGCGAGCATTAAGTGGTATAGCTGCGTGATGAAGAATGAGTCCGAATGGTGAATCCACGATATCAACAGCTTGAACTCCAGACTGATGTAAATGCTGAAGAGTCGTTGAAAGGCGAACACCGGACAGATTTTAGTACTGACTGAGACTGACTTATTTCAGTTAACATCCTCCCGACGCATTACTTGCCGCAGTGTTCCGGGAGGAGTAACCATTCGAACAAGAGCGGGTTTAAGTTCTAGTTCGAGTTAAAGTCCCACACTGACAGCCACAGATTGTCTAGGTTTTTCATGCTTTCCTCCAATTAAAAAAAAGACAGAAACAGAAAAAGAAACAGAAACAGGAACAGAAGCAGAAGCAGAAGCAGAAGCAGAAGCAGAAGCAGAGCAGAAACAGAAACAGAAACAGAAACAGAAATAGAAACAGAAAGAGAAGCAGAAACAGAAACAGAAACAGAAACAGAAACAGAAACAGAATCAGAATCAGAAACAGAAACAGAAACAGAAACAGAAACAGAAACAGAAACAGAAACAGAAACAGAAACAGAAACAGAAACAGAAACAGAAACAGAAACAGAAACAGAAACAGAAACAGAAACAGAAACAGAAACAGAAACAGAAACAGAAACAGAAACAGAAACAGAAACAGAAACAGAAACAGAAACAGAAACAGAAACAGAAACAGAAACAGAAACAGAAACAGAAACAGAAACAGAAACAGAAACAGAAACAGAAACAGAAACAGAAACAGAAACAGAAACAGAAACAGAAACCGAAACAGATATAAAAACATAAACAGATCACTTGGATGATTTTTCGTTTTAGCAGAAAGGCGCGCCGTGCCACACAGCCCATTCTACAATCGATCTTTTGCGCGAAAAGTTCGATAATCGTACTATGAATCGTCTCAGCAATGTCAATTAGGCAACGTGGAGCTGCAATTTTTTCTTGCAGGGTGCCGATTTTCTGCGATTTGGACTCTTAAGGTGAATATCAAGAGGGTAGGTAGGTAAATAAAATGGTTGAAGTGCCGGCCTGGCACTCCTCAAGTAACACTAAAATGCCGCTTTGATACCATTATGAGACCTCCAGCAGGCAGATATCTACAGCCAGCCACAGCTGTTGATATAATGGAGGAGATTGATTGGATTTAGGTTGGCGCACTGCTCCAGGAGGTCGAAGAAAGGAGGCCCCAGTGGAATAACAAGCAATTTATTCATGAAATAGAGTCAGAAACCGTCACTGAACCGTCATCAACATCTTGTTAAACTTGGTTAACAAGATGCACTACTGCGAAGGTAGCCGAGGCCGCCACAAGAATTAAGTCATCTTCCATAACTTATTGGAATGTTTGCTATTTCGAATAAACTATTATTGTACTGAAATTTTTTTTTATATTAATTACATTGTAAGTAGTTAATAAATTATAAACTATCGAAGAATTTGGATTTAACTTTGTGCAATACAACTAAATTAAATAATACTCTGCCCAAGGCTTGCAGAGAAGTGGACTACTGCGTGAGTTGGTGCGGTTTTTTTCGTTTCAGCCTTTCTTTCCATTTACCGGGATCAATTAGGGCAGAGGCTTCGCTATTTACATAGTGGCGTAGTCTTTCCATGTGAGACTTAGCGTTTGTATTGATCGAAGTGGCAACTGATTCGATGCCAAGGTCGTGTTCGATATCGGTGTTGCGGACGTACCAAGGTGCATTAACAGCGCATCGTAGTACATTATTTTGGATTCTTTGTATGGATTTTATATTGGTTGAGCTTGAGCAGCCCCATAGCTGGATCCCATAGGTCCAAATTGGTTTAAGCACCTGCTTATATAAAAGAATTTTATTATATAGGGATAAGACTGATTGTTTGCCCATAAGCCAGTACATATTTCTAAATATGATTTCCAATTCTTCTGACGTGAGCATGCCATCTAAGCTTGGTATCTGGTGTTATACCTAAGTATTTGGCGTTGTTGTGGTCCGGGACTTGCACGCCATCTATGTATAGTGGCAGATATTTGATCTTCTTTTGTGTGAATTCTAAATCAACCGATTTGGTTTCGTTTAATTTTATGCGCCCGATAATGGTCCCCTCTAGGATTTTATTTAAATAAATTTGAATGTTTTTGATTGAGTCAATATGGGGTTTCTTCTACTGACAAAATGGCTGTGTCATGAGCAAAAGTTGCTGTGCAGCAATTTGTGTCATTAGGCAAATCATATGCGAAAAGAATATAGAGAATGGGCCCCAGCACGCTGCCCTGTGGGACGCCAGTTTTAATTTTCTTAAGTTCGGAATATGTGTGTTCTTATATAATATTATTCAGAAGAAACGATCCGATAGGTACGATTTTAGAATATTAAAATATTGTGTTGGTAGAAGCGCATTTATTTTGCTGAGGAGCCCACCGTGGCAAACTTTGTCAAACGCCTTAGACACGTCCAGAAATACAGCAGAGCGCACCTTTTAATCCTCGAAGGCGTTTTCAATGATGGGAGTAATTCTGTGCATTTGATCAATGGTAGAGCGTTTTACGTTACAAAACACCATAACTTTTTTGTGTGAAATTAGTTTTTATTGATTTCAAAGACAAAATTGTTCAAAAATGATTACAATTTATATTCACTTTAGCTCGATATGACCACCTTTTGCCTTGACTATAGCCTTCAAACGGTCAAAAAATGAGTTGCATTCTGCACGAATGTGATTTTGAGGTATTTTGGCCCGTTCTCGTATAATCGCTTTTTTCAGCGCATCCATACTGGCATATTTTTTAGTCCTCACCTTGCTCTCCATATTGGATCAGATGGAATAGTCCATCGGATTTGCGTCTGGCGAATTCGAAAGCTATTGTGTGGACGAAATGAAGTGTGGAACATGACTTTTTAACCATTCTTGGTTCACACGAGCTTTATGAGACGGTGCCGACTCCTGTTGGAACGTCCATGGTCTACGACCAAAATGTTTGCGTGTCCACGGCTCTAAAGCAGCTTCTAAAACATTTTCCCGATAATAAGTCGCATTCACTTTGACACCAGGCTCGATAAAAACGATTGGAGAGCGTCCAGCGTCCATCAGCGGTCACTGCGACCCAAACCATTACTTGGAATGGGAAATTGCTTCGAGTGGCCATACGTAGGCTCAAATTCTAGTATGAGCGTTCGGTCAAGTAAACACGATCGTTTTGAGTGTTTATGAACTGCTCAATTAGCACATTTGTTTCATCAGAAAACACAATGTTAGGAAATTCGCCACGTTCGTGCAAGCGCAACAACTCCTTTGCTCTTTCGCACCGAACTTTTTTTTTGCTGTGGTGAAAGATGATGTGCTTTTTGGAACTTGTAAGCTATGGCATTGAGCTCTTTTTTCAATATGCGTCGAATGCAGTCCTGTGATATTTTCAGTGCTTTGGCCATTTTTCTTCCACTTGGACGTGGATTTCGTTCAAGTCGAGCCTTCACTTTCCGAACCATTTCTGGCGTTGTTGCGGTTTTTTTGGTCCGCCTCCATAGCGTTTTGCAATGCTACCAGTATCATTTTAACGTTTCATAGTGCGATGCACAAACATTTCACTTTGAGGTCACTGAGCTCACGAACAATGGCTGGTTCTGATTTTCCAGCCAAATATAATGCAATCACCCCATTACGTTTCAATTCCATCACAGAAAAAAAAATTCAACAAAACTGAGACGCAAATGCTTTTGATAGATGATATATAAACAATAGGTATATCACTGGAACAATTTTGACGTTGATGTCATGAGCTGTTTTACAGATATAAGCAGTGTGAAGTTGGTAACACTTCATATCTTTCACCCTGTATAGAGATGTGGTGCAGTTTGAATGTGGTAAAAAAATTATTTTTTTTAATCTTTATTTTCTTTAGCTACACTACATATTTCTTATTTTAACAACACTTTCACAATTTAATGCGTAAAACCCTTATTTCGTCAATATTTTCCCATGAAGGTGAGTGCTGCTTAATCAAAGTATCTACTGGCAACAGTTTAATTAAAAATAATAACTTCACGTTGGAAACTATTTTACGTGCTGTGGCAGTCAGCAAACAAAGTGAACTGAAATAAAATGAACACTCAATTCCACAAACACTCACACATACACATATTTCAAGGATTAACTATAAATGCCACCTACGCAGTAAACATAATTGGCACCCACACATTTTCAGCAAGGGCATGCAGTTGAGCAGACTAGTTGTTACCCTTCTAAGGAAAATGTACAATATTTTAAAATACTCAGCGTCAACAGCAAACAGTGTTGCTAATTTACGTAATTATCTTATCCTTGCTTATCCTTTTTAATGATTAAATAAGTTCAAATTACTTTTATGCTAGGAAAAAATAAACAAATTACAGCTTGTGCTGCATCGAGTAATGTAAGTAGCAGTTAACAACAAAAGCAACAACAACAACAACAAAGAAACAACCTACCAAACTAGTAGAGTAATACAAGTACATTGAAATGGGAACAACAAAAACAAAAAAACAGAATAAAAATTAAAAGGAATAAAACCAAAGATAAATGGTTTAATTTCTAAAATACTCCAGAGTGCGAATTACTTGCCGCTATTGTTGTTATTATATTTGTTGCTTTATGTTCATCCTTTTAATTCTTTATAGCCACAATCGCAATGGCCACACTAAAACAGACAGTTCAAGTAACAACAACAACAATAATAACAAATAACAACAAATAACACAAACATTTCTCAGCAATAGCATTCGCTCAGCAAAATAATACATAGAAAATAGTAGGACAAGCAGAGACAGAATAACAAACTCCGCAAGGATACCAACAACACCGGTGACAACGAATTGTTGTGGAACCCATCGGCAAGGCAAGTGTCAGTGCATAAAACGCAAAAGGTGCTAAGATGGCTGAGTTTATACTCTGCCATACCAACGGTGCTGTTGAATTGACCAACAAGTTGTGAGTTGAAGCTAAAGCTGGGGCGCATTTTTCTGGTGGTTAATCAAACGGACATTTAAGTGATGTGAAAAAAGATAGTAGCGGAGTAGAGAGTGGGGTGAAGCACTTGCTGCTGGTCACATACCTATGCACATACCCACATTGAGAGTTATAGACGAATGTACGTTGATCTACGAGGGTTGCCTTTGATATTTTTGGGGCTTGAAATGCTACGTGTGAAGAGCTGTAATTTGATATCTTTCTCGATGGTATTTTTTAACATAAACTTCCATATAACGTTCTCACTTACGAGCTTTGTTTTTTTTAAGTTTCAGTGAGTTGGGAAATTTATCTGGAATTGACAAACGAAAATTTTCATGCGCTGATTTATAACATTTTCGACGTGGATTAACGAGACATTAGTACAAGGGTCTCATCATGCCCATCCTAACGTGTGGCGCAGAAGCGTAGACGATGACAACATCCGATGAAGCGACGCTTGGAGTGTTTGGGGAAAAGATTCTGCGCAAGATTTTTGGACCTTTGCACCTTGGTAACGGCGAATATCGCAGGCGATGGAACGATGAGCTGTATGAGCTTTACAACGACGTAGACATAGCGCAGCGAATAAAGATCCAGCGGCTTCGTTGGCTAGCTCATGTCGTCCGAATGGATACAAACGCTCCGGCTCTGAAAGTATTCGATGCGGTGGTAGCAGAGGAAGAGAAGGCCACCTCTGCGTTGGCTTCACTTGGTGTGTCCAACTGGCGCCGGTTAGCACGAGAAAGAAGCAACTTGGGCGCTTGTCCGCTTTCACTTGGGCGCTTTCACCAAATTCGCGTAAGCGGTTATCGCGCCATTTAAGAATAAGAAGAAGTGCATTAATGAACTTACTTCGACTTTTGGCGTTACCAGGCACTATAAAACGCTAGTACGACGAATTTCGTGAAAACCGCCCAAAAACATTTACTGTGTTAGAAATAATCGGTGCGGTGGGTCATCGTCATCGTGACACATCTTATGCTAGAGACATCCTTGGGCAATGGAAAGACCAGCAGACATTCAATATAACGTTAACATTTGGTCATCGAGAAGATTTGTACTCGTTGGATACCGCAAAATTGGGCAATTATCTAAAAAGAACTCATGTCGAGATGCTTCAAAGCACGTCTATGACATCGTCATAGGGGAGGAATTTTGGATTTACGCGTAAGGGTCAAAAACAAAACCTCAATCGACAGTATAGGTGTTACAAGGCGAGTTTAATCCATCAAAAGTTGTTCGCAGAAGAAAAACCTCAAAGCAAATGGTCGCCTATTTTTTTTTCCGGAAAATCTGCTCATGTCCCTGTACCCAGAGGAACGTTGGAGAGAAACTGCAACTAGGCAAACTTAAAAAAACAACAAAAACAATTTTGAGTGTTACACAATCATTTGTTTGTCTTAAGTTTTGAGGAGAGAATTGAGGAAAACAACACCGGAGATGAATCATCTTTCACCAACACCATGCGAACTCTCACGTATCGACTCACGCAAGACGGTTTTTGAGTACCCGAATGATCGAATTAATCGCCTTACAGTCTGAATTTGGCACCAGATGATATATTTTTGTTCCCGAACATCAAAAATAAAATGCGAGGCTGGTGTTTTTTAACGCCTGAAGAGTTGAGTTAAAGGAGGGAGTTGAAGCCTTTAAAGTTTAAAATTAAAGTCATATATCTCTGAGAGTGCTTTCCCGATTTCCTTGAAACTTTGGCACATCATTCACGAAGTGCTATGCTTTAGAAAAAAGTAAAAAACCCAAAATCGATATTATTAGGTCAGTAACGGCAGGCAATGGCAAACCTCCGAGTGTATTTCTGCCATGGAAAAGCTCCTCATAAAAATATCTGCCGTTCGGAGTCGGCTTAAAACTGTAGGTCCCTCCATTTGTGGAACAACATCAACACGCACACCACAAATAGGAGGAGGAGCTCGGTCAAACACCTAACAGAAGTGTACGCGCCAATTATTTATTTTTTTTATTTTTTAACTAAGTTACCGCTATTTTTTGGTGAAAATGCAACTTTATTCTGAAAATGTGGTTACAAGTGAGTCACTGAAAGTATTGCCCATCGCTGGCTACTACTTTTTCCCATCTTTCTGGTAGATCTCGTATACCGTCGCGGTTAAACTCTTCATCTTTTGAGGCTATCCACGGATCAAGACATTTTTTGATGTCTTTATATGAATGGAACTGCTGGTCAGCTAGACCATGTGCCATCGATCGGAACAGGTGATAATCGGACGGCGCAACATCTGGGGAATATGGCGGGTGGGGTAGCATTTCCCATTTCAGTGTTTCCGGGTAGGTTTTAACGGGTTTGACAACGTCAGGCCGAGTGTTGTCATGCTGTAGAATCACTTTTTCATGAGTCTCCGGGTATTTCGGCCGCTTCTCGTACAGTGCTCGGCTCAATCGCATCAATTGAAGTCGATAGCGATCCCCAGTGATGACTTCGCTTAGTTTTAACCGTTCATAATAAATAACACTAACCTGGTCCCACCAAATACATAGCATAACCTTCCCAGCGTGAATATTAGGCCGAGGCGACGACGTAAAAGCATGAATGGGCAGTGGCCATGACTTTCTTTGCTTTGGATTACTGCAATGAATCCATTTTTCATCACCCGTTACGATGCGATGAAGAAAACCCTTCCTTTTTGCCGCTGGATCAGTTGTTTCCAAGCACGTTTCCAAACTTACCTACTTTCCTAGTTACTAAAAAAAAATATTTCATTCTTCAATTCCAAAAGCCGTACCCTGCCAATCCGCATTATTTGCATTGTGGCTGCTAACAAGCAAAATCAGTGGCATTGCATCAGTGGTGCCAGCAAGAAGAAGCGGGCAATCGCGCTAATAGGGCAGACACACCAAATTTAGCGAAGTCCTCAACCATCTGTGCGATCCTTCTGCCAGAAAAATGTGACACACAGATGGCGCTTCAAGCAGTAAAAAGGCGTTGTTCCTAAGCAACGACAGGTGCGCATTCCCACTACTTAGGACTGTTAGCGGCTGGCTAATCACCAACACTGTAAGAAATCAAAGCAGGTTAACGCAAGACTGAGTATTGTCGTGGCCCTATGCTCACGAATGGAGTGAACAAGGAAAAAAAAACAACAACAAAGAATAAGAAACTTATCTAAGTCAACCTAACATAGCTTTTTTGGTATATAGAACTTTCAAACGCCTTATGGTAAATGTCTTTCACAAACATATTTGGTAAAAAAAATTATATGGGTAACCACAAAATAAACATTCTAAAAATGTAGAAAGTAATAAATTAGAAAAATTTCACAAAAATTGTGGTCACACAAAAGCAATACCAGAAAAGAATTTCTCTGCATTACAACCAAATTACGAATATGATTTAATTTCGGTCACATTTACTTACCCAACTTTACTGCAATGGGTTGTGGTGCGTTCGGCGTTACGACACAGATACGAATTTACGTTTTAATTATGTTAAAGAGCATAACGTAAATTGTAAAGCAACTATACAGCAGAAAACAGAAAGAAATTTTAACCAAATTAAAAGCAAAATAAACAACGTAAAACGAAGTGCGAAGCAACAAATGTTCAGCTGAGCAAAAGCAAAAACATGGACGTAACAAATCTCCAAACTAGCCAATGCCTGAGTCCAGAGAGATAACAACAGTGTCGCGCAACCGACGGTCAACGACCAACCACCAACCACTTTGTATATAATAAATACTTAGCTATTTATGTAAATGTGTTTTCTGTTACATACCTACACGCACACCCTACCAGTTGCGAGGGTAAATTTAAAGCAGATCCTAGACGACGCAAATGGAAAGGAAGGGTAGAAAAAAGGTAGACAAATCAGTAGAGAGTGTGAAAATAAATTAGCAGGGTTGAGTGAGGTTAAGTATCAGCTTCTCTCTAGACGAGGCTTAAATACCAAAAAGGGATAGTGTTGGAAGGCGTTTCGCAGTACGGCATGAAGAAATATTGCATGGGATAGCAGATCAGAGCACACGACATGGTAGAGAAGTAGCTTTCAGTGCGGCCAAAGGATAAGCATGCAAACAAACATTTTAATAAAACCAAAACCAAAATAAAACCATACAGATGACAAATTTGATGATGAGCGCTTATAAGACTCTCTTTTGAAGAGGAAATGTACGTGTATGCTAGGGTGCTGATTTGTACAGTAGCTTTCCAACAAATTAAGAAGGTTAAGAGAGTATTAGATTAGATTTGTGGGGGGTTGGGCAAGTCGGTGCGCACAGTCAGAAAGGCCATAGTATAAGTTAAATTTTCGTTTGTTTCGTGGGATCATCACCGGTAGTTGCGCAGACAGTTTGGTCAGCATATTTGTGCATTTCGGCTAATTTGACCGTATCAGCAAGTATAAGGTGTCGCAACGCGACTGGTGTTAACTTATTGTATATACCCGGATAGTTTACTGTAGAAAGAAAAGAGAGACAGGATAAAAACAATATAGATGAGAAGACAAAAAAATTGAATTGATGTCACTCTTCCGCGAATCTTTTGGATTCATTGATGAATTTTCAGTGATTCGAAAGAGGAAGACAATGAAGCTTATCCATAATCATCACATCGCAACCCAACAGCCTAAGTATGATTCTAGAAAACGCCGGACAGCTAGAGAGAAAACGCTCTGCAGTGTCTCAAGACTGGATATACGTATTGGGTAGTCAATGATTCCCATAGTAGCCATATGCATACCACAGGCGTTGTGACCTGTGATAGCACCTACTAGTACTATCAGGTCCTTCTCATTAAGATTTAGGGGAAAGGTCGCTAGTTTTCTGTTCGGTTCTTTCACAAAGCACTTGGCTATTCTGCCGGAATCCAACCCAGACCACCATCTTCTATCCGTAAACCTCATTTGAATTTGTCAGTCCATAATTTAATCAATCAAGAATTGACACCTAGAAAGAGATAAGAGCCTAGTGGTATGCTTGCGGACGACGTTGCCTGTCTGATAACGGGCCCTTCGCTTACGAACATTTGCAGGAAAGTGCAGAAAATTCTGGATATGATTGACACTCGGTGCTGTGCGAATGGGCTATCGGCAAACCCTACCAAGACTGGTATTGTCCTCTTCACCAGAAGGAGGAAGCTTGATGGACTCGTTCTGCCTAAGCTAAAAGGAGTCACAATCCAACTATCCAAAGAAATTAAATATCTTGGAGTAATCCTCAATAGTAAGATCCTCTGGAAATCACACATTGAAACAAAGACATCCAAAGTACTGACAGCTTTTTGGCAGTGTTAGGGTGTCTTTGGGAAAACGTGGGGTCTTTCGCCTAGCAAGGTCCTATGAATCTACATGGCAATGATAAGACCTATTATCACCTATGCATCAGTGGTCTGATGAGTAGACTCTCTCTTGTCGGAGTCAGGAGGACCTTATCGAGTCTACAACGTACTGTGGCCGTCTGTTGCACCGGACCTTTTCCGACTACTTCAAGCCCGGCATTAGATGCTTTGATGGTTTACCACCACTTGATGCTTTCATCCCGGGAGAAACACAATGGGAGCTGGCACGGCCCCTGTACGGCATTGGAAAACAGAGAGGACATGGACTTTGATCCAACGATTCTCTCCATACCCCTTGACTCCACACCATCAAGAGACGTACTTGAAAAGAGATAGAGTACAGTGCTGCCAGAGGCTCAGTTGTGGGAAGACTCAGAAAATGAGCCCGGCAAACACTTTTTTCGCATTTTTACGGCTCTGGGTTCTACGTGGAATCCAGCAGGACAAAACTGCACTTTGCTCTTGGAATGCATGCATCTGTGTTTCAGGCGGAGGTGTATGCAGTTCAAGAAGCGATGAACTTTGTTGTGGAAAAACGTTGTAGAGGCAGATCTATATGTGTCTGCAGCGACAGCCAAGCTGCGCTTATGGCCTTAGACAGCCCTCCAACCACATCAGGGGCAGTCAAGTCCTGTAAATCCAGGCTGAACTATGTCGGTAGACATAATAGCCTGATGCTAACATGGATTCCGGGACACGTGGGTATCGTGGGCAACGATACCTCTGACTCCTTAGCTAAGATGGGCTTTGAGGCCAACTTCTTTGGCACAGAGCCTGTTTTGCCACTCCCCTCTGCGGCCATCACAGCCAAGTAAATGAGTAACTACAACCCACAAGCGAGCTTGCTGCAGATGTACTAAATTGGTGTTGCCTGTCATGTCCGACCGACTGTCGCAGTTCCTTCTGTCACTAAGCAAAGGGGACTGTACGCAGCTGGTTGGTCTGCTGACGGCCCACTTTCTATGGGTGAAGCACATGGAAAGGGTAGGCATCTCAGACAGTGTACTCTGCCCAGCTTGTGAAGAGGATGATGAGACGGCGGACCACTTACTGTGCGTCTGCCCCGCCTTCGCTCGGATCAGGTTTGAGGTCTTTGGCACTGATGAGTTAAGAAGCGACCATCTTGGCTCCTGGCACTACAAGATCTACTCAGATTTCTTCGGAGTTCGGGTAAATTTAAGTAAAATGAAAAGGGAATCCGAGTGTAGTACAATGAACTTAATTATTGTCTGATTGCTGCACTTGCTTTTTGTCCCGACAAAAAAAAAAAAAAAAAGTAGTTTTTCAAAACTTGGAAACGTTTCTCTGGCATTAAACGATTCATAATCACTTTTCGAGAGAAATCTGAACACAGTTTTCCATGCTCAGTTGTCAGGCAATAGTTATCGATATCGATAATTCTCATACAGCTAAAAAAACATCCGATATTTGCAAGTTCCTTTCCCATAAGCTACAAAAATTGAAATTGAATAATTGTGGCATAAAAGGGATTTATTCGAATTAATGTTTATTTAGGTTTAAAATTTGGTCGATACCTGGTAATCTGGTAGCTTTACAGAACTAATTTTTACATTATTTGGGTATATAACACGGCTATCAATAAATTATTCTGACAATTTACACAACCGAATAGGGCGTGCAACTGATAAGATTTTATTACGAAAATGAATGCCTGTTAGTGACAACTTTGCATTGATTTTACGGCAGACGTCGCGTTAATTCAAGATCGGCTTTCCATTCCTCGTTGATATAAGGTAAAACATGTGATTCGATAAGCCATCAGCCAAACATAGGTACTCCAAAGAAATACCAAATCAACTCTAAATATCGTCAATGTCTGTGAGGTAAGTGCGACTGTATGTAAGAGATCCAAAGGCAGTAAATTCCTTAGCCTTTCATATACATGAACGACCCTATTTTTGCATAGCAACTTGGGCATGAAACCATATAGACTCCAATTACCTCAGTAGCTCAAAATTGATGCGCGTAGATAACATAACGTTACACCATTCGGTGAATAAGTTCAGCAGTACCTAGAAAATTACCTCAATTTTGGACGAAAAATCAGTTTTAGCGATGCGATCAGCATTTATGAGGTGACTTCAACCCACCGAAACCTCAAAAGGTTCAAAATTGCCATGCGGTCACAAAATATTATTGTTTAGAGTGGGTTTTGGGCAGGTTGCATCAATGTACTTCTGCGAAAAAGACCTTCGTGAAATCATCTCCTTCAACGGTGAGCGCTAGAAATCGATGATAGCTAATTTCTTTTGAGCCAAATTTAAAGATATGCGCATGGAAAATATGCAATTTCAGTAGAAAGGAACTAGCTTTACTGTAATGCAAAAGGTATGATGGGCCTTCTGCATGGGAGATTTGAGGTTATGGTTAACTTTATCGCTCACCGAGGTGACTGCATTAAGATATTTCTTGCGAAGCTTTTTGAGATGAAGTCAGGTCTTTAACTTCTTTTAAAATCCAAGTGCGTTTCAGTGATGGCATTTAACAGTTGTTTCTCTATTTATGCACAAAATAGCAAATTCAATAATTGTAGGCACTAGAAAATTTATATAAATTTTTTATTGTTATTTCGTTATTGAAATTGCTCCGCACAAACGGCAACTTAGGTTTGTTTTTAAGAGTTGCTGTTGGAAAACAAAAAATCTATCAGCCTTAACATTCTATTTGAAAAAAAGAAGAAAAATCACTTCCATCTTTATTCAACTTTCACGCTACTGTTCATTCCACAATTATCTTTTACTCTCCGTTGCACTTTGAATTCTTGCACAATTCAATTTTCAACATTTTCACGCAAATACAATTATTTTGCTTTGCTGCTTGCTTTCATGTTCACCAAACTATGAATGACTATGGAAGTGCTGCTATTCTTCTTCTTCTGCCTCTTCTCTCCAATGCAACGCTCGCTTTTTACTCGACTGTGAGTGCACTTTAAGTTACGTATACGCAATAGCGCACTATCACTCACATTGGACCAAACAATAAGGAGAATAGAGGAAAATAGAAAAAAAGTCTAAGCAAAAAACAAAAACAAAAAATGACTTATTAATGCAAGTTTTAAAATGTTGATATTGCTGCTCTTGCGAAGTTCTGCGTTCTTCTGTTGTTGCTGGGTCTTGACTGTAGCTGTAGCTGAAGCTTGTAACTCACTTGTTGGCAGCTTAAAATGGCATAAATCACGCGAAAGTGTCATAAAAATGTTTGTTGCAGTCAAGTGTGACAGCGAAATGTGAGTTAGCGAGAAAAAAGAGATGTTTTCCGAAAGTTTTGATGTTACAGCAAAAGTGCAGAATGTAGTGGGATTTACCTGTCGCCGCTTTACGGTGCCGATAATGAGCTAAACTTTCGTGATGGGCTGCTCGGATGAGCGGAATTCAGTTTACTTCTGTTTCGCTGCTGCTGTTTAACATCTAGTTTTTGAATCACATCACTACAAAGTAGAAAGTTTTAGGATTTGCAAATATTTTACAAAAGTTACGCATAAAGATGAGTTGGTCATTATTCTGAATGAGAGTGGATGAAATAACAATTTGCAGCGGACGCCTAATCGACTTTTGACAATGGAAAATGGATAAATTTGCAGTAAATTTTTTCAGAAGAAATTAAAAAAAAAATCATGTGAAGCGAAAATCAGATTCACTCGATTACACAAAAATAAAAAAACAAAATTATTTATTGAAATATTTTCAATATTGTTATTACAAATTTTTGCACGTAAAAACAGAAAATAATCCACTTTTTATGATTTTTGCTGCTAAGGAGGTCATAAAATCATAACCGGTGCAAGAGGCATCCTACTTTTTCCACTCATTAAGAGGTTGTATACCTTGAGAGCCCGAAAAAATGGACGATTGTCATATTTTTTTTTTACTTTGTTTTAGAACTTTTATTCAAATGAGGCATATATCATATTGAAGGGTAACTCTCGAAGAATACATTTTGGTGTTTTTTATTTTAAAAAATGTTATTATTTATTGTTGATATCGCCCCTCCCCCGAAACGCCGTTTTTCAGAAGGGGCTTGCGGTGATCACGGTAGCGCATGAGCAGCTCAACTGAAATCAAAAAACGAAACGATTATTGTAATATAGAAAATGTTTTTTACTGAATCTGAATGGTTTATTTACTACAAAAAAATTTTTCTCGATATGAAAACCGCTTTGCACCAAAAACACGATTTTTGAGGGGTTGAAAAATTAAAAAAAAGTTTATTCCAGCGAACTATGCAAATATTTATAAAAAGTGAACCTTTCAGATTCACGAGGTTCTAACTTAGAGTAATTAAAAAAAAGTTGATGCAAATCGGTCATAAAGTTGTTGATAAATTATGATCACCGCGACGGTAATTTTCAAAAAACACGACTTCGAGGTAATTGCGTCTAAAGTTTTGCGTGCACTTCATTTATGGATAAGTGGGCGCGCTTCCACGGCCTGTAACTTTCGTTCTAGTGCTCCGATCTTTATGATTTTTTGAATTTATGATGTACTTTTAAAAGATGCCATAAAGAAATTATCGATTTTTTATTCCAACACAAGGAATATAAGCCCTTAAGCTAAACAAAAATAAGTCCAAATTATCAAGCGGCACTCAAAAAACTTGGCCATGGGGCTTTATTAAATTTTTAAAGGTTTGCTCACTAGCGACATTAGAGTTGTGAAACTCCCTTACAAAAGGTTGCATTTGAGAAGTGCGAAGAAAAGTGAAAAAAATTAAAGTTGGTGATTTTTTTTATATAAATGGAAATAAACTGCGAACGGTTTAAAAAATATATTTGTATTACAAATAAACAAATGTATATGTGACTATCTAATTCTTGCATAGAAGGAGCGGATTTAAGATAAATTTAGTTGACTAAAAACAAGCTTTGAACTTTGAACATACTTCCTTTTTTGACCGGCTGGTAGTATGAGATTTACAATATATCGAACTGGATCCGAACTCACCGAGCAAAGACTTGCTCATAGGCACGCCCTTTTTAATACGAAAGAGTTTTATCGACATACATATTTAACTTTTCATCCACTTAAGCGCAAAATTTTTAAAGTTAGTAACAGTGGCTAAGGGACCCGAGTTGCACAGGGGGATCGGGAAAGCTGCTGAAAAGCAAACCACTCATTATTGAATCATAGTTGTGGTAGATTTACGGTTGACTTGTTGAGAGGCGAGTTCGGTGAACATTTTCTTTCCCGTTCGGGACCTGTCAATTGGCCACCCAGATCGTGCGATATTACGCCTTTAGATTATTTTTTGTGGGGCTATGTTAAAGCTCATATCTATTCAGGCTTATCAATTGACGCATTGGAAGACAACATTAAAGCATTTATATGTGAGATACCGGCCGAAACATTGGAAAGAGTATGCCAAAATTGGACTAAGCGGATGGACCAGTTGAAGCGCCGTCGCGGTCAACATTTGCATGAAATAATCTTCAAACATTAAATTATATGGACTGTGCTATCGATTTAAATAAAAATTCCATGCATTTTTCAGAATTTTACGAAAGTGTCTTTGAAAAACTTTCCTATAGATCTTAAAAAATCACCTTTTATATGTACCTGTATACATATTAACACTCTTTCATGGCTAATAGATATAGAACCCAAATTTCGCAATTAACAGACGGAAAACAGTGACAAAAACTTCGTCATCTCCAACGCAATCAATGCATGACTCTATGCAAAGCATCCGTCACTAATAAATATGCAGAGATTATATGAAATATATTTTCCAATTGTGCTGCTTAAAATAGTACCTTTAAGAAGCAGCTTCCGTTACTGGCCTGCAACATCTGTTACAAAAACATTTGTTGTGCAAGCAAGACAATTCGCAGCTTCTTCCTTTCACTGTTCCTTCTCTCCACCGGTGAGTTTAATTAGTGTTTGTGTTCGCCTTGATTTGCTTGTGTCGGTTTGTGTCGCGTTGATTGTATTAAGCGGCATTTATTATTTCATATACAACTTAACCGCTTGCAGCACAGCAACACCAACTTCAACCTAATGCAAATACAATGGCAACAAAAAGGCAGAGCGCGACAAACCAACTAACAAATGTTTTAATAAAACTAATTTACAATTCCGCACTGTTGTTTCTCGCAAGCCTTCTTCCCTCTACCTCTGCTTACTCTGCGTGCCTCGCTTGTACCCGCACATTTACTTTGGTATTATTTTTTCTACGCTTTCTCTAGATTTCATGTGGCTGCGATTTTCTCTACTTTTGCAGCAGCGTATGCTGTCAGTCGTTAATGTCATTGTAAGTTGTTAGCCAGTTGCCTGGGAAATTTCATTAAAATATAATTAGCCAACATATTTATTGTTCGGTGTTGCGTGCGGCGGCGGCTAAGGAAAAAGGGCAGTGAAAAGCTGCAAGAGCGCAGCATATGAAGGCGAATGAAAATGTAGAGAAATGTTTATTAAAGTGTTGCGTGTTGCAGTATTGTTACGTTGCAGAGCGAAGCGAGAAATAATGAGGTACGCGCTAATATGCGCTTAATGAAATACTAAACAGAAAACGTTTGCTACAATAAGATCAAAAAGACTTGTAGCTTTCAAAAAGTAATCTACGTAGAAATATCCTAAATATAATAATACTGGATTCAGCACTAAGTTTCAACCCTTTAATGGCTACACAAACTCTAGAGAAGATTAGACAAAATGCTAAATAAAGGGTGATCAGGTTGGAGGTTGGTTTTCGACAGATCACGCGGAACTACTGTCAAAGTTAGGTAAGGTTAGGTTAGGTTAGGTTAGGTTAGGTTAGATTAGGTTAGGCTAGGTTAGTTAGGTTGCTTGCAAGACACTCGGTAGCCCAAACCGCTTTGATCACCCTGGATTTAGTAGTCACACATCACCTTCTGTTGGTTTCCGCGATTACACTCAGGTCAATGGCAATGTATAACTCGTTTAGAGAAATGCTTATTTCCTCTACTACTCGCTGAAAGTCCATCTCAGAGTCTATCCTTGCACACTCATCCGCTTTTTCATTTTTCTCCACTTCAGAGTGGGCGGGAACTCAACAAAAGGTGGCTGGATGAGCGAGACCGACCTCGTACTACTGGCAAACTAAATAATGGGTGATTGTTTAGCTATTATCTTTTTAAACAGTTGGTTTAAACAGTTGACGCACGTTTCGTGTTTTGTTTCACTGTCAAACATTTTCAGTTTGGTCTAAAATTTAAGCATGAATCGTCTTACAAACGAACAACGCTTGCAAATCATTGAATTTCATTATAAAAATGCGTGTTCTGTTAAGAAAGTTTATCGCGCGCTTCTTTCATTTTATGGTCAGTTTAATCGACCCACTGAAGCGGCTATTCGAGCTGTTGTGACTAAATTTAGAACCAAATTTACATTATTGGACATCAAATCGAACTGAAGAAAATATCGCAGCTGTATCGGCCAGTGTTAATGATGACCATCAATTATCGATTCGTCGCCGTTCGCAGCAGTTGGGCCTCAGTTACTCAACAACATCGAAAATTTTGCGAAAGGATTGAGGTGAGAAGGCTTTCAAAATACAGCTGGTGCAAGAATTGAAGCCGAACGACCTACCGCACCGCAGAATTTTTGTTGAATGGGCTCTTGGAAAGTTGGCCGATTTGGGTCCACTTTATTATCGAAAAATTGTGTTCAGCGACGAAGCTCATTTTTGGATCAATGGGTACGTAAATAAGCAGAATTGTCGATTTTGGAGTGAATATCAGCCAGAAGAATTGCAAGAGCTACCAATATCCAGTATCCAGAAAAGGTCACAGTTTGGTGCAGTTTATGGTCTGGAGGTGTCATTGGACCGCACTTCTTCAAAGATGCTGCGAATCGTAACGTAACTGTGAATGGTGAGCGCTACCGTGAATGATATCCACCTTTTTTTGCCCAAAATGCAAGAGCTTGACTTCCATGATATGTGGTTTCAGCAAGACGGTGCCACATGCCACACAGCACGCGTAACAATGGACTTGTTGAGAGGCGAGTTCGGTCAACATTTTATTTCACGTTCGGGACCTGTCAATTAGCCACCCAGATCGTGCGATATAAAGCCTTTAGGTTAATTTTTGTGGGGCTATGTTAAAGCTCATGTCTATTCAGACAAGCCTGCTCAATTAACGCATTGGAAGACAACATAAAAGCATTTATGTGTGAGATACCGGCCGAAGCATTGGAAAGAGTATGCCAAAATTGGACTAAGCGGATGGACCATTTGAAGACTCGGCATCATGCAGGGTAAGTGGTAATAAATCAGATAAGCAACTGCTTGCAGTTGCGATTGTTTAACTACCAGAAAAGTGGTGTAAGAAGAATGGCAACCTACTTATCTAAAGCGCAGTATGCTAAAGAATCGTCAAACAACCAGTATCGGATAACAAAAACGATTGAAACATTCAGGACATTCGGCTACCGTACAAGAACAGAGTTCGAACTATAGAATGTTTAATAAAGACATTATTGAAAAACAAAATTGGATTATTCTATTTTCCCCATATAATAAATCTGCGCATTTATTTAATATATGTCGATATAGGTGTCGGGCTATAGTACCAAAATAAAAAATAAAGATTCATAATAAATTGCTGTCACAGATCTGATTCACTTTATATCACTTCATATTATTCCTTGGATTCGCATTTACTGGCAATCTAGTCTAATTTTTCCAAAACATACCAAAGGAGACAAGCGTGATCAGAGTCATTTCCCTTTAAACTCGGCCTATAAAGTATTCACTAGCCTACTTGTCGAAAGAATGAATCCGGTGGCAAAGGATATTCTAAGCGAATAGATCAAATGCTGATCAGCACATATTTTGTAATGCACCAAATTCTTGAAAACCTTGACAGTCACTGCCCATTTGTGGATTAAAAAAAACTTTTGATAGCATCGATAGAAAAAACTGCCTTTAATATTTCGTCAGCTCTGGCAGGAATAACATCCAAGGTAAAACTTGAGACTCATTTTATGCTGTCACAGATGTATCTTATTTTACTCTGTTTTAAATTTTGTAATCATCGATATCGACCCTGGAGCTACCATTTCCACGAAAATCATCGAGAAAACAAAGAGAAATCATCGCGCATTTGCTGACTGTACGCTGGAGCTGATAACTAAAGCATAGCTAGTCGGCCTTGAAGTTAGTGTCGATAAGACACAACACCGCGTTAGGTCTTTAAATGTCACACGCTATGGCAACTCGGAGGTCGGCCCATATTTTTTCACAAAGTGGCGAGTTTTTAATACCTGAGTGTAAACCCTAACTAAACAGCTAATGTGTTTTAAAAGAAGTGTACTCCGAAAGATCAATGGTCCACTTAGACAGGCAGATGGCACTTATCCCATTAGGCATAATGCCGAACTGGGAGACACAGTTAAGAAATAAACTATAATAAGATTTATTAAGTCTCAACGACTTAGATGGCTGGGACATGTGGCTAGAATACCAAGAAAGAGATCAACGAGAGAGGCACTAGATATTCGCCCAATTGGAGAAAGAAAAAGGAGATGCCCGAGGAAAAGGCGGCTAGAAGATATGAAAGCTAATTTTAGGAAAATGCGCGTGCAATGTTGGAGGGCAGTGGCAGTGATCGATGGCAAGACGCTGTGAAGGAAGCAATGGTTCACCAAGGACTGTGACGCTAAGAAGAAGAAGAAGAAAGTCTGGCTGCGCTGCAGACCCCTAATCGGTGTGAAGGATAGTATAAAAGCTGCTGTTTAATAGACGTTATTGTGCTCAACTGAAACTTCTCAAAAATAAATTAGTATCGCGGTTCTGTAAGCTACAAATCTAAAGAAGATGGACAGTGCGAGTCGTTTGGTGCGCAATCGTGAAGGAGGCACTGACCACCCCGAGCTGCAAGTGCTAATGATAATGGGGATGAAGATTCTTTGGATTCCTTTCTCTGTTCCAATGGCTGCAGCAGTAAGCGCCAGCGGGTCCATATTAGTTTGATAAAAGTTGGATTTTCTTAGTTGTTGTAAAAAGAAAAATTGTTAAAACACACTTTAACTTTTGGTTGTTAAATGTAAAAAAAAATTATTATCTGTTGTTTAAACTGATCCACCAATACCTACAGGGTTTGATTGAAAATTACTGAGCCTTATCTTTTTTTAAACAGTTTTATTAAACCTTTGGGCTTATACAACTAACTTTCTTCAAAATAGAACCTTGAGCGTCAATACACCGCTGGTAGCGGTCCTTCCACTACAGGTCGGACCGAACCCGGGCGACGCGGTTTTCAAGCCAAAAGAGCACTTCTTTGTAAAATGACGCTTTTACAGTGCTTCCTGGAGGTACAAACTGTTTAGCTTTACGCAAAATTTGATCGAGTAACGTTTGATCGAGTAACGTTACTCCATCGATCGCTGCATTTTCGCCACTGCAAAATCCTAACACACTTTTAAAACAGCTTTCACGCGCGGAGCGATGTTGACTGCACCGCTGTTGCCAGCGAACTGGGACCGGTTTCTAGTGGAAGGGGAAGGTCCAACGATCATTTTCCCCCACCAGCCGATTCGGTTGATCGCTTGGCAGGCGCTCCGTGCGGGAAGGCTTATTACTTTTCAATCAAACCCTGTATGGTCCTATGAGGATTCAGGTCTAAAAAAAATAGTTTACCGTTAGTCACTTTAAGCGAACCACACCAATACAAGCAGCTTAAGCATTTGTGTTTTCTGTTGAAAAACATTTCAACTAATTAAATACTGAAAAAAAAATTACTGTGCACATGTTTTTCGAACAACACACTTCCTCCCGTCCGTTGCATTAATATGATTGCATAAAGAATAATCAATAATTTTGCGAGTCAACGCGCAACATGCTTAACTATGTACACCGACAACAAAAACAACAGCGGCAACGAAAATAAAGAAAAAGAAAGTAGACAATACCGAACGAGTCCAGTGAGCTCGATTGTTTGCATTTTTCGTACGTTGCAGAAATTAAGTGGCACAAGTGTTTTTGGCATGCCACACAATGATTGCAACGCACCTGCGCTACGCTGCAGAAACATTTACTCGTATGTTGCATGAAGATAAACGGACATGTGACGCATAACAGGCCGAGCAATTTCATGTGGCCGGCTAGTTTCACACACACACACACACACATATATGTGCGCAGGCTCATGTGCATTTCAGTCGGCCTCAATTGTGTTGTTGTCGACAATTCCCGGTATTAATTATGTGGACATGCCAAGTGCGTCATTATCGACGTAGTTCTTGCAACATTGCTGGTATCCTTGTCTTTGCTACAGTGGTAGCTTCGTAGCGGTAGTGGTAGTAGTACAAGTACTTGTTGTTGTTATTGTAACTACGTTTGTTTGTTCTTGTTGCCGTCGTTCACATTATTGTCGTCATTCTTGTACATTTTGTTGCTATTGTTGCTGTGGTTTTTCACGACACTGCTGAAAGTCCAACGCTTGCTGCCATGCCGTGGATGCCTGTGCTTGCTGCTGTTGCTGCCTTCTCAGTGGCCATTGCAATTTTAATAAATGCTGAAGTGGTTGCCGCTTTGCCACAGCTTTTGTGGCTGTGTTCCACTTCATTTTCACTCGGTTGTTTTTCTTTTTTGATAATGACACACACCTTGATTTTCGTTGTTGTTTTACCTTCGCAGTTGTTGTTGTTGTCATGTTAACGCTCAAGTTCGTGCGAATTGAACTGACATTTTTGTTACTCTCACCACTGTTGACTTACTCACAAACGAGTTGGTTTGTCAGTGGCGTTGCCGCGCTCGAGTGGTCCTCAGTTGTTGGTCAATTTGCTTGGCTGTTTGTGCGTCCAATTTGCCTACCTGAATTCGTTGTTCGGGAAAATTTTTACAAGCTTTGTTTTTTCTTCCATTACACCTCTTTTCTCGTTTCTTTCTCTACCTCTCTGTTTACTACTTTTACTATATATGTTTTTTTTTATAATGAAAACAGAATCCGCAAGCGACTTGTCATGCTATAAAATTGCCAATGAAAATATTGGCCATCTCCTCTACCTTCCATTAATTTTGGTTAACTTGTGAGTATGCATATGGGGGTATGTAAATATGTCGGTATGCAATTAACTTTCTGTAGCCAGAGAGGATAAATGCGGAAAAGGCGTAAAAATGAAGGGTTCTGAAAGAAAATGTTAAAAATAATTTATTACCATTGCTTGTTAAGGAGAAGTAGGGAATGAATTATGGCATTTTTACATGTTATACGAAATACCCATAGCCACGCTCATACTCATACTCGTACTCATACACATGGTCGTACTCATAATCAGACTCGTGCTCATACTCTTACTCATTCAAATACTCAAATTCGTATTTATATTAGTATTCATTTAATATTCATACTCGTACTCATTTTCGAATTTGCTTACTCATACTCATACTCATTTTTGAATTTAATTACTCACACTCATACTCATACTCCTACTCATAATTGTGGATCGCCTGGAATCTGCCATCGATAGTGCCGGAGGGTTATCGCCGCACCAATATGGCTTCCATTAAACACGCTCTACAACAGATACTGTTATAGCGGTTAAGCGCATCGCTCACAAAACGATCAAAGGTTCTCGCTGACTCTACGGAGATAAAGAATATTGCCTAGTCACAACGTTAGATGTAAAAAATGCATTTAATACAGCAAACTGGGACAAAATCCTAAATGCGCTGGAGAATTTCCGAGTCCCAGTTCACAATGGTTGCAAGCTACTTCACTAACAGAGTGCTGCAATACAAAACCGACGAAGGAATGAAAAGGTACAGAGTAACCGGAGGAGTACCACAGGGGTCAGTGTTGGGCCCACTCCTCTGGAATATAATGTACGATGGAGTCTTGCGTCTCCAACTACCTCCAGGATCCCAAATCATAGGGTTTGCTGATGACATTGCAATCGTAGTCGTCGCTAAATTCCTTAACCATGCTGAAGCGATTTGCAACCAAGCAGTCGCAATCACAAAAGATTGGCTGCGCAATAATGGCTTAAGCCTTGCAAACCATAAAACGGAGGCAGTTCTCATCAGTAGAAGGAAAAAAGTTGAAACACCAAATCTCAGAGTAGGTGACCACGTACTGGAGTCTAAGCTGTACATCAAATATCTTGGGGTAATGATTGACCACAGGTTGAGCTTTAAACAGCACCTAACATACGTCAGCGCTAAAGCAGCGAAGGCTATAACTGCTTTAACACGTATTATGATGAATACGACTTGGTATCGTCTATCTTGCTATATGCGGTACCAGCCTGGGTGGAAGCAACAAGCTGCAGCACATACATGAAAGACATTAAATCGGCATACCGGTTATGTGCCCTCACAGCACACTGTGCATTCCGCACAGTATCGAAGGATGCTGTATTAGTCCTCGCGAGTATGCTACCAGTTAAGCTGACTGCACTCGAATTCGCCGAAATAAAAAAAAATCTAGCGGATCCAGCACAGCTGACTAACCGAAGGACTGAACAGGCAGGAAGAATGGAGGAACTCCATGAACGGACGATGGACATATCGATTGATCCCGAATATCACAAGATGGATAAATCGAAAGCATGGTCAGATAGATTTCTACCTGACCCAAGTACTTAGTGGGCATGGAGGCTTTAAGGCTTATCTGTATAGATTTAAGCACGAAGATGACCCGTACTGCACCTTTTGCGACAGTCTAGTTGAAGATGCAGAACATGTTTTCTTTGTCTGCCCTCGTTTTGAGCTGGAAAGAGTAGAATTGAGCGATAGGGTGGGGAAGCCAATAATGGTTAGCAACCTAGTAGATATCATGCTTGACTCAGAAGAACATTGGTCCGCTGTCAGTAACATGGCAAGGATAGTAATTACCAAGCTGCGTCGCACTGAACAACAGCTCAGATTTTTACGTAGAGGCAATAGGCAACACACCGTCCCGTGAAGTAGTACCTCACGGCCGTCCTGCGGGAGGGAAACGGAGCTGGGGTGAGTTTTTAGTGAGTGAGTCGAAAGACAAGTCTCACACTTTTCGGCTTGCAAATGCTTTTTGCCACCTCCATAAAACATTAAAAAAAAGTATACTCATACTCATACTCATACTAATACTCATACTCATACTCATACTCATACTCATACGCATACTCATACTCATACTTATACTCATACTCATACTAATACTCATACTCATACTCATACGCATACTCATACTCATACTCATACTCATACTCATACTCGTACTCATGCTCATACTCATACTCATACTCATAGTCTTACTCGTACTCATACTCATATTTGTACTCATACTCATACTAATACCCATACTCATACTCATTCTTGTACTCAAATGCATATTCATTTAATATTCACACTCAAACTCACTTTCGAATTTAAATGCATATCCAACCCAAATTCGTATACATATTCATACTCAAATTCATTTCCGGATTTTGTATGCATATCCATACCCAAATTTATAACCATATTCAGGCTCATAATCATACTCGTACTTATACTCGTACTCATACTCATACTTATACTAATTCTTGTACTCGAGTTCGTACTCATTCAATATTCATACTCAAACTCATTCTCGAATTTAAATGCATAACCATTTGCATATTCATATTCATAGTTATACTCGTACTCATATTCACATTCACATTTACAGATATACACCAAATTCTGTTTTTACACGGTCTTTTTTTACACGGTTTTGATATAACATGGTTTGAAAATAAAATATTTTTAATTTTGTTGCACGATTTTATTCTATTAAGCACGATTTAAAATTTTTTGAGCTTAAATTTTTTTTGGTCAAATTTAATTTTTGCGAAATATCTATATTCATATCCCTTTTTATGCATACAAGCAAATTTACTAGTCACAGCAATTGAAATGTGTTAATATTTTGTAAATTATCAATGCAATCGGACGTGTTTGGTAAACAAAACTAAAACGTAAAGCAATTTCTTTGGAGACCAAAAGTGAAATTTTAGATCGCCTTCGAAATGGAGAAGGCTCAACATTTCTTGGCAAAATGTTCGGTTTAAATGAAGCCACAATAAGAACTATAAAAAATATGAAATTTCAATTGGGCAATTTATGATTTCTGGAACGAAATCAACTGCTAAGTCATCATCATACAATGGAGATGCTACGAAAGAAAAAAATGGAAAAAGCACTCCTAATATGGCCTGAGTACAATGCACAACAACAAATTCCCGTAGACGGAAACACTATCAAACAGCAAATTAAGTTTTTATAAAATGATAAAAGACGAACAACCGTCTACGTCCGTACAATCAACTCATGAAAAAAGCTACGTAATTTCTGCTAGCACAGGATGGTTAACCTGATTTCTCCAAAGGCATGCGCTTCATAACATAATAATCAAGGGCGAGATTGCTTCTGGAGATCAGAAAGCCGCCAAAGAATTTCTACTAAAACTGAAAACATAATAGCCGATGGTGCATACAGTCCAGATCATGTTTTTAATGCCGACGAAACTGGTATTTTTTGGAGAAAGATACCAAGAAGAGCATATGTGGCCAAATTGCAAAAAAGCGCTAGTGGTTTTAAAGTTGAAAAAGATCGAGTCACATTTTTATTTTGCAGTAACGCTTCTGGAGATCGGATGTTAAGGCCCCTGCTTATCAATTGTGGACTTATGCCGCGAGCAATGAAAGGTGTCGACTTTGGTACATTGCCGGTTAATTGGATGGCCAATAAAAAAGTACCAGAAACTAGAAAATAGATGAATGAAAAAGGCTTAGAATTAAAAGTTGTTCTGTTGGTGGACAATGCACCCGGGCATCCTCAGTTGGAACAAGAAAATCTACAAATACAAAAGAATATCCTGATATATGATAATTGATTTGGCACACGCTGTTGGTGGGGAGGGTTTTGATGACTTGGTATTCGATGACATTGATGAACTGATGATCGATAGTTCTTAGCGAAGAGGAAATATTAAATTTTGCATTTCAGAATGCCTACATATTCTATATAAAGGTGATAGTGAAGAACCTGTAAAATTAACTGCAAATTTAATTAAAGAAGGACTTCAACTTGCAAATAAATTAGGACACCATTTCATCACAAATGATCGCAATATGGAAAGAGCTGCACAATTCCAAAGTGAGCTGAATTCTTCTGGCTCGTTACAAAGAATTATACAAAGAAGTAGCAAAATTGGCGAACAACGGCTCATAACAGAGTTCATTGTTGAAAATGTCGATGCTGAACGAGCAAGAGAAAGTCCAGTCCAAAATTATTCCAGCGATGATGTGATTGTATACGCGTTCGAAGCAAGTGAATGCGAGTAACTGATGATGATAGCAATTAAATTTATGTATTTATGATAATCACTTATTTTTTTTTAATTTTTTACCTTAAAAATTGATAACCTATTCTTTTCGTTAACAACGTAGCTGTTTAACATAATTATTTTTAGTTCCTGAACTTGCCACACATTTATTTCATATTATTTTTAAGATTAGAGTGCATATCTTTTTTATCTTTAATAACTATGCTTGTAAAAATAAACATTGTATATGTGATTTAATTAAATAAACATGAATACTTGTTCTTAAAAAATCCTTGTTTTTCATTTAATAGGTTAGAGATTAGGAACCAATCACCTATTTTTGCATACGATCAATGCCTTTTTTTACACGGTTTTTTTCTGGAACCAATCTACCGTGTAAAAATAGAATTAGGTGTATCTCATTTATTATTCCCCTGAATCCAATAACAACATTTAAATACATTATTAAATTTATTCCTACTTTTAGTACAAATTTATTATCCTTCTGACATCTCAATACAAAAGAATTTAGTCATTATTTATGTAGGTCTATGTGTTGCCTTGTGTGCATGCAAGCATCTTCTAATATTTAACTGTTGCCGACGTTTCAAAACCACTTAACTCACTTTCACTTAGCATCTTCAGAATCTCGGTGCACATCACATACACTCGATTCGTTGACATTGGCATTGCTGCCTTCTCTACATTCTTCCAATCTACTCTCCCTTCACTTAGCCTTCAACAACTGTCATATGAAGTAAGCATCAGAGATATGTTCTATACTGTCCACTGATAAGCAAAGCGGAAAGCCTATAATGACAGCTGAAATTTCACCTTTGGGGCTATTTCTATAGTCAAATTTTAATAGGACAAGGATGATGATGGAGAAACCCCCAAAGGAGCTACCAAACGAGATAACAAAATGTCAAAATCACTCACCAATTATTATTTAAGATACTTTTGCTGGTGAGGGAGTGTCTGAATACGCTTGGATATGTATATACATAAATATACATATGTCTATAGTACATTGGTATGTACGTATGTTTTAAAAGTGAAAAGACTGGATAATGCAAGAATTATTTTAAGAATTGTGATTTCAACAGAGCGCAGCAAAGTAAGGCAGGAAATGGGGGACGTGTGTTAACAATAATTTCTGTCATCAAAATAGACAGGTGGGCTGAATTTTTTATCTGTAGGTAAATATCTTCTACCATTTAAAAAGTGCTTTACGAACGGAATACAAAAATAAAATTGTGTCATATTAACTTCCTGAGATTTTTTATGATAGATTCAACTTTCATTTGAGTTCGATATTACATGCGGCGCTTCGGGCACCATACCACAATAAGTCAAATATCTTTTTTTTATTCAGAAGTAATTGAATTTAAGTTGCGGTTGTTTTACAAAACACTTCACTGTGAAATGTTTTCTATTAAACTCCAACAAATATCATCAATATAAACAGAAAACTGATATTGTTCTTCAGATATGCTGGTCTTGAGGAGAGTTCGCAACACACTTTTAGAATGATGAAAGGACTGAAATCTCAAGCCTCAATCAACCCTTAAAAATCTTAGCTAGTCGGATATGGCGAACGCGCCGACCTGACGGTTTTAATATATAATTATAAGAAAAAGACGCGGTTATAACGGAACAGACGATTACAGTTTTATGATGAAAATAGATTAAAAAAATAGTGGAAAAAAAATTTAGCAATTTTTACTAGACTTTTTATTTATATCTGACATATATCTACACTGCTTTAAATACCTGTAGCACTAAGCTTTATTGAAAAGTTTTGGCAATTCATTGTTTCTTATTTAATTTCAATAATTTTTTTATGAAAATACGCTCATGGTCAGAAGACTAAAACCTTGATGGTTCACGCTCTTCAAAAGATCTTTTTGATGTGTATCTCGCTAAACCACATTCCTGCTAGCTGGAAGAAACCAAGGTGGTCTTCATTTCTACGGCAGGAAGGTAGGGGCCACGTCCTGGCCAAGGACTTCAGACCTAATAGTCTTACCTCCTTTATTCTCAAGGTGTTTGAAAGAGTGGTCGACTATCACATTCGAGAGCACTTTGAAACCAGACTTTCTCCAGCCGAACAAGCTTACCTGAAAAGGAAATCTACCGAGTCAGCCTTACTTGAGGTAGTAGGGACCGTAGAGAAATCTCTGGAGAGAAAACAATTCACTTTGGCGGCCTTTATAGACATAGAGGGCACCTTTAATAATGTTACGGCTGGGTCAATTGTCACTGCTCTAAATAGGCTAGGGGTGGAAATACCTATCTACCTCTGGATCTCGTCCCTGCTTGGTGGTAGGGAAATAAATGCTGTGGCAGGAGGGGCTAGAATCATTAGACCCTTACATAGGGATACACCGCAGGGTGGCGTCCTGTCGCCTCTCCTCTGGCTAGTAGCTGTGGATGAAGCTTTAACTCGCTTAAACAGGGGTGGGGTAAAGGTGGTAGCATTTGCCGATGACTTGGTCCTAATGGTCTCGGGTCCCTTCCCATCAGCAATGGCTCAAATTTTGAAAGGTGCTCTGGCTACACTCAGTAGATGGGCTGTCAGTTGCGGTCTTAGAGTCAACTCTGACGAAACGGTGTTGATGCTATTCACTAGAAAATACAAGCATCCACCTTTTAGGCTTCCTAAACTTAACAACCCGTGTCTTACACTTTCATCGGAAGTTAAGTATCTTGGTGTAATGCTTGACCCCAAGCTCCACTGGAAGCTGCACATAGAAAATCGAGTTAAGAAGGCCAGTACAGCCTTCTACGCCTGTAAATCTATTTTCAGCAAAAAATGGGGTCTCAAGCCACGTGTCGTACTTTGGATGTACAACTTAGTGGTTCTGCCAATTTTGACAGACAGTTGCCTAGTTTGGTAGGTAGCTCTTCAGAAGGGCTACAACACCACTAAATTAGAGAGAGTGCAGAGAACTGCATGTGTGGGCATCACTGGTGCCTGTAGAACATGTCCCACTGCTGCGCTCAACGTTATTCTGCACTTAATTCCTGTGGATCTGCAGGTTAAATCCATTGCTGCTCAGACCGCTATCAGGTTGAAGGAAATTGGCCTTTGAAGCAGATCTCCACTTCCCTCTCTGTTCTTCGCACTGATCTCTCCATCCGCAAACTGGGATTTGGGGGTTGTGCTATGGCAATCTCTTCGAGCAGGCAAGACTGGAATGAGGGGAGAGTCGGCACGGATATAGGTACCTCCCTCTTCGCTGACGGATCCAACATGGAATCTGGAGTGGGAGCGGGGGTTTTCTCTAAATCTGCCAGCATTTCGGTTTTGTTTAAACTGCCGGAAACAAGCAGCGTTTTTCAAGCAGAGGTCTTCGCGATCCTGCAAGCATGCAACATGCTTTGAGATCGCTGTTGGCAGAGAGAAATTAATATTTTTTCCAATAGGCAAGCTGCGATCAAGGCTATGGAGGTAAATGGAATTGGAAATGAGCGTGCCAGGAAGGGGTCGACAGAACCGGTTTCAGCTGTCCCCCTCTCAGACATCGGTGTCCCTTTGTCCGTTGTTAAAGGGAAACCACACAATTTATTTCTAAAAAAGCGCAAGACAGATGGAGGTCTGTCTCATCGTGTGCTATTTCGAAAACACTATGGCCCCAATACGACGGAAACAGAACGCTTAAGGTGATGGGAATCCTCCGCCATTCAATTTCCAAACTCATTGCGGTATTCACTGGTCACTGGGTGATCGGTATTCATGCGGAGAAGCTTGGAATTCCGTACAACCCCTATTGCAGAAGCTGTGGGGATCCTACAGAGAAAGAGACTATGGAACACTTTCTCTGCAAATGACCAGCTCTTGAAGAAATTCTCCAGCTTAGATCCCTTTTCTCTCCTCCACTACATCAACAGCACTGGATGGCTGTATACGGGTTTTTCTCTTCCCTAAATCTTTTCACAGGTAATGGTCCACATTATGGTATCAAAAAGGCACGTAAGTGCTACTTGAGGTGTACCTGGGGTACTCTTGGCATCTTGCCTACCTACCTACGGTCCATTCTTCTACAATATCCAAGATTGAAACTTGAATCGGTCTAACTCTGCTCAAATGGTGCGACACTCAATTAAAGTCATTTTAAATCATTTGCAATATAGTTTTATAGCATTATTTGTATATCACTAATTACTCAGTATTCAGTAATGAATTCAAATCTCAGTTTTCAAATATTTGTGCAACGGCGTTTTTTCAACTATGAAATAAGCTGGGAATTTATTGCTTCGGAGTGGGCAGATTCTGCAGAGTAGGAAACGAAACTGAGAAGCAGAGCAAACAGAGTCCTGCACTGATGTAGGTATAAACGCAAAATAATAATATATAGATATTTAGTAAAGGGATGTCACGATGAGTCCCAAGAATAAAAGGGTTCTTACTAAAGTGCCTATCGGTAGTAGGATTAAAAGACTTTATCTCAGTTCTTGACCAGTACGCTATCGAGTTTAAAGTCACAATGGAGGCTGGTCGCTGTATGTTATGAATCCGACAAAAGAAAAGCATACATTTTTCCAAAAGTTTCTATCGATATTCGTAAACTCAAACATTCTACCCATGGACGTTGACTATTCTAATAAAAACTTCTCTGTCTTTAGTGTATGCTTTGGAATTAGGATTTATATAACAAATGCAATAAATTTAAATGGAATGACGTCAGCTTTGAAATGAAACGGAGAGTGTGTCTTGCCAACAAATGCTACTTTAGACTAAGTAGGCAATTGCGAAGTAAAGTTCTCACTCTCTCGTCGAAAGAAAATCACATATTTTAAGTCTCTCATCATAGAAGCGTGGACGATAAGAACACCTTATGCGGCAGCCCTTTTGGCGCTCGAGAGAAAAATTTTGCGAAGTATTTATGGAGCTTTGTGCGTTGGTGACGGCCAGTAACGAAGGCGAACGAACAATGAGCTGTACGTAGACATGGATATAGCGAAGAGAAGAAGTAAATGAAATGGAAATATAATTAAGATTCTGCGGCCTCGCGGGCTAAGTCATATCGTACGAATGGACTCAAATGTACTGATTCGGAAAGTATTCGAAAGAAGAAAGAAAGTTACGATGCCCGAGGGTAGCAGCAGAGGAAGAAGAGCCTTCCCCCATTTCGTTCAAAAGATCGGGTGGAGATAGACTTAACTTCTCTTAGTATTTCAATTGACGTGGGTTTGAATGTGAATGAAACAACAGGCGTTCTTGGTTGAATTTAGCTAAAATCGCTTAAGCGGTATCGTTAAGCAGTAAAAAGAAGAATATATGAAATATGTCAAAGGAGTGAAGAAGGAAAAGTAGCAGCAACTAAATTCTCAACAAACTACATAAATATACCATAAAACTATAAGACACCATAAACATATCAGAGAATATGAAAATATCAGAAAATATTTGGCATTTCCCAACACATTCAGATGAGGCAAGGTTATGCTCAAAGCAGATATTGACACAAATTCTCATAAATATTACTAAGAAAAGTGATTTACACATTTCTCACATACATATGCACCCATTTGTTTGATCAAGTCAGTCTATGCTTCTATGTATTTACAAATATTTGCGGTATCGTACCACTAAAGGTTATCAAATGCCCCTGCTGTTTGCTTTTATTTTATTTGATAAAATTTTGTATGCCTTTTAAGCATTTTCTTCTTTTCATGATTTAATAAATAAGATGTAAAAATTAAATCCCAAAGGATATCTTAAATGGCAGATGATATGATGTGAGCGCATGAAAAGTAAATCGCCTAGAAATGAGGGACACACAAACGCACGCTTTCTTATCTCAAATATGCTTTTATGTAAAAACTGCATATGGCTGCAAAGAATTGGAAGATTGCATGATATATATGTAGTTAGGCATTTTTGTAAATGTATACAATTGTGTGTGTGTGTGTGTGTGTGTGCAAGTCACATTATGTTTTAACAGTATTCGCAATATTTTTCATGGACATTTTTTTTAGTTTTATAAAGGGTTTTACAAACAGAAGGTGTTATTTGGATACTCAAAGAAAAATCCTATTTTTTAATATAAATGATCGGATGTTTATTTCATTATAAAGAGGAAGGTATGCCGTAAATAGTGGAAAATAACATCAGGCAAATGACCATCACGACCACGCTTACAGGACAACATCCTTTTCATGAAATTTTCCATAAACGCATTGCAAAGTGGCTGCCCTATGTCCTCGATAGCCTCACGAATTCCATCTTTGAGTTCTTGAATCGACTCTGGGCTGTTGGCGTAGACCTTCTTTTTCACGTGGCCCTAAAGAACACAAAGTCACAAGGTGTTAAATCACAAGATCTCGGTGGCCAATTCTGATCACCTCTTCGAGAGATAACACGGTCCAGAAACTGTTCCCTTTAAAGATCAACGGTTTAGTTGCTTGTGTGACACGTAGCGCCATATTGTTGAAAGTAAACGTTGTCGAGATCAATACCATCCAATTCCGGCCATAAAAAATCGCGCGCTCATCTCTCGATAGCCTTTTATATTATATATTTTAATAGCACCTCTTATTGGAAAACCCTCTATAAATATATGCATTTTAAAAATTGTTAACAAAATTTTCTACTTTTAATTACAGTCACTACTTATAGCTGATTAAATTCTAATATGAAAAAGTGGAAGTTTGTACCTATTAAAAAATCATATTCAGTTTAGACAATTTTTTTACGTACGATTTTGAGAATTTTCTTCTATATAAAGCACGTGTCCGGTAGGGGTTTTATATGAAAAAAATGTAAAAATCTTTAGCAAAAGAATTGTCAAAAATCAATGCCCATGTTTTTAGTAAAACATATATAATGACCATGGAAGGGTCATAATTATTACTCTCAGAAACAGCAGCTTGTCTTATATAACTAAATTGTTATACAAACAATGGCGTACGAAAATATTATTACCTACTTATATACATGTATATGATGAATTGAAAAGAATGAAAGAAATTATAAAAGAATACCGGATGATGAATAGTTTAGGTTAGGTTAGCCTGGTTGGCATTAAGCCACGCACAGACCTTTTAGTCCCTAGCGATACCAGATGGAAGCCGGCCTCTATGAATACTGAAAGTAGACATCGTCTAGGATGTCAACGCTTTTGGCGAATCTAAGCAGAGCTGGAAGATCCGCTTTTGAGACGTCCTCCAGACCCTCAAACAATGGGGCTTCTAGGCATTTTAAACGCATTTTTAATAATGCCGAACAAACGCACAGAAGGTGTTGTTAAGTTTCCTCAACATCCTCTTTACATTTCCTGAATTTTCACGTGTTAACAATCCCTATCTTGTACACATACGCACCAAATAGATTATGACCTGTCAGCATACCTATCATAGTTCCTTAGTCTTTTCGCGAGAGCGTAAGTAAGAATTGAGTCAGTTTTTTGTCGTTAGTTCTACACATAACCTTTGCAGTTTTGCATATGGTCAGATTAGTCCACCTAACTTCCACTAGTTGTTTCATGTTGTCGTCCATTTCATTGTATATTGAATTTAGCGGTTTTGGTATGTCGTTCTCTTGTTCAAATGGTAGTCTTTGCACGTTTTGCTATCTCATCTACTTTTTCGTTCCCTATAATGCCTTTGTGACCAGGTACCCAGTAGATATGCAGCCTACTGTTTGCGGCTAGCCTTTCTATGGCCTCCCTGCTCCGTTGAACATTTTTGGACTTAATACACTATGAGCTTAATTGTTGGGTTCTAGTGTAGGCTAGCTCCGCGGCTTTTCCCACAGCAAAAACTTCCGCTTGGCAAATACTGCTCTGGTCAGGCATCTTGATAGGAAGCCTTTTCCCTAGTTTTGAGCAGTAAGTGCCCGCTCCCACTCCGCCTAAAGTTTTAGAGTCGTCTGTATAGATGTGAAAAGTTCTATGGCCAGGTTTGATGCCTTTCTGCCATCCCTCCCCTTCAATTGTATAGCGGAATCCTTTCCAGTGGTATGGATGAGAACTAACATTTATACTATGTATTTATAGTACTATTATTATCTTTATACAGGGTAGGCCATTTAAAGCGGGCCCATCGGGCAACCCTATAACTTTTGACAGGAACGTCAGATCGACTAATGACATAGCGCGTTGGAAGCGTCAGTCCAAGACAATTTTTACCATGGAGCAGTACACTCCAAAAGAACGCGCTGAAATAATTCAGCTTTACATCCAAAATAACTTCTCAATTGTGAAAACTCAACGTGCGTTTAAAAAAAAAATAAAGTTAAAAGTGCGCCATCCAAAAGCACTTTACAGCGTTTATACGCAAAATTTATTAACCACGGTAGTCTCAGCAATACCAGCCACGCATCCAGACAACGTAGACGACGTTCTGCTGAAAATATCGAGGCTGTACGAGCCAGTGTTGAGGAGGCTCCGCGAACATCGAGTTATCGTCGTTCTCAGGAATTAGGCATCGCCAGGACAACACTCAGGCGCATGGAAGGCTACTGGTTCCAACAGGACGGGGCTACATGCCACACTTCACGCGCTACAATCGATTTTTTGAAGCCATTGTTCCCTGGAAGGTTGATTTCGAAAAATGGTGATTTTCCGTGGCCACCGAGATCACCAGATTTGACGCCACCGGACTTTTATTTGTGGGGTTATCTGAAATCCAAGGTATACATCAACAAGCCAAGGACTCTAACTCAACTTAAAAACAATATCCGACGCGAAATCGCCGCCATACCGGCCGAAATATTGGCCAAAACGATGGAAAACGCCGAAAAAAGGACACATTTGGCCATCAAGGCCAGAGGCAAACATTTGAAGGATATCATTTTCAAAAACTAGCTGGAACAAATCTCCTTGAATCAAAATAAATGATTTTTCATATCAACACAAAAAAAAATGTTTTTTTCAATGTTTTTTTTCAGAAACAAATGGGCCCGCTTTAAATGGCCTACCCTGTATCTCTATATAATATATAAAAATTAAGCCGAAAAAAAGTGTGCATTTATCTCCGGTAATCTCAGCAACGCGTGTAAGGAAAACAATGAATGTTTTACACATTGTTGGTGTTGCTTTGGCAAAAGTTTCTGTGAAGTTTGGTTGAAATCCGATAACGCGTGTGTGTGCGGTGCGCCAGTTAAGTGAGTGTGTTTTTGCTATTTGCCGCACGTATTTTTTGTACCGCACATAGCATTCATTAGAATTGAATACATTTTGGTCGTGTGTGTCTGGACCGATTATTATGAAATTTGGTATGTATATATATTTTTCCACGGTGAAGGTTAGTATAATATGTTTATTGATTCCACTCACCACCAGGTGGCGCTGCCGAAGGCCAAAACGAGGACCCGGGTAACCCTAGGATGTGTTTTTACATTGTGGGTATCAAATCAAAGCTACTGATGAGTGCTTTAATACAGAGTATTTTTTAGATCTCTGAGTTACCAGGGTCTCGAGATATAGCCGAAAAGGTGGACCAAGGTACCCTTGGATGTGTTTGTACAATATGGGTATCAGATGGAAGCTGTTGATGAAAGCTTTTAAGTGAAGTAATTTTTACTGCCCGTTTCCGGGATAAAGAAAGGAGATGGATGGAAGAGGAAAAGGAATAGCTACAGGAAGAGGAAGAGGAATACCACTTATTATTAAAAATTAAAAAACAAAGTCAAAGGAAATTTTAAAATGTTACATATCCGCTTATTATATAAACGTTAATCTGAAGTCAGTTATAGTGAAAAATTCATTGTATCATTGTTGGCGTGATTGGTGATCGTTTCCTTAATTTTTTGCAGAAAGGTTATGCTAATATGAGATATTACCTATATCATTCATATATTTACGTACTACCTGTGTACTCACAAATATACGGTTGAAGCAAATATATGTCAGTTTTTTTACTTCGCCTGGAAAAGTTTATAAAAATTTAAGAAGAGTAAATAGAACTTATTTTATATCAGACTTCACGCAAAAAAGTCATTTGCATCTGAACACATAGCTGGGTTAAAGCGGGGGGGGGAATAGAACAGTTCTCTTCTCCTTCTCCGCGTTTTCGCACACGTAATTGTATGGGATGAGTGCACGATGGCACATAAAAAGTCACTAGAAACGCTTGATAGGACATTACGAGATTTACGCAGTAAAAATGAAATGTTTGGTCGTGTCTTAGTGCTGCTGGCAGGTGATTTTAGACAAACACTGCCTGTTATTCCTCGAGCAACTGTAGCAGATGAATTGGCGCATGTTTGAAATCATCATATTTGTAGAGACATGTTCAAACACTCAAACTAACTACAAATGTACGTGTTCTAATGCAAAATGATCCATCAGCTGCTGAATTCTCACAGCAATTATTGGATATAGTTCCTGTCGATAATTTTGGCTTAATAACTTCACAACCAAACTTTTGTCAAATAAGTCAAACGAAAGAACAGTTAATTCAAATTATTTTCCCAAATTTACCTCAAAATTACAAAAATCATGATTGGCTTAGTGAACGAGCCATCATGGCTGGCAAAAATAAAGATGTGAATGAAATGAATGCGGCTATTTTGGCCAACATACCAAGTCCAGAACAAACATATCGATCCGTTGACACTGTTACAAATCAAGATGATATTGTAAAATATCCCACTGAATTTTTGAATTCCTTTGATTTACCTGGATTACCGCCACACATGCTAAACTTGAAAATAGGAGCACCGATTATTATGTTGAGAAACATAAATCAACCACGACTATATAATGGCACTCGATTAACAGTTAAGAGATTGATGAATAACGTCATTGAAGCAACAATTTTGAATGGAAAATACTCTGGTGAAGACGTTTTAATACCGGGAATACCAATGATACCATCGGATATGCCGTTAGAATTCAAATGTTTTCAATTTCCTGTTCGCCTTGCATTCGCGATTACTATTAATTAGTCACAAGGCCAAACTTTATCAATTTGTGGTATTGATTTAGAATACCCATGTTTTTCTCATGGCCAACTTTATGTTTAATGCTCAAGAGTTAGTAAGCCATCGGTATTGTTAATTTATTCAACAACGCATGGCAAAACGAAGAATATTGTATACCAAAGAGCATTACAATAAAAAAAGTAATAAAGTAAATCACATCAAACGTTTTTTAATTGCTACTACTATTGTATTTAAAACTTCTTTCATTACTATTCATGCGCGAGAATTTTTATAAAATACACACAGTATTTTTCGCCTTAATTTAATTAATTAATCTAGATTTTTTTAAAGACGACCAGCGGAACGGGCGGGTTTTTGCTAGTTATATACTACATATTTCTTGACAGACTTGGCGGCCGCCGTAGTCGAATGGGTTGGTGCGTGACTACCATTCGGAATTCACAGAGAGAACGTTGGTTGGAGTCTCGGTGAAACACCAAAATTAAGAAAAACATTTTTCTAATAGCGGTCGCCCCTCGGCAGGCAATGGCAAACTTCCGAGTGTATTTCTGCCATGAAAAAGCTCCTCATAAAAGTATTTGCCGTTCGGAGTCGGCTTAAAACTGTAGGTCCCTCCATTTGTGGAACAACATCAAGACGCACACCACAAATAGGAGGAGCCGGGTCAAATCCCCAAAAAGGGTGTACGCGCCAATTGTATATATACATATATATATTTCTTGACAGACTTAGAGAAAAAGTGAGAGCGGACTTGGCTCCATACCTAGTGGCTCTAAGCTACTTATCATAGCCTTCTTGGATAGGTTGTTGAATGCCCCTGAGGTATTTAGTAACGTTCGTAAAGAATGTTCCTTGTATTCAAGAGGTTTCTCTATATTAAGTACAGCGAATGTAGTGCAATCTCTACAGACTTGCCAGTAGTATAAGCGTGTTGAGCCCTGGACAGGCTGCCTGGATATTATGCTACAAAAAGTATGCCACCTAACAAAGGAAGAGCTCTCAAAATTATTTAACCCATTCCGGAGCTTTGCACGTTCAAAGAAATAATACAGGCTTTAAAAAAGGCCAGCCGCATTATGTGCGCATATTTGAAGAGAAACTTCTTAATTTCTGGATGAAATTTAAATATTTTAATGATGATTGAAATGATTTTGTGTAAAATTACATACAATAATAGTGGATAATATTATTATTCATTTATTTCTGAAATTTGTACATAAGTAGGTGCTTGAATAGCCTATACATTTTGTATTGATGGTGCAATAGCAGCAGTGGATACAATCTGTTTGTGGTAATTGAAATAGGATATAGCGAGAAAATACGACATCCATCGTTGTTTCTGATTTTGTTGTTGAAATATAGCGGTCATTCCTCATTTTTAAATTCAGTTGATGTTCTAAAAATTCTTTTAATTTCATGGAAGTGTTCGATGCAAAATTTACATTGAAATCTCCAGTTAATATGAGACGTTTCAGATCGTCGCGTTGAGGAAGTAGTTTACCATCATCACGAGTGTGTCTTAATAGCAAACCATGTAAAAATGCGATAATGCCGTTGATATGTAGACACTAGACTGGGTCGATTTGTGTGCAGGCAAAAATATCGCCCATTGCTCTATGAAAATCATACTCTAGGGACCAAAATAAGAAACTTTGCCGAAGGAACCATACCTCTAAAACGAATTCTGATGTCCCCCAATTTGGGTCGAACTTTTTAGTTTCTTTTCTCATGTAAAGGCCAAAAATTGTGATATTTTGAAATGAATATATGGGGAACCCTCCATAGTAGACACCCACAAATACTATGTTTTATCCACGTATCTCACGGCACCCAGAAATATCACCGACATTTTCTGCTATAGCTGCATGCACATCAGAGACCTGCATGGCTCACTGTTTTCTTGAGTTGTTCACATTCAGTCAATTGAACCAAAATATTTGGTCAAGTGCAGTCAGCTCAAGCAGGCGAACGCGTAGTTCAGCTCAGTCAACACGTATGATCTAATGTCTTTGGCTCAAATCTAATCATTGAACAAAAAGCAGCATTGAATGAAATTAGCATCGGCCTTTGCGTTCAAACGATCAAACTTGTTCAAAGAAGTAATTGTCATTATTGTAAATAGCACATGTTCGAGCACTCGAGCGTTGGCGTACAATGTACGCTATAAATTGCGTTTCGTATTTGAAAGGATTAGTTGGTTTCAGCAATGTTTCCTTATTTACATTATTTTCTTTCGTGTTTTATGATAAGTTTTAAGAAAAAAACTAATATGAAAATATAGTGTTTTTGCTTTAAAATTTTGCTTTTACTTTGCTATCGTTAGTTACAAGCAAAAACTCATGCGGGATCATACGTGTTCAAACCGGCTCATTTGGCTCTATAGCGCTTTTATTCTTGCTCAAAAAAATGAATGTATAGCCGAACGAGCAAATACCCGAAACGGCTGCTATGAAGACGATTAGTGATAACATCGGAGAGATCAAACGCAGCACATGATTTGATTGAGCTGAAATAAACAATGACAATAACTTATTTGAACAAGTTCGATCGTTTGAACGCAAAGGCCTGTTTTCTTGTTCAAGCGAATCGTATGAATGTTTTACACTGAGCCGGTGCAGTTCTCTGATGCACATGCGGTAAATCGTAAGTGTGATGTGAGGACATTCACGGTATAATTTTGTTGTGGTAGATAGCGACTCCTCCGGTTCGAACATTACTTCTTTTACTCAGGATGATGCAGTTAAAATTCGGTAAACTGATTTCCTCGTCTTCACGCAACCAAGTCTCATGAAAAAGACTATCGCATTGCATTTTTCCGTAACTGGATTCAATACGTCAGTAGCACGAGCACATAGACTTTGAAAATTAAAAGAGTATATCGACAATCCTTCTCTTTGTTGTATAAATTGAATCATTTGTTGATCAAGAGTTTCCACACAGTTCATCGGCAGTCTTCGAAATTCTGCTTGCAATGATGTCATTGTTGTTGATGGTCTCCGGCCATGGTAGAATCTCAAATCATCATTGCGTGTAATTATAAACAATCCATCTGTGGAAGTAACACGTGACAGTGCGACATATTATAGATACACTAGCGATTGTGACTGTATTTTATCGTATTCATAGACTATTTCAGAATATGTACCGGCCTGAGATTTGTGTATAGTACTGGCACATGCATTTCTTTCGAAGTTTTTGTCCTGTTTTCGGAGTATCAGGAAAGTCAAGCCATACAAAACTCACTTCTCCAGCGTTCTCCTAATCTACTCGTATATGCATTAGTGTACCAACGGCGCCATTTGCTAAGCCATAGGCTACTCGTACATCAATGTTCGACTATGAAGCACCGCACAAAGCGGAGAAAGAGAATAGCTTGTATGCCGTAGGCTCATACATTTCGTGACGGTTTTTCGTAACGCTAGCACGTGTGTCGCGGCCTTGAAATTATACTCTGACGCGCCTAAAATCAAAATATTCTATTGCATTTCACTGCACTCTCCACATCACTCCCCAGTATTTTTGTTAATTGAACAATATTTTCAAAGTGCCGCCATATCTGGTCCTACAATTTTACTGTAGATCCAAAGATTTGCTCTTAGCGCAGCAAATATTCAACTTAAATTAAAAAACGCTCAGTTATATGTAATTATATGTATGTATGTGTGTAAGTGCTTTAAGCATGAAGCCTATGTAAATAATACAAAATTCGTAGTACCTCATTAAGAAATGTATTTAATTATACGAGCGTCTAAAATTTCAACGTAAAATCATCTTATAAAATATTAAGGCGACAATTGCCTGTGGAATATAGCTGAAAAATATTAAAAGTTAAAGTTACGAGCCTCATGAAGATAATCGTTCGAAGCGTTTAACTTACCAATATATACACGCACACATACACATACAAATGCAAACAAGTAAATTGATATGAAAATCACACTAAACCGCTTTAATTCCACAATTAAAATATTTATGTAACTACCGTACACAAACACATCTCTACATGGCTGTGCAGGTCCACAGAGACTAGACTGCACACACGCACACACACACATATGCATAATGTTTCTGTCGGTCGCTTATTATGCGCATCGTTAAGAACATAATTGGGTGCTTAGGCTTTTTTATTGTGCACTTTGGCGAATGTCGAACAAATTAACAAAATTCCATAAATTCCAGCGCAACACAGCAGACTGAAAAATGCGGAAGCAACAGAAAATCGCTTAATAGGGCAGGAGCTTCAAAAAAAAATTAAATTAAATTTGAAAGCAACACATTTTTTGGTGTTTTTTTTTATACCAGCAATCACCATAGATATCCGTGTTTGTATGTGATGCAGCCGAGTTCTGGGTTCGATTACTGCTACAAAATTGTAACAGCAAATAACAATATAATGTTTGTGTACCCCTGTGTACAAGGCAAACGATGTAAATGAGACACGGAATATGGCGCTATAACGAGCTATAAATTGCTGGATGCGTCTTTTTATGTGATCACTCGAAAGGGCCTCAGTTGTGTAGATGCAAAAAAGCGGGCATCTGCTACAAAACACGCCCTAAGCCACAAACAGGTCGTGAAATGGTTTAAAGAAAGATTTCGCTTCATATTTCCATTGTTTTTGTTATTTATACTCATTGTCCTCATGATATTTATTATTATTGAATAAATTATAAATAATAGCATCGCTTAATGCGTCGTTCAAAACGGAAATATCAAGTCGTGTGTCATATCACCAATTGGAAGTGATGCTCAGCCTAGAAAGATGCCGAAAATATATGCAGAATTCTTAAGTCGCGTCAGCTATAAATCAGCTGTAAAACACACTTTTATTAATTCATTTGAGCGAAGTTTCAGGCCAATCAGAGCACAATTGAGGGAGTTACAGCATCTTTACCGTGGAGATTTGACAGTTCTGTTGTTTTGCAACCGATTTTCATGACTTTTGCATATTTAGAAAGTCTGACGCTTCCACAATTACGTGCTGAAACTTCAAGCCAGTCAGGGCAAAGCTGAGCGAGTTATAACCATTCTACTGAAAGGATATATGTACAAGCCTTTTGTATAATTTCTACGGACGCAAAATATTTTGTTTTTATGGACAAATGCGATTTTCCGAATAGGTTCAAGTCACAAGGAGCCACATCAGGCAAACACAGTGAGTGATTCATGGTAAAAATGCGATTTATAGACAAAAAGTCAGTCATAAGAGTGGATCGATAAGATGGTGCATTATCGTGCAATAAGCGCCAGCTTCCTTCTTTGCGGTATGCAGGGCGAATTCAACGAATGAGATAGAAAATTGTATTGACTGTTTGGTTCGTTGCCTCGAATTCCTTGTGGCAATTCCCTTGGAATCGTAAAAATAAGTGAGAGTCGACTTAATTTTTGACTTCTCCAAACTCGATTTTGGGTGATGGCTCGTATGGGGATACCCATTCGGCACTTTGACGCTTAGTTTGAGGTTCATGTTTAAAACACCACATTTCATCACCAGTTGTAATATTGAAAAGCAAGTTCTCGTCTTTACTCGCCTCTTTAATGAGGTATTTCGAATGTTGAGTTCTGAACAATTTTTGGTCCTCACTTAACTTATGCGGAATGAAATGTGCACAGACCTTTCGTAAGCCTAAATATTCAAATAAAATGCGATAAATCGATATCTTGGAGATATTCAACTCCGATTCCATGAATTTCAACGCTGATTTCGGTTCATTTTGGATGAATTTACGAACAATTTCGATGGAGTTTTGGGTGATTTCTGATTTTGGGTGATTGTTCATTGTCATTTATGTCCTCACAAGCATCTCTGAAACGTGTAAACCACTCATAAACCCAGGCACAAAATAGCACAAAATAGACAATCATCGCCACAACCTTTTTCATCAATTCAATTGCTTCGGTAAACGTTTAACCGATTTTAGAACAAAATTTTACATTAGCTCTTTGTTCGAAACTATTTTTTGTACCGATGACACAAACATACTGACACTTTAGACGCATTAACTTCGTTTCAACTGAACCGAATGTCAACAAGCTTTCACTGGAAGTCAGCCAGGGATGTAACTTGCAACGCACAAACTCATTAAAAATATGACGCCATCAGAAACATTTTTATCACGCTAGTCTAGTTTAATTTAGACTTCACCTTGTATATATGCATATATATAATTGGCGCGTACACCCTTTCGGGGTGTTTGGCCGAGCTCCTCCTCCTATTTGTCGCGGTTGTCTTGATGTTGTTTAACAAAGGGAGAGACCTGCAGTTTCAAGTCGACTCCAGTCGAACGGCAGGTATGTTTTATGAGGAAATTTTTCATGGCAGAAATACACTCGGAGGTTTGTCATTGCCTACCGAGATGCGACCGCTAGTTAGAACTTTTTATTTTTCATTTTGGTTTTTCACCGGGTTTCGAGACTACGTTTTCTCTAAATTCCGAATGGTAGTCATGCACCAACCTAAATTTAGATCGACGTCAGGTCTGATAGTCGAGATTTGGATTAAAGGCTGTCAAATTTTTTTTAGCAAAGTGACAGCCATATGGGCATAAGCTGGTTGCTCCACCATTATTTGTGGCAGTCTGATAATCCGTTTTTTTCTTAAATATTGATACATATAACATTTACTTAAGAGTGCATAAAGAGTAGTCTTCCGCATTTTTATAATTTATTTTTTTTTAAATATAGCTCCTTTTTTTAAAGAAATTTGTAGAAACTCCACAAAATATTAATGTAAAAATGTAATGTAAAAACTCCTCTAAGAACCGAGGAATTGTACTGAAGATCTTGTGGAATTTTTCTGCATTTTGTAAAAAGTTTAAAGTATTTATTTATACGGTATTTGTTGTGGGTTCTCCCCATTTAAAAAAAAAAGAGTAAAAATTAATGGGACAAAGAAAGAAAAGTGGTCAGAACTGGTCAAAATGTTGTGGTACTATATCTTTTTCGCAAGCTCTATATATTATTCATCGTTAAAATCATTACTTATGTCACCTCTCAGCAATGCTGACAAGTGATTCTGGGACGCCACTTACCAGTTTTCCACATTTGCCTTGAAAAGAACCCTCCATGGTATCGACTCCATTTGCCTGCTAACTAATTATAGAACAGAATTGTCAGCTTCCATACCTGGATGCCAGCAAAACTAGCACAACTCTTACTAACCTGGCTGGTATGTTCACACCGCATGAAATGCTCTCTCTATGTCGTCATTCCCTGCTTTAGCTTCGCAATTCCATATTAACTTTACAAAATTTCAGGAATTTAAACATCTGAATACAAAGATAAATTAATTAATTTTGAACGGCGTAAATAATACATGAATAACAGGCACATATACACACACACATAGAAACTAGATTTCCCCCCAAGTGCTGCTAAAAATATTATTTCCAAGAGTGTAATCGAGCCAAGTGACTGTGATTAAATGCATTTCACGCTCCCCACCCCTCTTCAGATACAAATTGCACAACACCTAAACAGTTGGCAAGTGGCGAATTTAATTAACGCAAATGCACTCATACACTTACCTGCGCATTCACGCTTCCACACACATACGCGCGCACACACACAAATTTAATGATGAATCAACACGAATTAGTGGGATGCTGAACATTTTATCCAAGCTGCTCACGGTTCAGTGAAATTTTGTTAACTTTGGTATCTACTTTTTGATGACATGGAATTGTATGTGTATGTGTGTGGGTGTGTGCGTGCGGGTGTGTGTAAGTAGGTTTTCATATTCGTACTTATGTAATGGCATAAGTGGTTAAGTTGAAACGGAATTAAACTAGCAAACCATTTGCCAACAAGTGAAAATCGTTTATGTACTTTCGACAGATTAAGTAAACAACAAAAGTTTTTTCGAAGCAAAAAAGCACAAAAGTGCCACAAATTAAACCATATGCAAATTTTCGAATAAAAAGAATGAAAGTATGCGCGGGAGAAAATGTGAAACGTGAATGGGATATGACGAACACGCGCGCTAATGTGCTTTTAAGTATGCATTTATGCATTCATTCAAGTAAGTGTACACTCTCACATGCACTCACACACACATACGCGCATACATACATATTTATATGTACATTATACATACTTTCGTAAAGTCATTCATTTGTGCTAACCAATTAACGAACACATATTTAAATTCGCGTTATGCGTAGAGAGTTTGTGCGTGCATGTGCCAACCAGCTTGCGGCGCTCAAGGAGTTTAATTAATTTAATCCAAATAACATGCAGCCTGACACCGAACTCCTTCCGTAATTTGGCTCACTGCAAATTCTGACTGATAAAAAGGAAAAATATATCTTGCAGCGAGGTGTGCGTGGCAATGACACGTCTTCGGTTCCTCCTAACCTCTCCCTAACCCTGACATACTGCAGAGTTTCTATTTTTTTTTTCATATAGACTTTTACAGACACATTACAAAATATGGTGACCTGAGAGATTGTGATAATTGGCCGCCGTGGCCTAATGGGTTGGTGCGTGAGTACCATTCGGAATTCAGAGAGATATCGTCGGTTCGAATCTCGGTGAAAGACCAAAATGAAGAAAAAGTTTTTTCTAATAGCGGTCGCCCCTCGGCAGGCAATGGCAAACCTCCGCCATGAAAAAGCTCCTCATAAAAATATATGCCGTTCGGAGTCGGCTTGAAACTGTGGGCCCCTCCATTTGTGGAACAACATCAAGACGCACACCACAAATAGGAGGAGGAGCTCGGCCAAACACCCAAAAAATGGGTGTACGCGCCAATTATATAGGCGGGTCGATTTAAAAATCGCTCATTGCTCTGTGAAAATCGTATTCTAGGGATCAAAATAAGAAACTTTGCCGAAGGAACCATACCTCTAAAACGAATTCTGATGTCCCCCAATTTGGGTCGAACGAAAAATCCCACTTTGACCCATTTAGAGTGCTCCATCGAGTCCAAATGTATCACCGACCCCCACTTACTTTGGACGGCCGATCCACCCATCCCAGTGGCACACCACCTAGAACTCCCCTGGGGGTTCCCCATACAATCATTTCAAAATATCACCATTTTTGGCCTTTACATGAGAAAAGAAACTAAAAAGTTCGACCCAAATTGGGGGACATCAGAATTCGCTTTAGAGGTATGGTTCCTTCGGCAAAATTTCTTATTTTGATCCCTAGAATATGATTTTCACAGAGCAATGGGCGATTTTTTTGCCTCCCCACAAATCGACCCGGCCTAATATATACTTTATACTTCTAAGTTATATACCTGGAAATATATCGCCGATTAATCCAGAGTGAGTAGTAAATATAATATTATGATCTAAGTTATTGACAATATTCTCCAAAATATTCGAAAGACTATTTTTGCGCAGAGTATTCCCAATACTGAAAGAAAATAAGGTCATACCCGAACATCAATTTGGTTTTCGCCGATACCATGGTACACCTGAACAATGTCACCGTGTTGTTAATTTCATAACCGACTCCTTTGAACGAAGCGAATATTGTTCAGCCGTATTTTTGGATGTACAAAAGGCATTCGACAAAGTATGGCATCAAGGCCTGTTATATAAATTTAAAAAAATACTTCCTGCACCATTTTATCTAACACTAAAGTCTTACCTCACCGAAAGATCATTTTACGTTAAGGTAAATGAAGAAATAACTGATATTAGATACATAAAAGCTGGAGTACCACAGGGTAGCGTACTCGGTCCTATACTTTATACGATTTTTACATCTGACATACCCGAAACCGAAAATGTCCTAATGGCTACATACGCTGATGACACCGCTATACTAGCTTCAAGTCCGTCCCCAATTGATGCAACCAATCTAGTTCAGATAGAACTAGACGAGATACAGACGTGGCTGGACCGATGGAAATTAAAAGTTAACACAAACAACTCTGTGCATGTTTTGTTTTCATTGAGACGGAAAGAATGCCCTTCACTCTATCTAAATAGTAATATAATTCCCAAACATGATACGGTCAAATACCTTGGCATACATTTGGACAAACGGCTAACCTGGAAATGCCATATTCAAGCAAAAAAAACCCAGTTAAAGATAAAAACACACAAACTTTACTGGCTACTAGGACCAAAATCAACACTTAATCTAAATAACAAAATATTAATATATAAGGCTATACTAAAGCCAGTATGGACCTACGCAGTACAACTGTGGGGAACTGCTTGCAATTCTAACATAGAAATTCTGCAAAGGTATCAGTCAAAAACTTTAAGGCTTATCACAAGTGCACCCTGGTTCGTCACAAATAAAGCCATACATACTGATCTAAAAATTCCCTTTATAAAAGATGAAATTAAAAAAATTACCACAAAATATTTACAGAGATTAAGTTATCACGATAACCCGCTAGCAATTGCATTACTTGATGAAACTAATGAAATTAATAGACTTAAAAGACATCATGTATTAGACATTCCATTCAGAACCTAATAGATAAATCTAATATTAAAATGTATTAAAATCTAACACATAAGTCTGAATATAAGTGTACATTAATCGTAGTATACATATATATTATTATTGACCTCAATGGAGCTCAATAATATAAGTCAAATTGTTAATAGTTAGATAATTTGCTTATTATTTTAAAAATAGATTGCAAATAAACGAAAGAAAAAAAAAAAAAAAAAAAAAAGTTATTCTATTGGAATTATTTCACAAACTTTAAACGCGGTTTTCTCAAAACTACTTTTTTTGAGATGGTCGTCATGATAATCTACTTGACCGATCGCTTTAAAGTTCGATAAGAATTTTTTATTAAACATCTGTCTATCGGGTCTGCGTCGGATTTTCAAAAATTTAAGTTTGAAGTATTTTTAAAAAATTTTAAAAGGTAAAAAAAAGAGGGTAAACAAATTCTTTTTTTCAAGTTGACGCCATTTTGTAATATTTTTGTTTTCTTTGATTTGACGTAATCCGATAGCGACATCCTAACTAATGAAGAATTTTTTTAATTTGTTTGCTTTTAGATCACTACAAGGGTTGGAATCAAGTCAACCATGGAGCATTGTTTTTTATGTAGCCCCCACTCCGCCGGCCTGTAATTCCACGATTTTTTTATTTCTTTTTTTTATTAAATTTTTTTTATACTTTCCTAATATTAATAAAAAACATAAAAAAAATGTATACTAAAAATGTCTTTTATTTCTTTATCTTAGTTTTAAAAATTAAGGCGTCTAGACCAGAATATCCCCTTAAAGGTTATTGGGTTTCTGAGTTTATTTGCCAAAAATGTCCGGTATCAGAAAAACAGGGATTGATCGTTAGGACTTCCTTGGACAGGTACCTTTTAGCATAAAAAAGGACTGTATTTTTTAAATTCTAAATTTCTCACATCATTGAGTCGCTTCTTTCTATTTGCTCAAAATTCTACCATTTACATCCGTAATATATTACCGACATGCCTGTCACTGCATCTTATCCAGGATTTACACCAATTCACAATAATTCAGCCAACAATTTCATCCAGTGTATATTGAATTGATTTAAAAAAGAAGCAAATAATAATAGTAAAAATCCATTTACACATTCTGACTATGAACTGCATAGCTGGGGCGTTAACTAACTAACGGTACCAACATACAAAATGTGCATCTCAATTAGAATTAAATCTCATATACACTCACGACCACAAACAATAGGCAACACTGACATATAATTCAGACAAAGTAAATCAAAAAAAAAAAAAAAATCACCAGGGAGAAGTCAAAATAAGCATAGGTAGGTGTCCTTGGAGGGTTGTATTCACACGTTGTGGCAAAAAAAAACACATCCGTGCATAAACTTAAACACATAAATTTAGCTTTTCATGTGTGCATGTGGGTGAAAAAGTTGCAAATGCATTAGTTTATTCAAGCACCACGCAGTGGGTGGCGTGTCAGGTGAGTGGTTGTTTCTTGGTGCTACTCTTACAATCGTAAATTTTCTCTAATGTGCTTATGCACTTACTTTAGATTCCATTGAAATATCTTTATACATATCTAGTGCTTTAAATGTTACTTTCCCACGAAACAAAAACTATCGGAATCGAACAAATTCGATAGCAAAAATTCTTTTCATAATTTTCCTGAGACTCAGGTTTTTATGCTGCGAAAGTTACCATTTTCAAGAAACAAAAGTCACAGCCTCTTATGTAGAACTTAAATCAAAAACAGTTTGTGCTGTTCACTTTTCTTAAGAGAGACTTGGGTGTAAAATAAACCAAAAAGTCACGACATAATAATAGATTTTCCTCATCCTGAGCGTAAAGCAAATCTCTCATCTCTTCTCTAAGTCGAAAATGTTTTCGATATAATAACTATCATCGGTACTTCATCAGAAGATGAGGCTCTTTTTACGACCATCTACTTTCTTCTTGTGAGGTATGTCCATCAGGCAATTGCAAAGATTGAAGTCAAAAAGATCAACCTGATATATGGAAAAAGGCAAATTAAGATATAAATTGCGACTGAGTTAGGATGGTTAGCTTTCAGTCGATGGGTTGATACTGAGCAGTACTACACAAGTCTTTACACTTTCGCAGAGGGCATTTCGTGAACATTTACAGTGCAGCAATTGTATTTAGTAAGAAATGTCATTGAAGCATAAAAATCGGACAGAGCGGTCCCATCTCCAAAGCAAGGTACGGTATCTATAGGTAATCAGATGTAATAGTTCATGCTTATAGAAGAGAATCCACCGCCAGAGCTGAAGCTGATTTCAAAAAGTGCAATTGAAAAATCTTTTGATGATTTGATGGTTCGTTGGCGAAAGTTTAGTGTTTAATACAAACTAATATCTTGAAGCCGGCACAATAACTTTCAAAGAATATTTAAAATGCCTAAATCAAAAAGTTCTGACTATTTTTCGCAGATGTTTTTAGGGAGACAAGTCTCACCATTTACGCCTCGAGTCATATACGTAAATCCTATGTGGCGACTCGAATATGGAGTTTTCGTTTCGGAAAGAGTTCTTGGAAGGGTTTAAGTGCGAGGAGATAAGGTGTCGTGATGTGATTGTTGCAAATGCGACATGCTCTGATAAGCCAATCGTTGCAGATGTCGCTCAAAACAGGGAAATCGTAGAGTCAAGTTCAATGGTCGAAGTGCCACACGAGTTGACGAAAAAGAACCTTTTGTACCAAATCGTTGTCTGTAACTCTTTGCTGAAACTTAAAGGAGTCGACCCATTTTTGAAATGAATGGTAACTAGTGATAAAAAATGGGTCACAAACTATAATGGCAGTTGAAAGGTTTCATGATCAATTCATGGTTAGTCGGCTTAAGCAATTCTGAAGCTCAGCTTTAAAGCAAAGCATGTTTTACCGCGTGTTTGCTGGTTTGGCAGGGAATCATTCACTATGAACTATTTCTTTCAGATCCAACACTCGATTCCGGTCAAAATAGCTAATAAAAACATCAAACTTTTATCTGAGTGAGTGTCTAGTGGTTATCGTTCACGTAGGTAGGTAGGTGAAATGATTTAAATGTCGCTGTGATGATTTAAATGCCACACTCCCCAAGTAGCACTAAAACATCGTTTTGATACCATTAGGAGACTTCCAAGAGGCAGATATCTACAGCCAGCCCGAGCTGTTGATATAAAGGAGAAAATTGATGAGACTTTGGTTGGCACACTGCACCAGCAGCACCCAGAGACCTTAGTCGTCTAGCTGCCAAGCCCGAACATTTACAGAGAAAGTGCTCTACAGTCTCTTTCTCTGAAAGTCCCCACAGCTTCTGTAATGGGGGTTAAATGGTAATGCTAGCTTTTCCGCGTGAGTGCCGATCGTCCTGTGACCGGTAAACACAGCCGTGAATTTGTAAATTGAATGGCGAGGAATCGAAAGCACTTTCTGAGTCCTTCGTATATCGTATTGGGGCCAAAGGGTTTTCGAAATAGCACGTGAAGAAATGAAGCTCCATCTTTTCTGCGCTTTCCTGAGAAATAATTTGTGCAGTTCCCCTCAAACAACTGTCAGGGGGTGCCGAAGATCGAATGCGAGGTCTCTGAGACCAATTCAGTTGCTTTTCTGGCGCGCTCATTAGCAATTTCATTTCCCTCTATGTTCCTATATCAGATAAATGTTACCTGCACATCCAAGAGATTTGATCCCCTGCTTACAGGAGTTTACTACTTTCATTTTGCACCATGGGGTTGTCAGAGCCTTGGTCGCAGCTTGACTATCGGAAAAATTTTAATATCTCCCTTGCTCCCACGTTCCCTAAGCATTCTGAATGCATATACGATCGCAAATACTTTTGCCCCGAAAACAGGAGCAGTATTTGGAAGAGTTTAGGAAACACATAAATTGGCTGACTTAAAGAAAACCCGTGCTCATCTCGCGATTTCGTCTTGGAACGTTAGTAAAGACAGAGGTACCAGCATCGGTATAGATCTTTCCCATGTTCCAATCCTGCCAACTTGGAAAGATTGCCTTGACACGACTCTCAAACTCCAGTTTGCGGATAGAAGCTCAAAGAAGTACGGTGTTAACTGCCCAAAAACGCTACCATATCCCTTGAGGGATCACTTTCAGAGGCCAACCTTTAACCTGATTACACTTTTAGCAGCGATGGAAATAATGTAGAAGTCGATAGGAAGTGCAAAATTGCATTAAGGGCAGGACTGGGATAAGCTCTAGTTGCTCCGGTGATGCCAATACAAGCAGTCCTTTGCACCATTCCCAGTTTCGTAATAGTTCCGTAAAGCTTCCCACCAAACCAGGCGTACAGATATACTTTGAAATTGGCAGAACCCATACGTTGCACATAAAAAGAATGTGTGTGGCTTGAGTCACCAGTTTTGACGCAGGCGTAGAAAGCCATAGGAGAGTGTAGCTTCTAGAGGAGTTGGGAGTCAATTTTCCCTTCAAGATATTTAACTTCCGATGAAAGTGGGAGAGCGTGGTTATGTAATCTAGGAATTCTAAAGTGTGAAGGTTCATATATTTTGGCAAATAGCATCAGCTCTCAAGATTTTAACAACCAGCTGCATACAGAAATTATCTTCATAATAAAGTTTTTTAGTATCTCAGGCACTGGGGCATCTAACTACCTAGGCATTCGACTTGATTGCAGGCGTACCTCCTAGGCCCAGATACGGCACGCGGCTACTAAAGCAGAGTAGATCACGGGAATGCTTTGCAGACTAATGGCAAATATCGGTGAACCAACACAGAGTTAGAGAAGGTTGATTATGGCGACACAATACTTCTGTACGTCAGTGAATTATAGGGAGATCTGTAGATAGGAGATACGAGATAGCAAAACCAAACGCAAAGCATTGGAGGCTAAAGAACGAACAGCGGCACTCAAAGTTGCTTCAGCCTACCTTCAGACACCTATCCAGGTCTGAGAACGAGTGAATACGTGGAGTTTCAGGAAAAACACGCCACCACTAGCGCCGCGGAACGGAGATGCCAAAACCTGCAGCGGTGCAGATGGACAGCGAAGTTCATTCTTACAATAGGTGAATGGGCTCAAAATAAATTCGGGGAAGTGGGCCATTTCATGACTCTGCGTAACACTGCATGAGTTAGGTTAGTGACCCCAGGTGCATATATTGGGAAGCATCGAGTGATAACGCCGAACACATGTGCTTTGCAATAGATGCCTCATGGAAAGAATGCTCTGAAGTAGCACGTTGGCGACATCGCGCCGACCAAGCTGATCGCCAAGATGCTATTATGCGAGGATAACTAAATTGAGGTTAAACAAAGTGAAGCCTCATAGCCAGAGACATAAAAAGACGAGCCTATGGCATTAAGCTGGCCACAAGCATGGTGGACTCAATCGTGGGGAATAGGAGTGGTCCATTTCATGGACGTATTCCTGAGTCCTCCCGAAGTAATGCAGAAAGAGAAGGGAGTCTCCCCAGAAGAGGAGGAGAGATTGTTTTAGTGGCCATACCACTCGACGCAATACACGACTACCCAAAAACCAAAAAAACTAAACAAATTCTCAAAACTTTCTACCTCACCCACAGAATCATCTGGTCAATGACGCGCATGCGACTTACAGCTTTTCCGCACTGGGTTATGTGGGGTGTCGCTCAACGCTTTTTTTATAGTCTATCTTAGAAATCACACATTTACATATGTATATGAGCATGCGTTAGCACACAGCAGTTTATCCGCATATGTTTGTGTGTGTGTGTGTGCATTTGTGCCTAATATGCGAAAATGTGAAATTATGCTCGAAAATGCAAATGAGCTGCCGCATTTAGCTAAGTTAACTTCTGCATTGCTGCATATTTTTCTCTCTGCGACTGCTGCTGTTGCCTTCCGACTTCTTCAGCACAATTTTTCGCTACACATTTGCAGACTCCTACCCTCTTTGCGTTAGCATTTCCACTTGGCTAAGCAGCGCGTAAATGAGCAGCGCACTGGGGAGCAGCATTTTTTCTTACATTTTTGCTATACAGTTAGTTGTGTTCATTGCGCGCGCTTAGCGGACGCTTTGTCGGTTGTTGCTTTAGTGAAAAGTATTCTAATTAAAATAATCTCATGCACACACACACATACATACATATGTACGTACATTTATTTAGTTATGTATACATATGCAATAGTACACACAAACCGGGCACCCGCACATCCGCTCCTTCTTTTTTGTATAGTTTCACATGTGTGTGTGTGTGTAAGTAGTGAGGATCTTCCATTTAGATGTGTGTGTGTGTGTGTTCATTTGTGAAGTGCAAGCTTTACTCTATCCTTGGCCTTTTTTGTTGTTCATTCAACCTCGTCTAAAGATGCGGCCTTTGTGGAACTAAATATAAGGGAGGGGGTAAATGCAGGGTTTGCCCTACGTCCTTGCCGTTTTTTCTTCACACTCAAATTTTTTCTACGCAGCATTTTATTTATTTTACTTTTTTTTATTTTGTGCGAGTAATTTTTAATGGCGCGTTCTGCAATTATGTGCACAAAAATAAAAATTATTTTTCAGCAAATTAGCAAAACTTTTCAAATACTTAAAGGAAGCAAATGAAAATTAAACATTCTCACTAGAGAGTGGGGTTGTTGCAGGCGTTGCTAAGAATATTGGTGTGTAAGGTTTTTTTTTTGCTTTTTTTTAAAGACAACTTTTTGCTTTTGCTATGACTTTGAGCAACGAAGCCATTTCCTCCATTTTATAAAGAATATGACAATAAACAAACTCAAAGGAAATGTTGAGGAGGCGTCGTTGTTGTCAGTCAATGACCGACAGCGAGTTTTTATGAAGTATTCACATACAGATTTACTGCTGCATACGTCGGTTGGTACATACGTTCTGAGAAAGGCAAATAATTAGAAATACAGATTTGTGAACGAAAATGGCTTTATTGATTTTTAAAATTTTATCAAAGTGCTGTTGATAATAATTAGCACTCCTTTTTATGTGTTTTTGAACTTATTTTCGAAATCCTTTTCCTGGTTGGTTGGTTGGTTTTAGTGGTGATTCTTCCAGAATCCAACTAGCGGTTACGCACCATTTTGTTGCCACATCCTCGCCACAAACTTGTTTAACTGCTATTCACATCACAACTATATCCAGTCTGTGTGGTTTAAGAACCGTACCAGGTAGTTGACGTCTCAGCCAGACAGTTGTTCGAGACTCTCCGAGCAGTGGTTTGCCACAGGATTGATATTCTCTCTTTCCATAACGCAGGGCATTCACAGAGGAAATGGAAACAACTGTGACAGTATGTATTGTGAGGGATGCCCATTTTGGCTGCTTGTTCTCCCACAGACCAAAAGCCAGTTATGACTGTCATTAGTCTCCAGGCATCCCGTCGTTTCATTTTTCACAATATTGACAATTGTGTGAGGTTGTAGGTGGGCCATAACGTTCTGCTGATTTTGCATTTCGCCTGACCTCTCCATCTACAATCCGCGATTCGAAGGGATTTAAGGGAAATTGTACTCTTGACTGCGCCTAAGGGTGTGAATGCTGATTCTGCAAGATGCCCCTCTTGCCAGTTCATCTGCTTTTTTATTACCTTTAATATTCCGATGTCCCGGCACCCAGATTAAGGTAACTTTATGGTTCTCACACAAGATGATGGGGCTATTCCCACTTTGTTCAACCACTATAGAGTTTGTAGTAGCTGAATCCAGTACCTGTTGGCTATCCGAAAGTATAGCGATATTGCCCATAAAAGAGAAATCTGCGATTAGTAGCCTACAAGCTTCCCCAATTGCCAGTACTTCCGCCTGGAAGACACTGCAGGTATTGGGGAGACGAACAGATTTTTCAATTTTAAGTCTATGAGAGTATATACCAGCTCCAACACCGCAATGCGTTTTAGAACCATCTGTATGGACTATAGTGTCGAATTTGTTTTCCTACTTTGATTAAATTGACTCCAATATATGTTATTTTTACTAATTCAGACAACACAAATGGCATTTGTAAGAAAAAAATTTCAGTTATAATGTCAAAATCTACGATCACAACTTTGAAAGCAACCTCTGTATAATATAATTTTCTGCTGATTGCACCTCAAGAGTCAATTGCGTGTCGATGATTTTATCTCTGCTGTGACATTCTCGGTACAGCCATGCGAATTCGATTTTTCGCAACGACTTTTTGATATTATTTATGCATCTACAAAGCTGAAACTTTGTGATTGCCTCGTATATGTATTTAGCAATGATTCGTACATCGATGTGAGTGGCAAACGTATATCTATGCCTTCATTGCCAGCCTCGGCACAATTGGACTATAATCACATTAGAATGGAAGCTGTATGATTAGTTTTTTTAGATCTTCCTTCTTCCTTTGTTCTCATTGCTTTTTTTTTTTGCGCTGTATTTTATTGAAGGTTTTGTACTTTACTCACAACAAAATGAATTACCAGCAGAGAACGCAGATGATGTGGTCCACATGATAACTTCATGAAGGTTTTTACAAACGAGTGAACGAGAACAGCAAGAATATTTGGATAGGTTTGCTCTATAGTATATGACGCATGACGATGATGAGATCACCGAGTCAATTGATCTCGTGGTACCTCGCCAGGCGCATACAGATGAAGGTCCCTATTGTGTCCCAAATGGTGAAGAAGCTTCCGATGCAAAAGCGGAAATTCGCAATGGGTATGACGCAAACGCAGATGCTGACGTGGAATATGATGAAGAGGTGGCATTGAATTTGAAATCATACAAGCTGCAGATGAAGCGTTTGTTAACGCAAATTTCTTCACAGCAAATGATGGCACGAAGCCAAATAGGCGCACATAACGTCGTTTGTCAGCAAGGAGTTCCAACGATGTCAGAGGCTCAATTGTGGTCAAACTCTGAAAATGAGCCTAACAAAGTTTGTTTTCGAATTTTCGTGTCTGGTTCAAGGACCGAGAACGGTTCCGGCTTTGGTGTCCAATGGGACAAAACTACACTTTGCTCTTGGAATGTACGGATCTGTTTTTCAGGCGGAGTTGTATGCTATTCGAAAAGCAATGGACTTTGTTGTGCCAAACAGATCGAGAGGCAAATCTGTGTGTGTCTGCAGTGACTGCAAAGCTGCGCTTATGACCTTAGACAGCCCTCCAACCACTTCATGCGTAGTTAAGTCCTGTAAATCCAGTATGAAATATGTCGGTAGGCATAATATCCTGATACTAACATGAGTCTAGATCCGTGGATCTAGCGGCTAACGAGACCTCTGGCTTCTTAGCTAGGATGGGCTTTGAAGCCAACTTCTTTAGCCCGGAGCCCGTTCTGCCACTCTGTTCTGCTGTCATCAAAGCCAAGGCTAGAAAACGGATTATTTCAACCCAGAAGCGAGATTAGCAGGCTGAAAGAGGCTGATGTAACCTGTCATGTCCGACCGACTCTCGCAGTGCCTCCTGTCATTAAGTAGAAGCTACTGTAGGCAGCTAGTTGGACTGAAGACGGGCACTTTCTGTGGGCGAAGCACACGGAAAATGTATGCATCTCAGACAGTAGAGAGCTGCCCAGCAAGCGGAGAGGAAAATGAGACGGCGGAACACTTTCTGTGTGACTTGAGGTCTTTGGCCACCTTGGTTCTTAGCGCCACGGAGGTCGGGCAGTTTTCAAGGGGAAGCCGAGTGCAGTACAATGGACTTAATGTTGTCTGAATGATGTACTTGCTAGTTTATCCCGACAAAAAAAAACAAAAAGAGTTCCATAGAAACATCTAGAAATCTATCGCAGAGAAATCTTCAAGCAGATAAGTACTGACGGAATGGTAGACATCAGAGAGACAAATAAAAAAGGTGAATAGGTTTTCAGAAACATGAATGAAACGAAACTCCTCTATGCTCCGAAAAAAGTTAATGTGTGTTGCTGGTCTCCACAGTGCACAATGTCTGAGCACACCCGATACGATATTTCATCCATCTATTAAAATGGAGACACGGCGTGAAAGCTTACATTCGATTTCTAAAGGAGCGAAATACAAAAGGAATTAGAGTGTCGTGTAAACAACAAAAATATTATAATTCAAGGAATTAACGGGTGAATGCGTTGGAGTTTCAACCAAATCATTTGGTTCAGGATGGGCTTCTGATACATTGCTACCGAGAAGATCTAATGGAAGGTTGAACTTCCTTACAGAACAGATAGAGCATACCAACATTTTAATCAAAGTGCAAATAGTCATCTGATTACCATTCCCTTAGTAGTTGCGACATGCCGTTTCCAATTCATTATTGGTAGTTTTGAACAGCTCAGCCTGTAACTATCTGCTTCGCAGGCTTTGTTATGTATAAGTCACTTTATTGTTGCTCTCCTTCGTTCTGGGGGGGGGTCGTTACTATGTAAGCTTTGCTTTCTCTTCCCACTTCCATTTCCTATCACTCTTCGAGTTGTTAATTGTGACAGCACTGCGTTTAATTGATGTGAGCAAATGTGATGCCCAGTGCATGCCAACTCAAGTTAAATCCTGTATATCACACCGACCAGTCATTGAACAACGCCGCTCTACAGCAAATGCGTTGAAAATAAGTAGATGCGTAAGAAAATCAGGCAGCGAATGAACTCATTTAGGAGTAAATTGGCCCTTGGACAATTGTTACATTGCCATGACTCCGCTGCCTTACTTTGTAATTAAAAGTTGTGTAATTGCATTTGCCGATTTAATGGAAAAATATGAAAAACTTGAAAGGTGGGTGAACAAATTTAAATTACCTGTGCATTAAAAAAGTAAATTTAAACAAACTGAGCTGCATACTAAATTGAAAAGAAACTGTGATTTTGTATTTGGTAGAGAGAAGAGCAAGTGTGGAATTGAAAGATAATTTGGCCAATGGAAATATTTTTACTTTTCACAAAACTATTTGAGGTGGCAACTGTAAAACGTTCGAAAAATTCAAATTACCATGCCGATGCCTGGATAATAAAACATTATAAAAAAATGCTTAATATTTCTGGCTCTCTCAAACCATAGCTGCATTTAATTGGGCGGCACAACCATGGAATTGTACTAACCCCTCAATAAGCTTGCTGATAATGTTCACGAAACTTCTTTAGGAAATCTTTTTTCGGCCACCGTACCCGAATAGGTTGGTGCGTGACTACCATTTGGAATTCAGAGAGAACGTAGTTTCGAATCTCGGTGAGAGACCAAAAATGAAGAACAAGTTTTTTCTAATAGCAGTCACCCCTCGGCAGGTAATGGCAAACGCCTGAGTGTATTTCTGCCATGAAAAAGCTCCTCATAATAAAATATCTGCCGTTTGCAGTCGCTTTGAAATTGTAGGTCTCTCCGTTTGGGGAACAACACCAAGACGCACGGCACAAGTAGGAAGAGAAGCTGGGCTAAATACCCAAAAGGCGGGTATACTGTCTATATTTGACTCACCATCACTTCGGTTTCAAACATATTCACAAACCTGGAGCCAAACAATCATTGGAATTATTTTATATAGATTTGTTTTGACTGCGCCGCAGACGTGTAAAAATAAACCTTGTTTCTTCTGCAGGTCATACCTGATCTATATGAATTTCTAAGTTAACAATCAAGTTGAAATATCTCGCTATCTATGAAATAAATATGGGTTGGCGACAGAGCAGTTTACTTTGATTACCATTAAAAACAGTCTTTATTTTAAATTTTCCAATAAGCAATAAGGAACCACTAACGACAATTGCTACCTAGGTAGCCAGCGCTTCCACGTCATCTAACATTTATATAAAACCTTTACGTTCTGTTACCCCTCACCTATCTTGTCTCTGTCATATTTTGTTAATCTGGTCTTCGTCAGATCGGTACCTTCTGTCACCGGTCATCTTTTTGATATGTGTCATACTTTTTTTCAATTTCAAACGTTTACTAACAAAAAATGGTTACAAATTTAATCTTCAAGATAATAGCCATCACTGCGACACATTTTTCCCATCTCCCAGGCAATTTGTGGATGCCGCACCAAAAAAAATGGCTGTCCGGAACGACTCGATGCAAAAAAGACTTCCTTTTGAACCGGGAGAGCAGCATTTCACAAGTGTTTTTTTCGGTTATCTTGCTGCCTTTCAGTCAGTTCATGCGGCACCCATCTTTCGACCTTTAAAATCATGCCCATGTCTTTCAAACGTTTGAAAAGGGTGTTTTGGGTCACTCCGAACTGATCTGCCATCATTTCTTGCATAGGTATATATCTAAGACTCTGTCATCTGTTATTTATTTGGGCTCTATCTGTTAGAAGATAATTGCAATAAGCTTGTAAGGAAGGCACAACACGAAATATTCACCCACATAATGTACTAATATCGATTCCTTTAGCTACGTACAAATTAAGGGGACCATGTGGTCTAGAAATTTCAACAAATTTATTTTTAGTATTTTCGATATTTTCAAAGGATTGTATCTTCAGAATATACTCTGAAATTTTCATGCTGAAATTCCCAATATAATAACTTATACAGTCCATTAAGTAGGTAGGGAGCGGTCCGCGCCCTCCTGTTACTCAAACTTTAAGCTCACGAAATGACTTTTTTCGGCCTAGTGTTGTCAAAAAAAGAACAAAAACTATTCAACCGAATCGCCTGAAATTTTAATATGTTGCTCACAATATCAATAGCTATCGAACGTGGAAAAATCATATTATTATTTCAATTATTACGTAATTTTTTGATTAAAAAACTGAAAAAAATCCCGCTTTTTAGAGTGTCAAATTCAAAACCGCGCCAATTTGTCAATTTTTTTTTGTATTCTAGTACGGAACATGGGTACAGGCATTGGTTGGTTGGTACAGTCATACTGATTAACAATTTTTTCGGTTTTTGTGTTTCAGGTAAATAGACGAGCCAAAATGGATAATACCATCCAGCTCCAATTTTTCGAGAGGGTCAACTTCAGTGCCATTTAAAAACTAATAAAATTTAAAAAAAATATTTTTTTTTCTTTTTACTTTTGTATGAAAAATAAATTAAATAAAAAGCCTAAAAAATGTAAATATCGTATTTCATTTTGTTTACTGGAAAAAAAAAATCCTGAAAGTACCCTTAATTTTCGAGCTCTACACCACCGGGACTCTTAATAATAGATAGGCACTCTACCAATGCTGTTAATGCCCGTTGGCGGCAATCCCCTTTTTGCCAAATAAGCAGGAAAACTTTGCCAGAATGGAACCACGGCCGTACAAAATCACTACTGAGTCTTAGGAGACAGAATGAGAAAAACACGATAGGGGTACTAACAGGTTATTATCTAATTGGAAGGCATGTATGTAAATAGACTGAGGCTATCACATAAAGACTTTTGTCGAAGCTGTGATTATATCGAATCGTGGAACAGCTCCTGTGTACATGCACTGCTCTATACAGAAAACGAGTTTCCACGCTAGGATTCGCCTATTTTGGCATCATCGAAGGTCTCATAAATAGAGTTTCTGAAATGCAAAAGATCCATTAAGTCCACAGGTTGATTCAGAAAAGACTCAGGAGTGTAAAGGACGAACTGCAGTGGTATAACATTGGGAATATTCAGGCCTAAAAGTGGGGGATAACAGCCACTACACCTAACCTAACCTAACCTAGACTCTTTCCACTATCTGATCTCTGTGATATGTCGTCTATCTGTTCTGCATTTGGCCCTTGCATAAACATCTAATAAAACAAAATCTCATAAACTGTCGATTGTCTATCAACTGCCATTTATTGTGAATCTGTCATCTTTCTACTCTCTTACCTATTTCCTCCATCTGACCGGCATTTGTCATATTTGGTCAACTGTCAATTTAAAATTAGAAAATATATTTTTCCGAAGGTCATTAGAATAATATCCAGCTGTCCCTATAGTGAAAATCTATCGTTTAAAATTGCAATTACTTATTTTCATAACTTTGTTTTTTAATGAAATTTTTGTATTTCAGGATATAATAACAAAAGAAAAAAAGTTTCCAAAACTGGCTGGTTCCCGCCACTTTTAAAATATATATTTTTTTTTCCACCTTAATTAGTACCAAACAAAAATAACTAAGTCCAAGTCTGTGCTCATACTATCAAAATGCATTGTAAAAGTTTGGCGTTTTTGCTGCCCTTAAAATTCCTGCATCTCCAGATTAAAACAAATTAAGCAAAAATTTTAAGCTTAAAAAAATTACCATCTCTTATGCGTAGAGTTTTGCTGAGTTGGTAGCGTCTATGCTTGCGTACTTGTAACAATTTTCAGAGTTGAATAGGTTGGCACACTCACACACACCCATTGATTCACTCACACACCCTGGCGTATACGTAACAAATTTATGCAAAAGCTTCTAATAATAGCTTCGCTCATCTATGTTCGGTGTGACCGGAAAATAAACATATAATAAGCGTCACACACCCACATGCACGTACTCCATTCAACTGCACATCAGCCACCTCAAGTGCCTATATTATCAAAGTGTTATGATAAACACATGGCATTTGTGCTGGCCCATGAACTATGCAGATGTGTATGCGAGTATGTGTGCGATTATGTTTTGGTTGCATTCAATGTTTAGCTGTTGGTTGCTGGCATTTGCTGCTCCAGCTATTCACCCACAAATATTCACATATATGTGCACAAACACCCACACACACATACGTACGCTCTAAGGAGCATCGCTCTAAACTGTAACGTCTATGATATTTTAGTGGTTGTTTGTTGTAGAGTTTGTTGCAAAATTCTGCTAATGAATCCTAAAGGATGGATGGCTGTCGACTGCATAGGATATGCATGACAAGCGCATGCTGGACTAAATATGCATATGGATTTATGTACGTGGGTGTGTGTGCGTTGGATGCATGCGCTTGTGCTCACATTAGAGCAAAGCAGCAGCTTAGGAATTAAACAATTTCGTCTGATGAATGGCAGTGCGAGTTAAGAGGAGGCAGAAGATTGTGACCGAGGGCACAGAAAGCTACTTGGTGCTCATTGCCACAAAGGATGTTATGTTTTTGAAGTATATTTGGTGTAATTTATATTTATTTAAGTAGTTATTAGGAAAAACTACACTCTTATAACTAAATATTTCAGAATTCTAACTAATTGGTATTAAAACCAATATTCAAACACATTCACTTACTCATTTATTAAGCTAATGGGTTAAATGGATTAAAATATGCAAAATATCACAAATGTATTTATGGCAAATCTCAGATGCTTGAAAATTTGAAGGGAAATTCGCTTATTTAGAGTAAAATATATAAAACCTGGGACTATTTATGAAACGCAATATCTTGAAAGAGGCCATGTGCGAAATTTTAAACGAAGCACATAGATGATTATATGAATAAAATCGCGTTTTAATATCTCTGGTTTTAATTTCTAAGCCCGATTCTCGATTTAGAAAAAAACCTTTTTACTATCGCACGGATCCCTACAGCTACACATAAAATCCAAGACCTTAAAAACAGTGTTTACTATGTGGCAATATTTGTGGACGCTGCTAAAGCGTTTGACAAGTTGCGGCACAAAGGCTTGCTTCACAGAATAAAAACAATACTAAAGAGAAAAATGATATGTTTTAAAATAAATGTTTATTTCATTATAAGAGGAAGGTATGCCGTTCATAGTGGAAAATAACATCAGCAAATGACTACCACGACCACGCTTAAAGGAAAATATCCTTTTCCTGAAATTTCCATAAACGAATTGCAAAGTGGCTGCCCTATGTCCTCGATAGCCCCACGAATTCTATCTTTGAGGTCTTGAATCGACCCTGGGCTGTTGACGTAGACCTTCTCTTTCAGGTGGTCCCTAAGAAAAAAGTCACAAGGTGTTAAATCACAAGATCTCGGTGAACAATTGTGATCGCCTATTCGAGAGATAAGACGGTCCGAAACCTTTTCCTGTAAAAGATCAATGGTTTCGTTGCTTGTGTGGCACGTAGCGCCGTCTTGTTGAAAATAAACGTTGTGCTGATCAATATCATCCAATTTCGGCCATAAATAATCGTGAATCATCTCTAGATAGCGCAATCCATTTACAAATAACACCTGTTATTGGAAAACCCTATACTTTTTGACCACTAACTCATCATAAAAAGCTACCTAACCGACCGAAGTTTCTGAATTAAATATGAAAATCTTCTTCTTTACTGTAGCGATAATCGCTTACGCGTTTGAGGAAACATCAAGTGAAGCGAAGTGCTTCTCCATCTGATCTTTTCAACGCAGAGAAGGCCTTCCCCTTCTTTTGCTATCATCAGCTGGTACTGCATCGAGTATCTACTTTCAGAGCCGGAGCGTTTGTTTCCATTCGGACGACACGACCCAGCCAAAGTAGCCGCTGGATCTTTATAAATATGTCAATCATTGTGCAGATATTCATGAAATAACCGCTGGAGTTCCGCAAGGAAGCATTTTAGGACCACTATTTTGTTCCCCGCAGGTATACCACCTCCTGACAAAACCAATTCATCAACTGTTACATTCGCAGACGGTACATTATGATACTATTGACACCAGACAAAAGCTAAACTATCGCGACTGAAAAACTGCAGCGATACGCAAACGCAGTTAAGGAATAGTTTGATAACTGCTGCCCAAAAATGAACGGAGACAAAACCATACAGGTCATATTTATTGCCAAAACTACTACTGGAGTTCCAATTAAAATAAATGGAAAAGCACTTGAAAGTGACAGCTGTTTGTGTGTGGACGTGATTTTTACTGTGCTCCTCGTTTTTAAGTTTTTTCACTCTACAATGGGTACTTAGTTAGCCAATTTTTATAATTTATTGTACTCTAGATAGTGACTCTTTTATTTGATAATTTTCCAAATACTTTAAACTAACTTTTATGTATAAAATGTCTTGTGTGTGCAGATTAAAGGTTGATCGTAACCAAGCTGGATTTTGATTTGGATTGTGTTGAAAGGTTTTTTGAAAAATTTGTGCGACCGCTCGCCGAAAGTCTATCCGCTCTCCTACTCTTTCCGTTCGTAGAGAAATTTCTCAAAGCGCAACATCAACTAACTCGCCAACTACTGCTCAAATTAATGACGATTCCAATATTCCGCCAGTACAACAAATGCCTTAGGTGCCTCTTACTGAACGGCTAAGTGATAAGGAAATTGAAAGAATTCAAGGAAATATTGAGGCTAATCCTAAGGACCTTTGGAGATTTGATAAATCTAAAAAGTCAAGCGCTGGAACTCCTCCTGCAGTTTATTTTATTGACAAATCTGCTATTACTCTTTCGGACGTAGCTAATTTGTTTGCCGATTTTCATCTTTGAATTTTGGCTATTTAAAACTTGTTTTCCTAGACATTGAGAATAGGATTTTTCATTCAGAAACTTCTTCGTAGGCTGGTAAGGATGGGCTGTCCGTAAAACTGTTCTCAAAAACTGCCCGGCTATTCTTATTCCTCTCTAGCTAATTTTTAATAAATCTTCATCTTCTGTAGTTTATACCAATGCACAGTGGTCCCGCCGCGTAGGAAGAGCGGTCATAAGAACTTTTGGCGTGATAAATGACTTTTTAGTACGTTTTTAAGTTAAGAAATGTTTTTATTTGTTAAAAAAACATTAAGACATATAAAAAGTAATATATATATAATAAGAATATATATAAGATATAATAATAATAATATATAATAAAGAAATATATAATTAATATAAAAAGTCAAAGGAAAATTAGGTACACACATTTTTTATATGAATTTTTTTTGTTTCGTTTAAAGTTTTGCATAAATCTTAAATTATAAACAATAATAGAAAAAAACATTAAATTCCGAAAGGATGAGCATAAAGTATACTTTGATGCCAGTTAACTTATTCTTATTTATGAAAACAATAAAATATTCACTTCCCAAAAAGTTAATGTACTTAGAAATACAAAACTTTTAACTCAATAAATCTAACACTTCTCTTGACATCATAGATTTCTTTTTACCTGGTAATTTTCGTAGACTAGATATAAATGGATCGGAATTAAGAAGAAGTCTGTGCAAAAGATCCGTGTTAGTTACAGTTCTTGAGTGCTTTCTGGTATTGTCACGTCTGAATTGTTTCACTAATTTATTACATGATTCAGCTGCCTCCTCTGATAATTCTCCAATTGTTAATAAACAATGATCGATTACCTCCGACCCATGAATGAGCACTTTATGAACTGATGCAGGTAAATTATACCATGAATATTTACTAACTAGAATTTTAGCAGAGTTTAGTACGTATATTTTGAATTTATTCGAATTAATTTTAAAACCAGATGAAAGACATTGTAGGAGATAACTACATCTGTCTATAACGTGTTTGTCTATTCCTGTGATTTCGGATGATATGGTTTAATGAAGGAAACATTTTCGTGCTGTATTTCCATCATTAGAGGTGCCACTTCCGCCACTTCGCGGTTTGTCAACTATCAAGCCTAATTTTTCTCTAAACTCCCTCTGAACAAATTCCTTTCTCTTAGCTAAAAGTGTTTTTTGCTCAGATGAACGTGTTTGCCACCTTTTAAATTCGATTCTAAAAGAAATTTGAATAAGAACAAGAATGCAGGGGTGATAAACCAAATTCAAAACTACTGGAGTTTACTTATTTGTTTCTACACTTTTCCAAGTCATTCATTTCTTTAGGTGTCGCACCACAAATATAACATTTACTCGTAGATGAGTCACTAAGAGCACAGCACACTTTACCATCAACCATAGTTAATTGTAAAGAATGACTTACTTTATAACTATGGTTATCGATTTTAACAAGATTAGACCCTACATCAACCGCAGTCGCAGGTCATCGCAGCTGGAAATTATTTTTCCTTAAAGAGGACATACGTAAGAATATTTTAATGTATGTTTCATTTGTGCATATTCGTGCGAACTTAGTTAAAACTTTACAAACTTCTTATAAAAAAAAAAATAAACGGAAAATTTTAAAGTACGTATTTCATACGGTCTGAAAACCTATTAAATAATAATTAAAAAAGATAAGAAAACGTTCAACATGTTTTACATACCTTCAACTTGAATTTCCATTGTACAACAGGTCATAAACACAGTAATTCTTAGAAAAATAACACTTCCCGGAACTGCGTAAGTACGGAGCGGAGACCACGCTAACTATCACTTTTCAAATTCTCTTACTTTGGAGGCACAATTATAAGTGAAGTTATTGTGCAGTTGAAATTTCTTTTATACTCTAAGTTACTATGACTAATGAACTAACATTTAGCCAAATATTGTTGCATAATTTTAACATGACTATTTTCATCCAATGTCCTATGGTGGAACCACTGTGCAATGATTAGAAAATCACAACTATTATCCATATTTTCAAATGTGGCAAGAAAATTGATGTGTGCGACTTTAGATCGTGCAGACCTTACAAATGCTCGCCAGTAAGAAATTTCGCTCTGATGAAGTGGTTATCACAGAAAATAAGACCTATCGCCAATTTTGAAGTAGAAGAGGAATCATTTTACAAAAAAGGTATTAAAATGTTAGAGCTGAGCTGGAATGATTGTGTTGTTCCTGATGGAAAATGAGTTGATGAATAAAGCTAATTTTGATTGAAGTGTTTTCTTTGTTAAGCGAGGGATTTTTCAGACCATGTGTTCCATGGGGCAAGATTAAATGAGAGAAGATTGATCTTCATTTAAGTCTGTACTGAACATACAGACATACGTACGTGCTTCAGTAAATACATAACACAGGCCGTATATAACTCTGCAGTTTAAAAGATATATGAGAATTCTTGCTTTCACAGTGCACCATGCATTTTTGCTAATAATTTGGTGAAAATATCGGACAGTATCCGATGTGAAGTGAGCATATCGAAACAACTAACAAATATTTGTATTTTGACTCAAATCCTTGAAAATATGATTGAGAAAGCATACCCCCAAATCAGAAATCTTACAATTAAGTTGCTGGAACAGGTGGATAAAATTAATACTTTCTTAATACTTTCAAACTGAAATGGGGAAGCGCAATCTTTGCGTGCCGTACCGAAAACTTTTCACGAATCTACATATTTTACGTTGGCCGAACTAATAACTTGAACAAAACTCGACCGATTGACTTTTGATTGGAATTTTAACTTTATATTCTCATTGCTCTTTAATGTAGAGGTGCAATCGGATTTTTGTTTGATATAAAAGGTGGTTAAGTTTCAAGGGCCGGTGTTGATTTTGAATAAAACACAATTTTTTAAAGAAATTATTAACATTTCTCTGTACTATGATAATATTGGTATAGTTCAATTACGTATGGATCAAAATATGGGCCAAATGGCCGTTGCGGCCTAGGCGGCACACCTCCATCCGATGGTCAAAATTGTCAATGACACTGAGGCATAATTGAGGTTCTATGCCTTTAATGTACCGAATTATCTCATCCTTTAGCTCTTGAATAGTTGCTGGCTTATCGACGTACACCTTTTCTTTCAAATAGCCCCAAAGAAAGAAGTCCAACGGTGTCAAATAACATGATCTTCGCGGCCAATTGTCATCGCCTCGACGAGAGATTATTCGGCCAAACAATTTTTCGCGGCCCAATGATGCCGGCGGCCTATAAACCGCACCAAACAGTCACTCCTTGTAGGTACACTGGGTTTTCGGCAATCATTCTTGGATCATCATTCGCCCAAATGTGGCAATTCTGCTTATTGACAAATCCACTGAGGTGAAAATGTGCCTTATCACTGAAGATGATTTTCTTCGAAAATTGGTTGCCATTTTCTGAATAACTTTAACGCGATTATGTATCTTTCCATGGTTCAAATTGAATTAATCTGAAATAGGAAAATATCAAGTAAAATACAGAAAAGAACCTGACGTTTAGGTGTGGTTTCCATTTAGCATCGGCCCTTGAAATTTAACCACCCGTTATAAAAATATTTGTATAATAAATTTTCGGTACATTTTTCTTCATATTCCAAATATTTTAAATTGGGGTCACAGCATTGGATTTAACTAGAATCCGTTTATATAGACCAGAGAATACCGAGTTAGATTTTTATTTTCAATATTTTTAAATACAAAAAAAAAATTTCTTAGACAATAAATTTCTTAGCGGCGGCCTGTTATGCCAAATAAAGAATAGGACTCCTCCAAGGTAGAACCGCGGCTAATATTGAACAAACCCATAAATATGTATCTTAGACTCGCCTCCCCTCCATTACTAGATAAACTTCCAACAAGTAACAAAATTAGGTATTCAGCATCCGCTAGCGCTTCCGTTACTACCGCCAACATCAACTTCATCCTGCTGTTGCATTTTGCAATTTCCGTGTGCGGAAAACTGCAAAGCCTTTCAAGCACCTGCATGCCCATGCAGGTATAAATGGATACACATATATATGTATGTATGTTCATATAATGTATGTATATAAACATATGCGAAACTGTAACTTGAAACTGCCGAAATATGTATTGAACCTCAATTGTGCCAGGCCCGGTATTGAATTCCCACATTTTTACGATTAAGCTCACGATTTTGTTTTGATTGCAGCAAAGTCGATATGCTCCCAAAGCATTTAGATTATTGCTGAGTGCAACAGATTATTTTGCAATCCTACAACATAAAACGAATTAAAGTAAAAATGGGCACAGGGTGGTTCAAATACAAGCAGTCTTTATTTTTAACCCTTTTGCGAATAGTATTTTTGGTATGACGTTTCGGTGGTGACGAGAGGGTTAGCTAAGTTAAAATGACCGAAACTCACATTCTCTTGGGGTGGTCTAAAATAAACGAATCTCATATTATCTTTGTGATTTCTGTTTTTATGAGCAGCAATAAGCGTTCTGAAGGAAAAAAAGGTTCGAGCTTATTCTGATATAAACAAATTTATGAAGGGGAATAACGCATAATTTTCTCAACCCCCTTTTTTATAAGATTTCGCGACCGTTTTCACAATTAATTTGAGTTCGGGATACCAAAATAGCAAATTTTGTCTGAATTTTTTTTCTATGGGGTTCTTTTTCTTAATTGGCGCAATCACCGCTTATGCGATTTTGGCCGAGTTTAACAAAGCGCGCCAGTCGTTTCTTTCTCCTGCTAACCGGCGCCAATTAGACACACCAAGTGAAGCCAAGTCCTTCTCCACCTGATCTTTCCAACGCAGAGGAGGCCTTCCTTTTCCTCTGCTACCACCAGCTGGTACCGCATCGAATACTTTCAAAGCCGGAGCGTTTGTATCCATTCGGACGACATGACCCAGCCAACGAAGCCGCTGGATCTTTATTCGCTGCGCTATGTCTATGTCGTCGTAAAGCTCATACAGCTCATCGTTCCATCGTCTACGATATTCGCCGTTGCCAACGTGCAAAGGTCCAAAAATCTTACGCAGAATCTTTCTCTCGAACACTCCAAGCGTCGCTTCATCGGATGTTGTCATCGTCCAAGCTTCTGCGCCATACGTTAGGACGGGCATGATGAGAGTCTTGTAGAGTGTTAGTTTTGTTCGTCGAGAGAGGACTTTACTGCTCAATTGCCTACTTAGTCCAAAGTAGCACTTGTTGGCAAGAGAGATTCTACGTTGGATTTCAAGGCTGACATTATTATCGGTGTTAATGCTGGTTCCTAAATAAACTAAGACTTTTACAACCTCGAAATCATAACTGTCAACAGTGAAGTGGGTGCCGATACGCGAGTGCGCCGACTATTTGCCGGAAGACGGAAGGTACTTCGTTTTGTCCTCGATCACCACCAGTCCCATTCGCTTTGCATCTTTATCCAGTTTGGAGAAGGCAGAACTAACAGCGCGGTTGTAAAGGCCGATGATGTCAATATCATGACCGTATACGCCAACAATTGTACGCTCTTATAAAATATTGTGCCTGAGTGATTAAGCTCTGCGGCCGATGGCAGAGTTTAGACGAGCTAAATCGGTATTTTAGTTTTCAACCTTAAGAAGTCACATAATGGTGACATGAGGGTAGAGGTCTGTTCATTTAGGTGCACTTCAAGCCGAGTTCTGTATTTTCTGGTTAAATGTTGTATTTCCTCTTTTATTAAAGGGATGTTTAAGTCCTGAGCATTTACTAGAGTGCGCAGGGAGTTGGACTGAAAATGGTGCAGCATTTCTAAGTTTGAATTTAAGGCTGTGCCCCACAGTTGGATTCCATAAGATCAGACTGGTTTTATCACAGATTTGTAAAAGATGAGCTTGTTGTCCATTGATGTTGTAGAATTACTCTTTATATGCACTGCTTATTAGTGCATATTTCGAATTAATAATCCTATTGCTTTCCTTTTGGCAAAGATATGCATTTTCTACGTAAGCCGTTTATTTGGAGCATAGAAAGGGCTTCTGCGTGATCCACTGCTGGCGTCATGATAACAGTGTCATAGGCAAAAGTACGAGTTAATACACCATTTGTGACTGGGAGATCTAACTGTGTAAAAAAAAATAGCTACCGGATTGAACTTTATATAATGCCTTGTTGGACCCCAGCTTTAATTTGTTGAAAATTGGAGATTTAATTTTCGTTATTTACGTAGAACATTCGTTGGTTTAGTTATGTTTTAAGGAACAAATAAATATTTAGTGGTGATTTCTTTTGGAAATTTCTTTTTTATTTCAAAGAGTAGACCCTGGTGCCAGCACGCGGTCAAAGGCTTATGATATGTTCAAGAAAACCGCTGAACAGATTGGTTTTTGGTCGAGCGTCGTTTGTATTTTTTCAACAAGTCTATGGACCTGCTCAATTGTCGAATGCTCTTTCCTGAAACCAAACTGATGTTTAGGAATCATTTGCTTGCGTTCAGTAAAAACCATTGAATGTTTGAGAAAGACCTTTTCAAAAACATTTGACAGAATTAGTAGACGGCTGATAGGGCGATAGGATTTCCCTTCATCGCCTGGTTTAATTTCCGCTCCTTTCATTGAGTTGGGCAGATGTTTCTGATTAAGCAAGCATTGTAAAAATTGGCAATGAAATCATATGGTTCAAGAGGTACTTTGTTGAGAGTTCCGGCTGCGATACGATCTCTTAGCTTTTTAGTAATGCTAGCTATCGGGTTTGGAAAATAAGTTCATAGCGTTTTTATATTTCATTTTATTTTATAACGATTTGTCTGCTGTATGGTAAGGGTCATTTGATAGAACTCTTTCTGATCTACAAAACTATGTTAATTTTATTTTCGACTCCTGCTCTTCTTTGCTTTTCATTGAAGTCAAAAAGCTACCGAAGCAACCGGGACATTTGCGACGTTTATCTTCATCCAAAAAAGATTATGATACATATGTGTTTGGTGAGACTAAGAGAGCATGGTGCACCGAAAAATGCTTGAATGCCCAAGTACTTACACCACGTGAATGAGGTTATTCAACTGAAAAGACGTGTTGGACATAGTCAAACCATACACCTTCGTGACAGCGCCAAGTCGTTAAAGCCCCAATCCAAGAGCTCGAATGAGAGGTCCGTCAGCATCCGCCGTATTCTCCGGACCTTGCACCGACCGATTACAATCTCTCTCGCTCCCTGTCAAACCATATGAAGGACGTTACCTTCGATAGCAAAGAGGTCCTTAAAACCTGGTTCAACAACTTGTTTGATTTCGATTTTTGGCGGAAGGGCATCAGCAAATTGGTCGAGAGGTGGGAAGAGGTTGATAAACTTTTTGATATAAATATTATTTTTTGTTTAAATACAAGTCTTCGGTAAAAACGCTACGAACTTATTCCTCAACCCAATATTTGACTTTTGAAGAGCTTCTTTATCGGCAGCTCTATTTGGTATATGTTAGAATCAACTTCAGTATGGTTTGGTGTAAAAATATCTCTTAGGTATTAAGAAAAGAGCTCTGAGTTCTCAATTGCGGTTTTCACTTATGAACCATCTTTCTTACGAAGTGGTGGATGGTACTCTATTGTGGTACTTACTTTTTTCCTCACCTTCCACAAGGCGTAGTTGGTGAAATGAGGTGTGTTTGGTCAAAACCCCTTGGAAACTGCCTCATTTCGTCGTGTTGTTCTTTTAATAAAATGTTTATTTCTTTTAAGAATTAGTTGAAATAGCTTTTATCTGGCTATCATTTTTGCTGTCATATTTTTTTTGCCTGGCGTTTCTCTTTGAGTTTGCTTCGAAAACAGATACCGCTATTTGAGCTTCTTTGTACATATGTGAGGACCCACATGAGTGGTGGATGACCACGCCGCATATTGGATACATTTTGTTAGATATTCGCTAGCTTCGATTATATCTGCCTTGCTTTTTAGAGGAACTTTTATGCCACTACTATAGTTTTAAATTGTATCCAATTTGTACGGCTGTTGAAATGCTGACAGTATTGAGACATATTTTCGAATTTTTAATTTATTGGAGTTATCACCGACGAATGGGCAGAAGATAGATTCAGGCAGGATTTACAAGTTAGCTGCAGATACGATAGACCTTTGGTGATACAAAAATCAGTGATATATTTTTGGATCTGAAGGGCAGTAAGTTGGCTCTCCCGTTGAGAAAACTTTCAAGTTCCTTTCGCCATCGTTAGCCGAGAACCCCATAGTGTATTTCTTGCATTACAATCACCTCCTGCTACAAAGCATGCTTCCAAGGTTTTAAAAACTTAACATAAACCTTATTTTTAATTTTGTGTTTAGTTGGGCTGTGTATTGCAGAAATAAGTAATACACTGACTGAGTCTTGAACTATGACATGAGTTGCTTGAATTTGTTCTGTTTTATAGTTAATGGCTTCTTATTGCCTGATTGATTTCCCTATAAGTATAGCAGAGCCTCCGTGAGCAGATCCTTCGGGGTGCATTTTGTGATAGAAACAGTAGAAAGGAGTATTGAAGAAACTCTTTTTGGTGAACTGGGTTTAAGACACTAAGAGGGCATAGACATATTTTTTCAGGAAAATTTTTAACTCATTTGATAGTTGCGACTACCTATTTGCGTTCCACAAAGCAAGATTTGAGGTCATCAAGCATGGTGTTTTGGGGCAAGGCTTACTAAAGGGTTTGTAGTTGATTAATCCACATTCCAAAACATGCCAGTATCCAAGGCACCCAGTACTTGCTTAGTAAAAATAAGCTGCATAATGGCTTGACCTGGCTGTGGGAATGTACATGTAATCGCAACCAACATCCAAAGGGCTGGATATATATACGTACATATTTCCACGCGTGCAGCTTCAAAATGTACTACTTACATTCTCCTATTCACACCTTCACTCACACTCTCCTGCTTATTGTACCCATCTAATGTATAGAGAGATATTGTATATTAGCTTTTTAGCTATTTTCACACTTGCTTTCAATTTACTTCCGCACTATGCGGCATGCCAATGGCTTAGCCATTGCCCCTCTCTCTCTCTCTCTTCCGCTCTACTATTACGCCTAACTATTTTTCCATCCACTGTCTTTACTTTCAAAATATTTGCTGAAAACTATCACGTAACATAATAAACCATCGATTATAGAGTCCCTTTTTGGAGGTGTAATAAAAAGTGTACGTGTATTTTTACCAACTCACGCCTATGCAATGATAGGCAGCCAACTAGAAAAGGGAGCAATGCATATCGCACAACATACAAATATATACGTGTGTGTGCATATATGTATGTATGTGTGTATGTGAAGCATTTATTTCGTACCCACAACATGCAGTAATTGAATCGAATTTCAAATCGTGAGATCAGTTCGTTAGTTAGTAAGTAGAGGGAGGTGTGCGTGTGTGTGTTTGTGAGCCCCTAAAGCGAAAACTGAGATTACCTACTTAGCTAGAAAGCACAAAAGCACCGAAAGTAATAACCATTTAATAGGTAATGCCAAAGATGGCTACCGAAAAAAAATGGAAAATTGCTAACCTCTGACGGGTACTTGTGGGATTAAAGTTGTTTGGAAAATGAAATTGAGGTTGAAAGATAAATAAAAATAACAAATGTGAAAAAAATGATTTATGTTGCACGTTGAATTTCAATGAGTATCTCGGTAGAAACTGTTCACTTCCAAAAATTGCGGCTTTTCCATGTGCGTTTGCTGTAATGCAAAAAAAAAAAAAAACAAAAAAAACAAACAATAATGATAAAATAAGTATAAACAAATTATATAATAATTTCGAAAAATTTTCCATGCAGCCATCCCATATTAAATGTAACACGAAATAGTGATGTCTTGAAGAATGATCCTAGAATTAGCGCAAATTTTACAATACAGGGAAATGCACTTTAAAAAAATTTAAATTTTTTCCACAAATATTTTTTTTTAGTTGGATTATCCACAAGATATTGGGTGTACAACTAAATAATTTCGTATTTGTTGCTAACCTCATATCTATTTACTATTTTGACAGTGACAGCTATACTATGTTAAAGCACCGCAAAAAATCAGGTAAATTTGATATGTCACAGTGAATATTAGTAAAATTAGTGTGTTATTTTTTTATTACAGTCAAAATGTCAAATTACATTCCAACAAAACAGCATTTGCGGGGAAGTTCGCTTTTGTTCTTCAATTTAAAGAAAAGTGCAACAGAAGCACATCGTTTACTTTCAGAAGCTTATACTGAATACGCTTCAGAGGTTAGAGTATGTCAGCAGTGGTTTGCACGATTTAAAAGTGGTGATTTTGACACAAAAGAAAAAGAGCGATCAGGTCCATCAAAAAAGTTTGAAGACGAAGCATTGGAGGTATTACTCGATCAAAATCCATGTCAAATTCAAGAAGAATTTGGAAAAACATTCAAAGTCACCCAACAAGCCATTTCTAAACGTTTAAAAGCAGCCGAATACATTCACAAACAAGGAAATTGGGTGCCACACGAATTGAAGCTGAGAGACGTTGAGAGTCGATTTTGCATGTCTGAAATGCTGCTTAATCGCCACAAAAACATATCTTTCTTGCATCGTATTGTCACTGGCGATGAAAAGTGGATTCATTACGACAACCCAAAGCGTAAAAGATCATATGTGAAGCTAGGCCAACCAGCCAAATCGACACCAAAGTTTGAAGGTAATGCTTTGTATAGTATTTGGTAGGATCAGAAGGGTGGGCTGTACTATGAGCTGTTAAAATCGGGCCAGACGATCACGGGAGAGCTATACAGGCAACAATTGAAACGTTTGAAGCAAGCAATAGCCGAAAATCGGCCAGAATGGGCGACCATACACGATAAATTGATTTCCCATCATGACAATGCTCGGCCCCATGATGCATTACCGGTCAAAAATTATTTCGAAAATGCCGGATGGGAAGTTCTACCTCACCCGCATTATAGCACAGACATAGCTCCTTCAGATTACTACTTGTTTCGGTCGATGCAGATTCACCTTTCTGGAATACGGTTCACCAATGTTGAAGGTATTAAAAAATGACTTGATGACTTTCTCGGCGCAAAAGATGAGAAGTTTTCTTGGGGTGGAATCCAAAAATTGCCTGAAAGTTGCCGCTTATGACGGACAATATTTTGAATAAAATATTTGTTCACTTTAATACTTAAATAAATCGTTTGTTTTATCAAAAAAAACCGAAATTAATTAGTTGTACAGCCACTTATACTTACACAGCCGCAATACTTATCCATAGAATGGTCGCGGCAGAGTGGGACGGCACCTCTCTCCGCCGGCAAGTGAACAGAGGCACTCTGCAAGGCGGTGTCCACTCGCCACTACTCTGGGTTGTCATACATAATGACTTGCTTGAGGAGCTGGAGAGGAGGGGGCTGCAAGGTGATTGCTTACGCGGATGACGTGGTACTTATTGTCAGAGGAAAGTTCACTAGATACTCTGCTGGAATTGATGCAGGGTTATCTGAATCTAGTTGTGAAATGGACATTAAACTGCGGCCTCTCGATAAATCTTCTGAAGATGGAACTCGTCTTATTTACGAGTTTTTCTCCCCTCAATAGCGGGCACTCCGTTGGTACTCTCTGACAGAGTGAAGTACCTGGGACTTATCCTTGACAGAGGTGTAACGTGGAAGCCGATCATTGAGCAGAGAAATAGAAAGGCAACAGTCGCCTTGTATAGTTACAGGAGCCCCATCGGCAAAAGATGGGGCCTCTCGCCTAAAGTAAGTTTTTAATTTTATAATCGTGTTACGGAGTCCCTATCTGGTGGAACTCACTAGAAAAGATGGCATAATTTAAGTAGCTGGAGAGAGTACAAAGGTCTGCCCTCATTGGAATCAGTGGGGCGCTCCGTACCACTCCTACTCTGGCGCTTAACTTTATGCTGCATGTGGTACCCGTGGACATTGCCGGAAAAACTACCGCTGCACGCGCCGCTATCAGGTGAAGGAGTTCGCGCCATAAGCTAGACTTATGCTACGGACACTCTAGCGTTCTCAGAAATTTTGAGTTAATCCCCATTTTGCTGGATCATTGTACACCCACGCTAGGTCCGAGCGGAACTTTTTTCACTCATATTCCCTCAAGAGATGAATGGGCGGGGTGTAGCATTTGGCGGCAAGGCATGGCAAATATGTTCACGGATGACTCGAAGTTAGACGGAAGGATCGGTGGAGGAGTACTCTGTGAGGAGCCCCCATCAAGCTCAAATTCAGGCTTCCGTACCACTGTAGTGTTTTTCAAGCAGAGGTAACCGCAATTAAGGAAGCAGTGAATTGGTCGCTCACTTCGGTAATTACCATTAAGGAAGTAAATATTTACTTCGACAGCCAAGCGGCAATTAGAGCCTTGGGCTCGTTGTTTGTGGGTTCGCGATTGGTCAAGGAATGTCTGGCTGCTCTCTCGATTACATCCCAACTCATCCGATATCAGGCTTATTTGGGTTCACGATTACAGCGGCATAGAGGGAAACTGCTGGGCTGATGAGCTGGCTAGACAGGGAACTTTTGAGACGGTGATACATTTGATCAACATAACTTTAACTTTAATAAACACTTGAGCAGAAGTGAAAACTCAAGCAAATGTCATTAATCATTGCGAAGTGATCTTAGGGTGTAGAACAGAGATATGCACTCTCGGCCCCACTTCCCCATACACGCTGTTGGAACTGATATAGATCCAGGAGACACAATTTTTGCAATTCTACACATATTTGTGCCTATGCGGATGACATCATAAATAAAGCTAGAAACGAACAAGCTCTGAAACTCTAGGCTGCTGAGGCCATCAACGAATTGCCGCACGCAACGCACTACGTATCTTACAAGTCGGCAGCTACAGTTTTGAAAAAGTCAATGAATTAGTTGGAGTTTTGCTGGGTGCACACAAAGATACACCAATTTCCATACAAGACAGGATACAAACTGCAAATAAATCTTACTTCGCGCGTACTTACACGCATACAAAGCTGATGAAGTCTATCCTACTTTCCAGAAACCTGAAGATTCAAATATATAAAACCGTCATAAGACCCACATTCACATACGACCGCGAAGTCTGGGTACTGAGATCAAATGAAGCCAATCAATTAATTTATTTCAAAAGGAAGATTCTGAGAAAGATATATGGCCTTGTACGACTTGAAGATGTTGCTTACCGCGCAGTAGGTGCAAGTGTTATCAGATACGTTAAAGCGCAAAGAACTCGATGCTATGGTCACATTCTGCGAATGAGTAATGAAAGAACTGTAAAAAAGATCTTCGAAACAAATCCACTCCACAAAGTGATAGAAGAAGAGGTCGGCCGAGCGAAAGAAGTAGAGATGACAGAGAAAAAGACATACGAACTATGTGCATATCTGATGTCAAAAGAAAAGCTGAAGAGCGAATGACATGGAGGCGAATTGCAACGGAAGCAATGGTTCACACCGAGCCGTGTGATGTTATGCAGTTGACGCTAAAGCGACCTATGTACCATAATTTGTAAATATTTCACTGTATAATTTCTTTTTCTTGCTTTTAAGCTCTGGGTGTTTGGAAAAAGCAAGTCTATCCTCTCCTTAAATTTTGTATTTCACGACATTACACGCTGGTTTCGAGGGCCAAAGTTCTTAGTTCAGCCCGAATCTTGTTGGCCTGTAGGGGAGCTAGTAGGCACTGCATCAGAGATACATCGCATAAGTACAAATACACCCCCTACCCTGTCAGTAATTTCTCCAGACGTAAGAAGGTTTAGCACATGGGAGAGTCTCAAATTGTTTTGCGTTTCCTGCGCCGCATCTTGAAGCTTACGCGTTCGCTGCTAAAACTTTTCAAATTGCGCGACATCGAAGCAGCAGAGCAAATTCCTATTTCCGTAAGCCAAGAAAATGCGGTTAGCGAAGAGGTCAAAAGCCTACAACACGGTCGAAATATTCAACGGCAGTCTGCTGTATATAAATGGCCGCCGTAGCTGGACAAAATTGGGATTCTTCGCGTGAAAGGTCGAATCGACTTCTTAGAAGGAGTAGCAGTCAATGTGAAGCTACCTGTAATACTCCCGAAAAACCATATAGTAACGCGTTTGATAATTGTTTTTTACCATAGAAAATTTCATCACCATCATAATGAGATTATTGTCAATGAGATGCGCCACCGATACTGCGTCGGTACTTTGCGGACGATGGTAAAAGAGTGCGCCAAACGATGCCAAATGTGTCGCAATCGTAAAGCTAAGCCGCAACCACTGCAAATGGAAAGTCTATCTGAAGAACAACAGTCACCATTTACAAGGCCATTCACGTTTACAGGAGTGGACTATTTTGGCCCTATCGACCTAGCTGTTGGTCGGCGGCGTGAAAAATATTGGGGCATGTTATTTACGTGCCTGACGAGTCGTGCCGTTCACATTGAGATCGCGGCGTCGTTGTCGACGGAGCCATTCCTGCTAGCGTTGAAGCTGTTCGTGTGCCGCAGAGGAGGCCCGAAGCGCATTGTGTCAGACAACGGCACACATTTTCGTGGTGCTAACCGAGCACTTATCAACGAGATAAAAAGGGTGTCATCCGATGACCTAGAGAGAAGACATCCCCAAATCGAGCGGTCTTTCATTCCGCCCTCGGCTCCTCACATGGGTGGGACATGGGAGCGAATGATACAGTCAACAAAATGTATTTTAATGGATATTACGCTCGAAACAATACTACGTGAAGAAGTTCTAAGGGCTACCCTAGCTGACATTGAAAATATTCTTAATTCAAGACCTGTGACATACGTGCCCTTGGAGACTGCAGACGACGACGCACTTACGCCCAATCATTTTCTGTTAGAAAACTCAAGCGCAATTCGCAAATCAGGTTGTGATGACGACAGTGGGCCAGCTCTCCTAACCAGATAGTTAACCAGTTTTGGAAGCATTGGATCCGAGAATATCTCCCGTGCCTTACCAGACGCTCTAAGTGGTTACACCCACCGATTCGACCTATTGAAATAAACAACGTCGTGGTCATCGTTGACAATGCGAAAAGGATCTCATGGCCGAAAGGAATAGTTATAGATCTCCACCGTGAAAAGAACGGAGAGGCTCGTAGCGCTGTGGTGAAACTAGCAAACAGTCTGTGCACCCGTCCCGTAATTAAATTAGCAAACCTCGATGTTACTAGCCACAATTGAATTGGTAAATTTCATACTAGAATTCGTAGAAAATTTACGAGAGGGAGTATGTTGCGAAAAGCTGCAATGGCAAGCCATCGCATTCTTCTATTTGTCATTCCCCCATTCGACATTACAAGTGTCAACTTTATTCTATGGCATTTTTTATTTCTGGATTGTTCAAGAGCGCACAGGCGCCGCAGATAAAACAAAATATATCAGCTACTATTCGAAAGAACTCAAATATTGTTTCAATTGCGGACCGCCAATTGCCGGGACAACAATTATCCAGGAAATTTGTTGTTGTTGTAGCAGTATTTTCGCCCTATCAGTGTAGTGTAATCACCGGTCGTCTTCGTCTAGCTCATCTAACGGTAGGCCCAGGAAACTAGCTGTTTCGACGGGTTGGGTCCAGAGGAAGAGAGGTGTTAGATGAGTGGGTTTGATGGGCATGTGAAAAGCTGGTTAGTGTCGTGCGGGGTGCCTTCACATGCCGGACATATGTTTAGTACGTCGGGGTCAATTCTGGATAAGTAGGAGTTTAAGCTGCTACAGTATCCAGAATGTAATTGTGCCAAGGTTACGCGGGACTCGGGGGAAGCTGGATCTCTTCGTCTGCACTAGGTGGTGATTGGACTCCCTTAACGGCATTCGGGGGTCTGGAGCTTAAGAAGGTGGTAAAAGTCTCCCGATGAATGTCGTTTATGGCCTATCTGTACACTGTCTGATCCTGGAGTGGTCTGCCTGTTTTATCCAGGATCTCGTCCACGTAGTTGAGGAAGTGCCTCCTGATGTGCCTGGGAGGTGGCTCAGGCTCAAGCAGGTGTCAGCATGGGTGAGGCCTACGGTGACACCCTAGCAGAAACTGCTTGCTGACCAGTTTGTTATGTTCCTTAACAGGAAGCATGTGAGCCCCGTCATGCAGGTGTTGTATTGGGGGCATCAGGAGACATCCTGTCGCGGTCCTAATAGCAGTATTTTGGCAGGTCTGGAGCTTCGTCCACTGCGTATCACTGGTTCCGGGAGACCAGACAGGCGCAGCATAGTTAAGAACCGGTCGGCCTATTGCTTTGAAAGTCGACAGCAACATTTCTTTGTCTTTGCCCCAAGTGCTGCCGGCAAGCGACTTGAGGACCTTGTTGCGATTCTATACTCTCGTTGCAGTAGCGTTTGTGTGCGCGGAGAAGGAGAGCAAGCTGTCAAAGGTGACTCCCAATTTTCTGGCGTTGTTTACCGTCGGTATTGGGGTATCATCTACGTGTACCTGAAGTTGCAGCTTGATCTCCTTTGTCCAGGTGGTAAAAAGGGTCGCCGTGGATTTAGTGGGAGAAAGTTTTAGGTTTCTCGCAGTGAAGAAGCGAGAAAGGAGGGCGAGGTAGTCGTTTACTTTGGTGTATAGGCCATCAGTGTCATTGCCCGACGCCATTATCGTGCAGTCGTCGGTGTATGAGACCAGTGAGACTCCCTCTGGTGGCTGGGGGAGTTTCGAAATGTAGACATTAAAAAGCAAGGGTGAAAGGACACCACCCTGCGGTATTCCCTGCTTTATTTTTCTCTATTTTGACTTTTGGTCTCGAAATATCACCAACGTGTGACGACCACTCAGGTAGTTCGCAGTCCACCTCTTCAGCCCTGGCGGGAGTGTCGACTGTAAAATGTCATCTAGTAGCGTGGCGTGGCTGACTGTATCGAAAGCCTTTTGTAGGTCCAACACTACTAGGACAGTCCTCTCGCAGGGGCGGTTTTGGTTTAGTCCGCGGTTTACCTGGGTGTTTATGGCGGTGAGTACCGTGGTGGTGCTGTGCATTCTTCGGAATCCATGCTGGTGTGAGGCTGGAGTCAGGTGTTCTGTAAGGAGTGGGAGTAGAAGTGCTTCGAGCGTCTTCACTACTGGGGAAATTTGTGATTATGAGGCCCTTTTAGGGGAAATCAATTTTAAAGATCCGAGAATAAAATTTCGTAGTTACTATCTACTTTATACCAATAATAATAGAACTAATTATGGCACCTGTTCATCGTGCTTTGAAAGTCTTTTGCTAAATCTCAACTTTTATCGATTTTGATTTTTCATTACAAGGGAATAATTCTGTCAATCTTTTGACTTCATTTCTAATTTAACTAAAGTTTTTAATCTTTCTTTTGGAAGTAGTCTGCAAGAATAATTGATCATAAAGAAATAAATAATTACAATAAATAAAAAAATACACATCATAGATGTCATTTTAATACTCAAAACCAAGAAAATAGCACAAAAGCTAAAAGGTAAAATCTACAAAAGCATAATCAGACCACTCAGTGACATATGCTTCCGAGTGCTAGGCTATACTCCGTAAATTAGAACGGCAGAAATGCGGGTGCTGAGGTGGGCCTGCGGCGTAATACTGTTGGACAAGATACAGAACAACTTCCACCACAGCCACTAAAATTAGCTCAAAACTTAAAAAAAGTCGCTCCCGCTGGTACGGCTATAGTATGAGAAGACCACAAGGCCGCGGAATGAGGCAAGTGCTGCAGCTGGGAGAGTTGAAAATAGCGCTGGGCAGACCACCTGTAAAAATGTAAAAATACTTTAAAAACGAGAGAAGTGATACAGAAGCGTGAATTAAGAGACGACTCAGGACTGTGCGAATGGAAATATCGCACCAGAAGAGCAGACCTGAAGTGCAGGGGGGGCCATATAGAGTTTGTTTTTTGAACCATCTATTTCTTTGAGAATGGTAACACAAATTACATGTCAAATATGTTCATAATTTACTTAAAGGCTTGACATTTACGAAATGGGACGCTATACGCTTGAACAAAATTGGGAAATATTGAAAACCTTTTTCCAAAGTGGTGAGTCTTCTTCTTCTTCTCTGATTTTCACATCGGTGGCTACGCCAATAAGCACAATTGTCGGATTTGGGGCTCGGAAAATCCACACGTTACTGTAGAGAAGCAAATGCATCCACAACGAGTCACTGTTTGGTGCGGTTTTTGGTCTGGCGGCATCATCGGGCCATTTTTTTTTTCGAAAATGAGCGAGGAGCCGCAGTTACAGTAAATGGCGAGCGTTACCGTGACATGCTCAAAGAGTTTTTGTTTCCAAAAATTGAAGAGGATGACATGGACGACATTTGGTTTCAACAGGACGGTGCAACTTGTCACACTGCCAAAGTTGCACTCGAACTTTTGGCTACCGTTTTTGAATTCCGATACGAATTGGCCGCCTCGGAGCTGTAATTTAAGCTCGTTGGACTACTTTTTGTGGGAAACCGTTAAGGGCTAATGCTGTGCGAACTATCCAGGGACGATTGATGCTTTAAAACACGAAATCGAAGTTGGCATTCATGAAATTGGAGCCCAAACAATCGAAAATGTGCTTAAAAATTGGGTTGATCGAATGGCCTACTGTAAAGCCAGTCGTGGCAAGCATTTGAACGATATTATTTTTCATTCATAAATGACAATGTTCAATCCTCAAAATAAAAAAAGTTTCAAAAATATTGATTAGTTTTTTTTTATAGCCGATTCAAAAAGCAAATTTTACATGGCCCACCCTATAGAACAAGGCTAGGCAAAAGAAGCAGAAGATAAGCTCGACAGCTCCAAATTCTAAATACAACAGGACCCGCCCTAGTGATCATGGACCGTCGCAAGTGTTCACATCTTCTGCTACATGCAGACAAATCAATGTACTTTTTAATTCCTTATCCATTAATTGATACGTAACGCTAGTGTACTTTGTAACAGACTAATGAGTGCCTTTTAAATGGTCAAATAGATTTCGCCAACGCTAGCAAAAACGATGGCGTACATGAACTCTTAGTCAGCCATCTACCCATTAGATCCACATCAAAATTTCATTGCAAATTGCTCCAAACGCAAAAGGTACATGCCTTTTAAAGAAATCCGCTTACGATCTTAACAAGGCAACGAATGGAGTAAATCTATTAAAAGTCACAAAAACAAAAAAGAAGAACCATTAAAAAATGTAGAAATTCAACGATTTTTCCAAAAATGCTCAGCATAAAGCCAACTAAATGGAATAAATTGAAAAACTTCATACTTGTATGTTTCTACATGTGCATACGTGCATGCACACATACCTATACATACCTATACACACACACATGCAGTTTTTCTATGGAAAAGTGATTACGTATACGACGCGTTGGCAGCAACATTTGGAAAATGAGATTTCAACGAAGCAACCGCAAAGCCACATAAGCTGTAGTACACACGAACAGCCGCCAACGCTGCGTCGGCGCTATCAACAAATTGCTGCAAGTAAGTTAGACAGAAATATGAAGAAAGCAAAAATAAAAAAAAAATAATAAAAAATTCTATCAGCCTCGGTAAGCAGCTGCAAAAATTGCAGTATTTATAAGGAAAGCAAGCAGTTACAGCAATAGCAAGAGCAGCCGTCGGTGCAGCAAAAAAGCAAAGTTGCAATAAATTTCAACGATTACAAGTATCGGTTGCCAACCACTCACTCAGCCAAATAGACAGCTAGTCAGGCAGGCGGGTAAGCGAGCTGGCAGGCAGTTGCTCGGCCATTTGGTGGGTTGATGTGCCCAAAGAGCTAACAAAATACTACACAAAACACTTTTAGTGCTTTGATATGCGAATATGTGGTAATCATATGCGAGTATGTATGTATGAGCGCGTTTGTGTTAGCTTGGCGTTTATATTGCTGTCGCATTGCGGTTGTAATTTCAGATTTCCAATTGCATATTGCTCAGTGCATTTCTTCTACTTTTTGTGTTTTTTTTTTTGCTCCTCTTAGTTTTCCTTCGATCGCTTGCGCTATTTCGTTGCTATTAGTGTTGTGTATAACTGCATATAACAAAAGTACACATGCCACAAAGTACAAGTGCAGTACACATGCAAAATACGCTCATGCACATGCTCGTGCGGGTATGTGGGCCTGCTTGTTTGTAGGTTCTGATGCTGTTATGGCGCATATAAACTAATAATTTTAAGCATTTCTCTGTCTAGCATCCAACTAGGCATGTGTTGGTGGTAGAGAAATCGCAATTGGAAATTGCTGCTGCGAACATTATTACTGCGACCGGTGGCAGCACTTAGTGTGCTATGCACAGTGAGACGATGGAGCAAATTTTACATGAAAAAGTTTACACGAAAGGACCAGCTTGAATTCAGATAAAAGAACTTACGAGCCAAAAGCACTAATGTGCATCATCCTGATACTAAAGATAATGTCGTTGACTCTAACAAAAGTATCGACGACTTTCAATGTATTCAATGGTTTAGACGTCTTTCAATTCTGCCTCTGCATCTACTCTGGTTCCTGGGTCCTTTTTCTCCCATATTTCACGCAGATCATCCCATCGGCCCCCCCTTAAACTGCTGCAAATGTCATTCTGATGGACACGATGTATAAATTACAAAGGTTAGATAAGGCTAGCCTTTTTTTTTTTTTTTTGCTTTTTAATCAGGAGGTAGGAGGTGTAAGTCAAAATGTCTGAAACATCATCAAAGGAGTCGTCACACCAATGGTATGTGGGGCATGCTCCAACTAATACTATGACATTCCTCCTCCTCGGCTGATTTCCACCCTGGGACCGCGTTAGCATTTCTTCAAGGTGGAGCCGCGTTTATGTTTACTGACACAACAGGTTCCTACGTCCAGGTTCCGCTCCTGTAGGCGTATGGAGATTTTACGCCATCGATAGTATTCACTCCTCCGTCTGTCTTCGAAAGCGGCTGTGGGGGGAATGAAACGTCGGAGAATATGCAATAGTCCGATACTCACAAACTATTGTCTTGTCTTCAGTTTGGTACTGTTGTGAGTGTTTGGCTCAAGCGTCTATGTCTGTCGTCGGTTTGTCTACAACAGTTCATCTCCACTGTCCACCGGCTAGCACAGGCACCAAAAACTTTGTAATCAACGAATAAGTTTTATATTTATAAGGTTGTTTTGTATTTTTCCCCCTTCCTTTTCTCCTAAGAACTGTCGAATTATGACTTAGCTGGATTAAGTACATTGCATAAAAAATAATCTAGCTGGTCTTGCTACTTAATTAATTTAGTATCTTAATAGTGCTGAATACTTAGTCTATGTTTCAGCGTCTGCTGCTGCTACCGCTGTTGTTGCTGCAGTAGCAACTGCTGCTGTCGTTTCTGGGCTTTCTTTTCCCAGCAAATCCGGTTGAGCCTCGTCACGACTGTAGCCGTGAACGTTTTTGCGGCGTCCCATTTAGTGATGGTCGAGCGCATATCCTGGACAAATCTTGCGTGAGATGGCGGGTGTTCGAATGCCTTCGCCAGCATTGCTCGTTCTTCACTGAAACGTCTGCAGTGAAAGTCCACATGTTCTGCGCTCTCAACTGTATTCGAGCAACTCGGGCAAAAAGGGCTGTCGGCCAGCTGGAAACGGTATAGATATTCAAGGAAGCAGCCATGTCCGGTGAGTATCTGAGTTAGGTAGTAGTCAATATCACCATGCTTCCTATTTATCCACCCTTCAAGGTTCGGTATGAGTTTGTAAATCCACCGGCCTTTGGTTGACTCATACCATCTTCTTTGCCATTCGAACATCGATCGCGTTCTTTCTACCGCCTTTCTGCTATCGTCGGTTTCACTCTTTTTACTCCATAGAGGCGATACAACTCCATCGCATGAATATCCACTGGTATCTTTCTAGCAATAATGCATATTGCGTCGTCTGATACCGTTCTATAAGCGCATGCAGTACGTAGTGTGCCACGTCTGTGACACGCATAGACATTTGGAAAAGATCATCCGTATTGGAAAAAGATCAGGTGTAGTATATGGAATTTGGCTGTTCTTGGTGTGTCCAACTGGCACAAGCAAGAAACGACTGAAGCGCTTTGTTAAACTCGGCCACAATCGTTCAAGCTGCCATCACGCCAATCAAGAAGAAGAAGTCCCGTCATGTGAGTTGTACGATTATAAACAACTTTTGCTGTTTAGTTGAATATCATAAAAGGCGAAATATAGTCTTCGTCTCTTCTAGAAGTCTTTACGTAATAAATATCCACTCCATTTGAATACAGGGTTGCCCATATTCGACGGACCCATGTGTTTTTTTTTTAACCAAAGAAAAACACACTTTTTTTGATGTTGACGATAATAGTCATTTTATTTGGTTCAAGTAGATTTTTTGACATTATTTTTTAAATATGATATCTCTCAAATGGCCGCCTTGAACCTGTACGGCGTATTGTGCCCGTTTTGCAGCATTTTCCATAGTTTTAGCTAACATTTCGGCTGGAATAGCGGCTATTTCCTCACGGATGTTGTTCTTGAGCTCTTCTATGGTCTTTGACTTATTCCTATAAACCCTTGATTTTAAATATCCCCACAAGACGAAGTCAGGTGGCGTTAAATCAAGCAAACGCGGTGACATGTCCAAATCGCCATTTTTCGGCATCAAACGACGAGGAAACAATTTCTCCAAAAAATCGATTGTGGTGCGAGCTGTGTGTGGTGGAGCGCCATCTCGTTGAAACCAGAACTGCCTCATACGCTTTCGACGAATAATTGGCATCACAAAAGTGGTTATCATATCGCGATAACGCTCCTGATTGACGGTAACAGCTTGACCATCTTCATTTTCGAAGAAAAACGGCCCAATAATCGTTTTCGCACTAACGCCGCACCAAGCAGTGACTTTTTCGTCGTAAAGAGGTACCCCTTGAATTTCGTGAGGATTTTCAGTAGCGTAAATACGGCAATTTTGCTTGTTTACCGTCCCATTCAATAAGAAATGAGCCTCATCGGACATGATGATTTTGTTCTCCTTCTTCTTCTTTTGACTTCTTTTGTTGAATGTAAATTTCCACAATTTGGGAGCGCTCGCGTGGCGTGTACTGTTCCATGGTAAAAAACAGCTTCGACTGACGCTTCCAACGCGGTATGTCATTAAGCAATCTGACATCTCTGCCAAAAGATACAGGGTTGCCAGATGGGTCCGTCGAATATGGGCAACCCAGTAGATTCAGAACGAACTACGTTTCAAACTTGATTTTGCATTACCTAAACTAAGCTTTTCTGCTCGATTAAACTGCAATTTAAATTAACTCTTCGCTAAGGATATTTGTTCAGCAATTAGTCACCCAGAACAGTCGTTTCTTGATTTCAGAATAAATAAATATTTCTGTAACAAAAATCATCGTTTGCACCCACAGTGCAGTTAGACATAGCGTTCATAGATTTATTCAAAATATTTTACTCGCCAACTTCCTACCAAATTTGGTAACAGCTGAGCCAAATCGCATGAAAGCTTGTAAGTACATAACTCTGCAGTACGTATCTATGTATGTACGTACATATGTACGCATGTATCCGGGCATGTTTGTATGCACATTTATGGGATCGAATTCTCAATGCCTGCGCCTGCGAACACACACACATACATACACACGTTTACATTGCAGGCATTTGTTGCTTTTATGCTCGTGTTTGCCCATCCGACATGATGAACTATTGTGTAGAACAACAATAACAAAAACAGCCGTCGGAAAAAGGAAATGTACGCCTTGAACTAATCAGTGCAGCACCACTGTTGCCGCCTCCTTCGGCCGTTCAATGCTTGCCTTTCGCAGCATCACATTTCCCATGCATTTTGTATACAAGCAAGCAAATCGAGGAGCACTTTTCAAGCTATTCAAGCAAACACTTGAGCAAAACAAGTTCTGCGGCATTTGTTGAATGGCATGTGGCAGACGACCAAAAGCGTTGGCCAAACTTACGATTACGTAGACTTGCAAAGGGGTATAAGGGGTGTGTGTGTGTGTAGGTATAGGCCTTAGAGGACAACTGGCGGGCTGGTTGGCTGCAAGTTTGGCTGGTTGATACTAGTCAGCTGCTGCCAAGCGAGCAACAACAAGCCATGTTTACTTGATACGTGTGTCCAAACATGTTTGTCATGCAATACCATAACTTATACACTTCCGGCAGCATCAAACTGCCTATCGCTCTGCAGTGCCCACCGCAATTGCTCCTTGCGAAACTGAGGTTATTATACGCCACACACAAACGTACACACATACACTAACTGGCGTATAATCTAAATTGCATATTGCATTGTTCGTGGCAGATTCTGCCCTTCTGCCACTGATTATTGGTGCTGCCACTAACGATAGATTTCGTTTACTGCACTTATTGCTGGCGCTTTATAGCTGTTAATTTTTTTTCTCATTTGCTTGAATTTTGTGTGTGCCACTTTATTACGCCTTTTACAAGTTGACTGCAGGTCGCTTCGATCGCTCATGGTTTTATTACGTTCCACAAGCATGAAAATCACTCTACGCTATCTTAAATTTGTGGGCTGTTCTGTGAAGGCTGAAATGTAGATGGGTGCCAACGAGGTTTTTAAAATGGATTTAAAGTGTGGCAAATATCCTAACACCCTTATGGATATTCTGCGCTCTAACATGGTCACACTTAGAAGCTGGACTGAGAGCAGGGGACGCGGTATAAGCCCCGGAAAAACTGAAATAATTCTCTTTCCAAAGAAACATAGGCTTCCTATAATCTCCCCACTAATTTTTAAGGGGGCGGAGATTCCTTTGAAAGAGAATGTCAAGTACCTAGGACTCATATTAGACAGGAAATTCACGTGGAAATCTAATATTGAGGAAAGAGTAAAGAAGGCCAACGTTGCATTATTTACATGCAAAAGAGCGATCGGTATTAAATGGGGACACCTCGTGTTACACATTGGCTCTATACTTTTGTAGTTAGGCCAATTTTAATATTGGGTTGGGGAAAAAGTAATGTCGTATTTTGTCAATTGAGTACGACATTTAAACATATTTTGCATTGTACTTATTGCATCGGGTCACACTAAACGGCGGTTTGAAGACGACAATCTGTACTACAAGTGTCTCTTTGACAGTGTTGTGATCGTACGTTTGAGTCTTAAGTTATAGCGCGTCAAAGATGGAGTCCACCAAGCAATAAATTCGTCATATTTTACGTTTTTACTACCTTAGAGGTAAAAATGCAACAAAGGCGGCGGCGAAAATTTGTGAAGTTTATGGGCCTGATAATGTAACGATTCGCACAGCACAGCGTTGGTTCGATCGATTTCGTTCTGGTGTAGTAGATGTCGAAGATGCATCCCGTACTGGTAGGCCAATTGTCGTAGATACTGATAAAATCGTTGAAATTGTCCAAAGAGACCGGCATGTGAGCATTCGCTCTATTAGTCAGGAACTAGGAGTAGACCACACAACCGTTTGGAACCATTTGCAGAAGATTGGATTCCAAAAAAAGCTGGATGTTTGGGTGCCACACGTGTTGGCGCAAGAAAATCTCTTGGACCGAATCAACGCTTGCAATTCTCTGCTAAAGCGGAACGAACTTGACCCATTTTTGAAGCGGTCTGGTGACTGACGATGAAAAGTGGATCACGTACGACAACGCCAATTGATCGCCAGGAAGGTTTTGCTGTGTGTTTGGTGGGATTGGAAGGGAATTATCCACTATGAGCTGCTCAACTATGGCCAGACCCTTAATTCGGTTCTCTACTTTGAGCAACTTGACCGTTTGAAGCAGGCGATTGACCAGAAGCGGCCAGAATTGATCAATAGGAATGGTGTTGTGTTTCACCAGGACAACGCTCGTCCTCGCACATTTTTGATGACCCGTCAGAAGCTACGGGAGCTCGGATGGGATGTCCTATCGCACCCACCATATAGTCCGGACCTGGCACCAAGTGACTATCATCTCTTCCGGTCCATGCAAAACGCCCTTGGTGATACCAAGTTGGCCTCAGAAGAGGCTTGCGAAAACTGATTGTCTGAGTTTTTTGCAAATAAGTGGTCAAATTTCGATCACAAATACGACATTTCATTTTCCCCAACCCAATATATGGTATACTTGTATGGTGGCCATCTGCTCTAAAGGCGAGTTACGCTAAAATCATGAGTAAGGTCCAAAGAACACTTTTTTTATGCATCTCTGGTGATTTAAGGACTACCCCAAACAAAGCGCAATAAATCTCGTAGAGAAACACGTGGCCGCCGCCTCGGCGCATAGACTTAAAAGCATGGCGCTATGGAATGACCGGTGGTTAGGCCACGCTTCTATTTTGCACTCACTGAATAGTCACAAACAAGAAATAGACTACTCTACTCCTAGACTCACCTTCGAAAGGCTATTCAAGACGAGTACACCGTCAAGAAAGGAGTGGCAGACACCATAGCCATGGAGAAGGGGAAATTTAAATTTTTATACAGACGGTTTTCTCGAAAGAGAGTAGTCCCTTCGACTACTAAACTACTGCGGCGTCTATCAGGCAGAGGTACTAGCTATAAAAGAAGTGGCTACATATGTAAATACGCATGCCGTAAAAAAACGACTATAAATATCTTCTCGGATAGCCAAATCAGTAATGGATTTCAAACGTAATAGTGTGATTGCCTTATATTTGACTCGAAAATCCCAACCAGCGATTGTTCGAGCGCTCGAGCACCTTAAAGTAAGTAAAGTTTTTCTTTATCGCACTATTTCTCGTTACAATAGTACTGGTAGCAACGCGAAACGTCATGGAGGTGGTCATCAAAAGACTGCAACGCCTCGCCAAATGGTTCAAAAAGTGAAGAAGCGACTTGGGCGAAATCGCCGACGAAGTGCCAATCAAAAGGCAAAAGAACTGAAAATATCTGAACGTAGCATCCGCCGCATACTGAAAAATGTTCTCAAAGTCAAGTCTTACAAGATCCAAAAAGCGCATGATCTCACATCAAAGCAGCAACAAGTCAGACTTGAGAGAGCGAAGGAGTTGCTTTGCTTGGCCGAAAGCGGTCAATTTCCGAACATTGAGTTGAATAAAAGTAGTTTTCCAAAGTAAATTTATGGCCTTTTTAATTGTTTACACTTCGAGTGCCAGACCCTGTATATGGGCTCATATACGTTAAAGGGATAAGCAGCTCGTTCGGCAGATACCCTATTTCGAGTGCAAACTGAGTGGCTTTGAAAATTGGTTAAAGCAAATGCAGAAGTGTATTGAGTTCCTAGGAAAATATTTTAAAAACCAATAAAGCCATTTCCACTCTTATTTTACTGTATTTTCATTATTTGGCGCAAAATATAAAAAGCAGCCCTAGTAGTTCAAAATACGCAGAGTACTCAAATGGAAGACCCACTTACATATGGAAATTGTTGATTTGCCATCACCGTCGACAAAATTTATATTTCCATATATTTACACTGCTAGTAGTTAAGTTCAGTGCTATTGAATTGTAACTGTAACTGTAAGTGTATTTGACGCCAAAGATAAGATGTGCCAAAAGAGAGGAAATTAAATAAACATTCATTCTCAGAATGACGAAACTATTAAAATGCAAATGCAATAGAAATAAATAAATATTCATAGCTACTCTCAGCAGCCACACGAATGCTGCTTAGATTGAAGGCTACACAAACATATCTAATATTACGAGGTCATACGTATGCATAATGGAAATAAATATCAGCAACAGTATATTTAGGTGCATATGAATATTCAAGCAGTAGCGAGCAGGAATAACTGTTAACAAACGCGTTATTTTCAACACTTGGAACAGACAAGACTAGCAGCGCATGGCCTTCTTGCAGAAACACATTCACACACATGTATTTGCCTATGTATTTTATCATATAAATGCGCTTGTATGTATGTTTGTATGTGTCTATGTATGAATAGATTTTATGCAGTACCAAAGCACTTTCGCTACTTAACGGTGAAATGTAGTGAATATTTTAATCCGCCTTTATTCACTACATTCCGAATGAGCCATACGAGTATCATGCGAACGCACACACACACGCACACACAAAGTCACATCTCAACCACTCCACTGCACTTCAAGCACACCACTTTGCCGCTCAGCTTAGCGCGCTGAGTTGTCTTCATTTTCGCGTTATTTTATTTTGGAAGTACACTGACAGACAAACAGACAGACAGACAGCCAGACTGACAGACCAGCAACTGATGCTTCCAGTACTCCATTCCATCTCTTTCTCTCTCTCTCTCTCTCTCATCTCTCGCAAGTACCACTTCATTTTGATGTTGTTATTTTGGTGCACTTTGTTTTTATTATTGTTGTCTTTATTGTTATTTCATGTAGTTTATCTTTCAACTTGGCTAAGTTGTGGTGTCGAAGTGATTTCCTGCATTCGACTGAGGCCAGCAGAGACGTTTAGGGCGGCTGGCTAATCGTATACTCGTGTGTATACTCGTAAGTAACAGCAGCAGCTCCATGCATTTTGATTCCCTTATGAATATACATGTGTACATATGTATGTATATAAAATAGAGAGTATCCTACTTATACATAAGTACGAGTGTATTGTGTAAGTTATGCTCAATGCTCGATAATTCGGTGTTACTTTATCAAAGGCGTTTTGCATGTAGCCAAAGTTTTGTAGGCGGGCAACCCTAGCTGCAAGCCATGAATGGTGGAGTCAGAGTGAGTGATGTATAATGTTGTGCTAATGATGTCTCAACGATTATCCTCTACTAACAACATATGCTACATGCACACATATACAAAAACAGCAACAAAATATAAGTAGTTTAGCAACACTCACTGCTGGCTACTAGTTGTGAAAACCGTAGCTGGCCACAGCAGCCGATTGCCTGTGTATAATGAAATTGCACTTAAATTACATTCTATTCAAAATCGAATTGTATAAGCTATCGATTGAAAGGTTGTGCTTGTATATTTATGCAATACAGTCACTTACACATGTACGCATATGTACAGCGTGGCAGCATTTATTGGCAGTAGGGTGGCCAACAAAAAGTCGAAGTACTGAATATTTGCAACGACAATCCACTGAGTTAATTTTTTACTGAAAAATTTAATAAACTTTGTTTTAAGTCTGCTACTATATAAAAGTGAAATTAAATGATACGATAAATAGGACCAACAATACAATTTTTTAAGGAACTTGAGCTCAGAGAAATACTCTGCACCGATGAAGGGGGCAAATTAGAACTTTCAGGTTGCAGTGCTAAATTCTCTCATTATAATATTAATATATGGTATAAATACAATAATATGCATGTGCATATGTAAAAAATAATGACATAGCAATATATTTTGATTAGTGTTTGGCCGAGCTCCTGTTCCCATTTATTTTTCCACAAATGGAGAGACCTACAGTTGGAAGTCGCCTCCAGAGAACAGATGGTTTTTAAAAGAGCTTTTTCATGGCAGAAATGCACTCTGAGAATAAGTATTGCCTATCGAGAAATGGTCAACACTATAAAAAACTTTCTCTACCGAATAGCAGTCATGCACCAACCCATTCGGCTATGGTGGCCTCATACCATATTACTATTAATTGGAGTAACAGTAAAGTAAAAGCTTAAAAGAATAAACAAGAGCGCAGGTTCAAGGTCATCTGTTCGTATAAATGCATATTTATAAAGAATGCCAAAAATTTTTAAATTTAATTTTTAAATAATTATATTAATTCCTAACAAAAATGCTAAAAGTATAGAAGAAGAAAGGGAGCTATTTAAAGATGCTATTACAATAGCCGTACCAACCACAATAGAAATCACCGTAAAAAATAAAAACTATGTATGGTACGATGACAAATGCATAAACGCGATAGCAACCAATCAAGGAAAATTTGCTTAGATAAAAACACCAGCGTAGCTGAAGGGAATTACATGAAAAAAAATAAAATTTACTACAAAACTCTATCAAAAAAAAAAAAAAACGCGAAGCCATGAAGAAGAACTTGGAGAACTTATGCCAAGACTTTATCTCCAACAACAGTCGAGAGCTTTACAGCCAAGAAAAACGTGGATTTCAACCTCAAGTAAATATCCAAAACCGAAATACTTACAGAACGACATCAAATTTTTAAAAGATGCGTCGAACACTTTAAGCGATTACGTAATGTGGAAAATGCGGAAGCAGAAAGCAAAGAAGACACAATTATAACGTATAGAAGCAATAGTACAAAATCACAGAAAAAACTACCCCTACATAAGACAAAATTCTAGACGCAATAAATTATGGTATATGAAAAATCACAAATCGTCGGAAAAGGAGAATATTACAGCTGTACTTTTGAAAAAAAAGCAACCGGCATATTTATCGAAGAAATACATCACTTGACATCGCTAATATGAGAACAAGAAACATTGCCCAAAGATAGGAATTTAGCATTAATATTACCTATTCATAAGAAAGGTGAAAAGGGAAACTATAAAAATGATCGCGGTATCTCGCTTATCAACACAGCATACAAAATCCTAGTTCGTATTATAAGCAATAAACTTATTAAATACGCTGCCGGAATAACAATGGCGCTTCTGCCCGGTTCGATCAACTTCTGAACAAATATTAACTCTTGAAAAGTCAATGGAAAAATGCTATGAACGCAACATTGAACTTCATATAGTTTTCATTGAGTTCAAACAAACATTTGACACCATAAACCGAATGTTAACAATCTTCAAAAAATGCAAAATCCTAGAAATAATAATCAAGCTAATAATGACGAACCAACGGAACACTGAATCCCAAATCATGATATCGGATAATAAATCTGAAGCCTTTCATACAGTTCCATACAGAGTTGTGTAGGACAGGGCGACACACTTTCATCAACAATTTTTAGCTTAGCGCTGTGCTGTGCAATAGATGAGGTAAACGATGCCAAAAGAACTGGACAAACAGTGAATAGAACAATTCAATTATATGAGTACACCGATCATGTAGCGATAGTAAGCAAAACCAAAAATTACTATTGCATTCAACCAATTCTGAAATTTGACTAACGAACAACAACGAAAAAACAAATACATGCTGCCCTCTAGACTTGAAAACCAACAGCCATCAAAAGAGGTTATTATTGGAAAATGCAGATTTGAAGTAGTAAGCACGTTCATATATCTAGGCTGCAAACTAACGACAGATAATTCGATGAGTCTTACTATAGAATAATGAATTTAAGCAGCTTTCAAATCAAAACACCTTAATAGACCCTTGCCAGCTGACACTATATGAAACCGTACTTCGATCGGTGCTGTGGTCTGGAGCTGAAGCATGGATATTGAGTGAAAAAGCTAAAAACAAACTACAAACTTTTGAAAGGAAAGTTGTCAGAAAACCATTTGGCGCAGTCAGAATGGCACAAGATGTGGCGCATGCGAAGTAAGGATGAACTGGACGAATTTATCAACGGCGAAAATGTAGTACGTCACACTAAAGCGCAACGAACATGATGGCTAGGACATGTTAAGAGAATGGATATTTCAAGAGCTCAAAGAAAAATTCTTGAGGCGAATACATACGCAAATAGTGCAAGAGGAAGACCAACATCGAGGTGGATAGATGAAGTGAAAGAAGACTGGCACAGCACAATATAAAGAACTGGAAGGAAGCGGCAATGGATAGAGCAGCATAGAGGTGTACTGTTCAGCAGAGAAAAGCTCGCAAGAACTTGTAGCGCCAAGTGAAGATGCTGATTATTAATTTGGTAATTTTATTGTGGGGAACAAATTTGGAATGGCAAGATGTTTTTAAATTTTTTTTTTTGCGATACAGAAAGTGTTATCAGCCATTTCATTTCCCTCATGCCCTTCATGTCCCGGACTACAGCCTAGTATTACTATGTGGAGATTTCCTAAGCAAATTGGGGCAAATTTTACCTCATAATTTTTTAGATCTGTCTGATTTCGGAGCGCACCAACTACTGAGGACTTACGGCATGAGTCAAAAGAGTAAAATCCGTGTTGCTGAAATACAGCTAACGGTATATTTCCCGATTTTCGAAATAACGAACCTCAACCCATCAAATATTCTGTGGGGTGACTCACGCCCAGGTTGTTTTCCGAATGTTAATTAAAAGTTAAATCACGGGTTGGTAGCCTAACAACGTGTGTGAAAGTGAACTATAATAAAGAAAAATCATGCGCCTTCTATAAATATCTACATCTATCCCTCTATAAACATTGATGCCTTTTACAGGTACCTTTGAGGAAAAAAATATTTCCTCCAGTGATTTGAAAATGTGAAATTAGTGAACAAATCCGTAGGCAAACAAGGACAGAAGAATAAGAATATACATAAGAACTTACCAAGTTATTCCGTGTAGATATCCCATAGACACATATACATAGATGGTTTCAGTTCATCGATTGAATGAATAACCTATGCCCAATTAGGCAAATGCCCTTGGCAAACCACTCTTCAGAGTCTCGAACAGCTGTCTGGCTTAGACGTCTAGAACGTAATAAGGCCCCTCGGCAGACAATGGCAAACCTCCGAATAAATTTCTGCCATGAAAAAGCTCCTCAAAAAAATATCTGCCGCTGGGAGTTGGCTTGAAACTATAGGTCCCTCCATTTGTGGAACAACAGAAAGACGCACGCCACAAATAGGAGGAGGAGCTCGGCCAAGCCCTCAGAAAGGGTATGCGCACCAATTATATATATGTAAGTTGGTAGCGAGGATGTTGCAGCAAAATGGTGCGGAAGCGCTAGTTGGATCCTGGACAAATCACCACTTAAACAAACCAACTTCATTAAGAGTTATCCGGCAAATTGCATTAAATTTGCTTATTCTTTCAACCCACTGAACTACAAATAGTTGAATTAACTTGTCTTACTTTCCAGTATATCCAAAGTAACTAATAAAATAGTTTTACACATTAAACTGTTTGTCGAACGGGCATCCATCTACAGAGGCAAGCAACAAAGCTTTAGTAAATCGCTTATTCTACTCTCAACCGGATTCCAACTGAAGCTAATGAAAATCGTCTGCAACAAAATTGCATTATTAATGTCTGGCCACCACCCACGGTGCTAGCTCCTATGCCGCACCACATTACAATAAAAAACTAGACTGAGCAAACATATTGGCTGCAGTTGCCCTACGAGTTCAATGGACGGTGCAACTTCCAACGGAAATTCACGCACAGCGCTCCTATAGCTCCGCTTGCTGTCTGGCACCGAAATCTTATTACTACGTTATTGACCACCAATGTGATTTCAACCTCACATGAAGTAGGAATATATATCGGAACATATATATGTGTGTGTGTGTGTGTGTGGATTCGTGTATTTCAAAACCACATTCTCGCATACAAACTACTGACGGTGATTCCTGGAAGCGCTTGTGATGCTGACAACAACACCACCACCTATTGGCGTTGGCCACAAGTGACATCATAAAGGCCAACTACTTCTGCGAGTCTATTAGTATATTCGCCCAATGTTGTAACAGTTGAATAACGTGTTCGATAAGTGGTCATTTACGTGTGAGTTTCACGTGCAGTTGAATGTTGCTCAACATTTGATTTTGTTTCTGCATTATCGTGCGGTTCATATGCATACAGGTACGCCCCGCAACAAAACGATAGCACATCAAATTTTTAACCAGGTTTGGCATTTTTTGTTTTTTGCTTTTGAGTGTCTACTATTATTTTTTGATTAAAATATGGCTTAGTATGTAATGAAAATCATATAAATCCATTTTTAAGACCTTCACCTTGTTTGAAATCGTGTTTTTTAGTATTTCTTTAAAAGCAGGTCAAACGAAAACGAAAAAAGATTTTTTATTTTTGTTTTCAATATTTAACTTTTTAGTCCATTGTTAAAAAATGCAAAAAAATTTTGTTTTCGCTATATAATGATGAAATAAAATTTAAATGACGTACAAGGTGAAGTCCAAACTAAACAAGATAGGCGTCATATAAATACGTTTGATGGTGCCATCTTTTTAGTGAGTCAGTGCGTTAAAAGTTACATCCAGTGAAAGCTTGGGGACATTCAGTTCAAAGGAAGCGAAATTATTCCGTATAAAGTGTCAGTATGTTTGTGTATTCCGTACAAAAATGAGTTTCGAACAAAGAGCTAACATCAAATTTTGTTCTTAAATCGGTAAAACGTTTACCGAAACATTTGAATTGACGAAAAAGTGTCTGGCGATGATTATCTATCTCGAGCCAGAGTTTTGACTGGTTCACACGCTTCAGAGATGGTTGTGAGGACATAAATGACAATGAACGACGGGCCGCACAAAATCAGTAATCACCCAAAACTCCATCGAAATTGTTGTAAATTTATCAAAAACGAACCGAAATCATCATTGAAATGCATGGAATTGAAATTGAATATTTCTAAAACATCGATTTATCGCATTTTAACTCATCATTTGGGCTTAAGAAAGGTCTGTGCACATTTCATTCCGCATAAGTTAAGTGACGACCAAAAATTGCTCAGAATTCAACATCCGAAAGACCTCATTAAAAAGACGAGAAAAGACGAGATCTTCCTTTACAATATTGTAACTGGTGATAAAACGTGGTGTTTCCAACATGAACCTGACATTAAGCATCAAAATGCCGAATGGAAGGCCCCAGACTAGCCACCATCCAAAAAATCGCGTTTGGAGAAGTCAAAAATCAAGTCGACTCTCATTTGTTTTTACGATTACAAGGGAGTTGGCCACAAGGAGTTCGTGCCAACGGGCCAAACCGTCAATGTAGTTTTTTGAATTGAATTGCATTGCCCTGAATACCGCGAAGAAGGAAGCTGTCGCTTATTGCATGATAATTCACCATCTCATCGATCCGCTCTTGTTACTGATTTTTTGACTAGAAATCGCACTTCAACCGTCAATGACTCACCATATTCACCTGACATGGCTCCCTGTGATTTCTATGTACCTATTCGGAAAATTTCATTTGGCCATAAGAGGAAAACGTTTTGCGTTCGTAGAAGCCATCCAAAAGCTTGTACCGACATCCTGAAGGACACTCCGGTCAATGAAACACTCTTTCGAAAAGTTTTTGGATCACACAAAATAGTATATCGAGGCCACAGGGAACTATTTTGAATAAATAAACTGGAAGTTATAAAAGCAAAGCTCCTGTCGTTTCTATTCTAGCTTTATCTTGTTTATGTTGGACTTCACCTGTTCCTTTAAAGTCAAAACAAAAAGGGTCATAAACGGATTTTCGTCTTTGAACATCCGTCATTTTGTCATTTTTTTGTTCAAGATCGTAGTTTACACAATACTTGCATTCATTCTGAAAAAACCCCTTTTTGATTTCAGACTTCTGTGAGCTCCGCAATCCATGCTGCTAGCGACATATTGTTTTTTGGAAGACCATTTTTGAAGGCTGAAAACTTTTTGAGCGAACCTTGTACGGCCAAAAAGAAATTTATATTTTGTAACATTGGATCCAAAAATAAAACACTTAAAACAAAAATAAAAGATATTTTTGGATTCTGTTTTACATGATTTTGAAGAAACGTCCAAAAAACACCATTTCAAATGAGGCAAGCGATTAAAATTTTATATAAAAATTAGGAAAATTCCATAAACTTCCTCTTTCCAATTCCTCTTTCACTAGAATTCGTAGAAAATTTTTTCTTAAGCAATTTTATAGCTTATTAAATTTTAGTTTTAGTAAATGTAAGTTTTTAGTTGCGAAAAATCCCATTGGTTTTATATAATTTTTTTGCTTGACGGTGTTGCTCATTTTGTGCACATAACAAATGAAAGACCGTCAGCATAAGCAAATTATAACAAATCAACGGCGTTTTATAGTAACTTCAAATCTATACTTTAATGCACTCTAATGTAATAAGCTATGGACTTGCATACCAAAAATTGTTCTAGAAATTGGAATTGAAAGTGGTGTAAGTGTAATGACGGTGGTGAAGGGATTGAGGAATGTTTCTAATTTTAATTAAGGTATGAAACTTAGATTTATACCGGTTTTATTAGACATTGGGCTATACTTTTATAAAAAATAAAAAAAAATAATGAATGTTGGAAAGAATAAAAGGTATAAACCTAATTTTTAATAGATTCTTTATTTGATTGATTCCTTAAAAAATCCTGTAAAATTATTTTATTTTATTCTTTTCCTTTTTACATATTTATTTGACAATTCATTATTTAACTATATTTAAGTGTTTATTTACCTTAGTTTCCTCCCTAATTCCTTATATTTCAATTGAGCTGTATGTATATTTCTTATATTTTAAAGCGTAGGTCTAACCGCGTGCACCGAAGAAAATGAAATGAGCGAATAAAAGAATAAAGCTAAGTTATATAGATTAGTGAAAACTTGGCGCAGAGTAGTCAAACCTGCCCAAAATGTTACTTTGCTATCATTTGACGCGAACTGTAGCTACGCGTAGGAGTTGCGTTCAAAGAGCCATAGTAATTAGATTTGCCCGCATCAAGTAATTTTGCGGTAGCAACAGTCGTTGGCAATCGATTGGTCCATTAGTGAAATGATGATGGAGCTGGACAGTTGATTGAAGGTGTAAAAGTTAAAATTTTGAAATTACCAAATGTGTCAACTCTCTGCATGTATTTTTTGTTTTTTTAGCTAACAAAAGTTTAGTATTCACATTTTGTGAAGATTTATTAAACCAAACCAACCGCAAATTAAATTTCGATAGTTGATAAAACCAAACGTATTAAGAAACAAATGCAAGGAATTGCCAAAATATTAAGAATTTCTACATTTCTGTAAACTATAAGAAATTTTACATTTTCTCGATTTAAATGAAGTAAGTGAACTAAGAGTTTAATTAAGTTTTGATTGAATTATTTAGCATTAATCTGCACATTCACAGTAATACTGCATTTTTTGATTATTAAATAAATAAATTGGTTGAGATATAAAAGGAGTCAATAGGGCTAGTAAAAGTGCTGAGAAAAATAAATCAAGAAATGGTGCCCATTTACACAGGGAAACATTTGGAAGGGAAACATTTTGTTCGGTGGAGAAGGACGTCCGCGGAAGAGAGAAGGGAATTTTTGTCCTGTACTGGCAACACGCTTTGCTCTTCTTATTCGTATTTCCAATATTAAAGCAATTTTGGACAATTGCTTAATTTGGTTGCTTCTTTTGTGGGAGAAAGTTCTGAGTTATGTGCTGGTTTTCAATCAAACGGAAGAAATCCGCGATGACAAACATCCGAACGCTGCTTGGGAAGTGCAGGATTATTTTTGCTAGTAAAGTAGGTATAATTTAAAAAGTTATTGGACATGTTTATGTTGAATCCTTTTTTTCTCCCAATTTCTAGATACTTAAGTTGATTTGAAGTTAATTGTTTATATATGAAATATTTTTAATTAAATTTTTTTTTATTCAAGTAAAAAAATGTATATATATTAGGGCGGGTCGATTTAAAAATCGCCCATTGCTCTGTGAAAATAGTATTCTAGGGATCAAAATAAGAAACTTTGCCGAAGGAACCATAACTCTAAAATGAATTCTGATGTCCCCCAATTTAAAAATATCACCATTTTTGGCCTTTACATGAAAAAATCAGCTAAATGGCTATGTTTTTTCTTTATTTTTATTTATTTATAATAATATTTACTATTTATTTATAATAATATCTATTTTTTCTCTTAAGAAATTTATTTAGTCAGAACATATGTAAATAAAAAATTAATTTAAGTGAGTTATAGAAAAGAAACTTCAAAGTTCGACCCAAATTGGGGGACATCAGAATTCGTTCTAGATGTATGGTTCCTTCGACCCGGGCTAGTAAGCACACTACCCTGCCACTCCGGAGGTTAAGGTTTCGAACTCCATGTGAGGCACCATCCACGCACTTTTTCAAAGTTCCTACTTTTCCTTGTTTCAAAAAATTTTCCAAGCAACCCAGCAACATTTCCCAACTCACTCCTAAAACCCAAAGAAAATAATCCTATCCAATCTCACTCTCGCACAATAAGCAGCGAGTGGCTGCTAAAATGCACAATGCACCAGCGGCGCCAGTAAGAGGAAGCGGGCAGTAGCGGTAAATAGCGCTGAATAATTAAACTTTAGCAAAGTCCTCAACCATCTGTGCGATCCTTCTGACAGAAAGCAAACATAGATGACGCTATAGTCCCCCGAACACGTTATTTCTAAGCACCGACAAGTGGGCAGCTCCACTACTTAGGACTGTTACCGGCAGGCTAATCACCTACCTTGGCAGTATTCTACCCGATTAACGTAACCAATACAATACCCGGAACCGTTTACGATGGAAGAGCCTTATTGAGGCCCTATGCTCCAGAGCGGAGTGATCAAGGATAAAAAATAATAATATTCATTCTGTGAAATCACGCTAATGGTGTTGGCATATGCTCACTCTTGTTCGTTGGTAATCTCTCCATTTACCATGACCGTCCCATACGGGTTAGATAGATTCATCCGGAATAATTTTATAATTTTAAGTGGTATACCTTCTCTTAAAAGTACATCCTTCAGACGGTTTCTACAGGGTGTGTCATCTTTTATGTCGGTATGAAAACATTGAATGACTTTGAAAAAAAAACCTACCGATTTGTATAAGCGAGGTATTTTTATTTGGTTGGGTTATTTATAATTTATTAAAAACTATTTTTTTAATACAATATCAATCAAGTGGCCACATTTATTAGCAATCACAAACTGTGATCCTTTTTCTGCATTTGTCATCACCTTTTCAAGCATTTTGGGTTTTATAGCGTGGATTTCGGCGCGAATGTTTGCCTTAAGCTGGTCAATAGTCTGCGGCTTGTTGGCGTAAACCTTACTTTTCAGATAACCCCACAAAAAGAAGTCCCGGGGGGTCAAGTCAGGTGATCTGGGGGACCAGTCGATGTCGCCTCTTGTTGACACTAGACGTCGGGGGAATTTTCGTTGCAGAAATTCAATCGTTGCATTCGTAGTGTGGCATGGCGCACCGTCTTGTTGAAACCAGTAAACGGCTAAACCTTTCTCACGCATTTCAGGCAGATATCTGTTTCCATCGACCGTTCCGTTTTCACGGTAAAAATATGGCCCAATGATGGTTTTGGCGGAAAGGCCGGCGCAAATAGTTACTTTCCGGTCATGCAATGGCGCTTCATGGATCTCCCGTGGAATCTCAGTCCCCCAAATGTGGCAATTTTGTTTATTCACGCTGCCAGGGAGGTTAAAATGTTCCTCGTGAGTCATTAAAATTTGCTTCCAAAAATTGGGTTCAGTATCAACAATTCGAGCGACTGTTTGGCCGTATTCCAAGCGACGTGAATGGTCTGCCAGCAATCTTCTTTGTGTCATTTGCACTCTATACGGGAACGAATTTAAATCATCCTTCAAAATGCGCCGCATTGTGGTTTCATTGATGCCAAAATGCTGAGCGCGTCGACGATACGACACTGTGCGCTCCTGGGCAACGCTCTCCCTCACTGCTTCAACAAGTTCATTGGAACGTCTTGGTCGTTAATGAACGGCATGTCGACGATCTCCTACTGGCCCGTGCTCAAAAAAATTCGACACCAAATGACGAATAGTATTGTCAGACGGTGCCTGTTTGCCGCGATACTTTTTGCGATGTGCGCGTTGAGTTAGAACAATATGACGACTAGTTTCCATGTATAGGGTCACTATTTCAGCGCGTTGTTCCGGTGTAAAGTAATCCATGGTTGAAATTGTACTGAATTGACTTATCGAAAACTTGTATGTTGAAGTCGATCCGTTGGTAAATGACAAAGTTATTCAGGATTTATATACCGACAAAAAATATGGTGCACCCATGTTTAAATTTAGTTCATGGTATTTGTGTTTCTTTAGTATTTACATTAGCGTGAAGCATTGGACCGTAATGCAGTATGTCATTTTGGGATTTCTGAACCCCACTTGACTCGCGACGCTATTCTTTTCAGCAGGCTTACGAAAGGGTTAAATACTGCAATATCGAGCTTTTCGTCAGTTTATTGCATGTATCGAAAACGTCTATTGGGAAAATGAAAATGGCATCATGTAGACCAGCCCTAAATTAACTGCAGCAAGATTCCAAAATCTTTAATGGTGCACTCAGCGAATACGCCAACAAGAAGACCAACAAGGTTACGTATACGCAGTGTGGCACACAATAAAGCAAAGAACAGCCAAATGCAGAAGTGGACAGATTTAAACATTCTGCTTGTGTTTATCTGCGCATGCATCTGTGTTATGGCTATTAGAATAGAACGAAAGCAAGGGGCAAATGAAATTAATAGCGAATACATCTTGGCGCTAAGACAAATGGAAGCACAACTCTAGCACAGATACGCAAATGCGCAATTGTGTGTGTAGACGTTGGACGGTGATGTCACTGTCAAGTGTAATGTAACGCATTAAAGGCACTATCAAGACCACATATGTTTGTATGCATGTTCGCATGCATTTACGCACCTCCAACACACGCATACACACACATATTTTCAGCTAAGAGCGGAGATCTGGCAAACGATTCCAAATGTACGAAATGCACTTTGGATTGATGCTGCAATGCACATTATAACTACATCTGTGTATCTGAATGTGCGAGGGTGTGTATGTGTGTGTTTCCACTCGCGTAAGAGTAGCACTGTCTCGACCGCAAACCGTGTAGGCCTAAGTGTGCCATTATGGCAACGCACTACCCATTATTTGCCTCATGCTGGCAGACCTATAAAGTAGACACCTACATACATAGGTACACATGCGCTAGCTAACCAATTTTCACCACCTCACAGGGTAGAGGCGGCTTTCGAGCTGCGATTGTCGTTGGTCTATATCAAAAGAATAAACTTGCTTGCCATGGTGTTGTCTTGCGGTTTTGGTCAACTCGCCGTGTATCGTATAAGCATTTGCTGGTAAACAAACGAGTGGCGCATACAAGCAACAGTAACCAGCGCAAACGCACTCACACACACACAGCAGATGCAAGTAAGCACTTGAGGATGCAAGCAGGGGTATAGAGTTCGAATTACTTACACCTACAAATGCATCTTCATGTAAGCAATGCAGCGCCTGCTGTCTGCTAACTGTCTTTTTTGCCACTCAAATCATTTGAATACTGGTGCCGTTAAGTCGCCGTAGGCGTTTGTAGTGAATGTTCAAATGAGCACCGATTGCCAGCGCTCTGTTAGTACTTCGAATATCAACTGTCAGTCGATGTCAGTTTAATTTGGCGCTAACGCAAAAGAGCTGCCAGCACATTTGTATGTAGAAGGGTTCTATTTATATGTTTTTCGCAGCAGCTGTGCAATAGTGAAGAAGCGCAAGTAGGTTTTATCTGTAAACGAGATTTTCATAGAACTTTGCTTTCATAGAACTTTGGCAAATACTATTTAATATTTGACTTTTGCTGATGGTCGTAGAAAAGTAAATGATTCAAGTGAAGTAGATGAAAAAGTGAAGCAGATGATGATGATCAGAGTTCAGTGAACACTTTGCTTACAATTTCATCAGAAAGAGAAATAAATTAAATTAACGTTTTCTTATCCTTCTTACACTAAACGAAGTTAATCTGAAATTCCAATTGAAACGACTTCCTAAAAAATGCCCATAACAAAGAGATGGGGGAAAAATAAAACTTTGCTCAAATTATGCCGAATTTCGTTTCTCTAATTGATTTATTTTTCAAACCCATCAAAATGCTCATGAGTTCTGCTTTACCGGCATTGCAGTATACAAGGCTTGTGATCTCATAGCCACACCTACAGTGACCGACAGACGTCTACATACACCCCTCCCTTTCGTTGTTTACAAAGTACAAAAACTTTGCTTAAAAACAAATCCAAGAGTTTTGATTTTCTCCTTACAGGACTTGACCAGTTTGGATCTGCATCTTTGAAGCCCTGATCGGTGCTTGGCTATCGGAAAACATTTTAGTATCGCGCTCGCTCCCACGTTTCCTAAGCATTCTTCATGCCTGCGGCATTGCAAAGACTTCTACCCGGAAACCACTAGCAGAATTTTGAAGGAAACAAAGAAATTGGCTGACTTAAAGAAAACCCGTGCTCGACTCGCGATTCCGTCTTGGAACGTTAGTGAAGACAGAGTTACCAGCATCAGTATCCATCAGTTCCAATTCTGCTTACTTGGAAAGATTGCCCTGAAACGACCTTCTCACACCAGTTTTTGGATATAGAAATCTGTACGAAGTTGAAAGAAGTACGGTGTGTAACTGTCCAAAACTGCTACCATGTCCCTTGAGAGATTGCCTCCAAAGGTCAACCCTCTTTAACCTGATTGCACTTTGAGTGGCGATGGAAATAACGTGAAAGTCGGAAGTGAATGTAAAAATTGAGGGCAGGATTTTGCATGCTCCACCGGAGCCACTGTAGGCAGTCCTTTTCAACCTCCCCAGATTAGTAATATTTAAGTAGGATCGTTAATTGGAAAATTTTAATTAACCTCAAATTTGTTGTCGATTAGGGTGCGGAATAGGAATAGATAGAAAAACCTCATATTAATTGTATTGCTATCTCAGCCCAATGGTCACTTGCAGGAATGAGTCTACTTCCAATAAGTTTTACAAGAAGAAAAAAATCTATGAAGTCTTAAACTGAATATCTGCCGCATGCCACAAATATGAAGAGGAGCTCGGCCAAACACGAAAAAGGATGTGAGCACCAATTATATATATATATATACTCGCATATAAGCCACTACCGTAAAAAATTAAAAAATTTTTAGAAATTTTTTGCAACTGCTACCCAAACACATAAAAGCTAATGAAATTGGCACAAAAAAAAAGGAATTTAGCAACCCATAAAAATGTTTGCCAGCTCATATTTGTGTACACTCACACACACACAAACACTTGCATAAATCTGCTTTAATCAATGCAAATGCCTTGAAAGTTTTAATTACTGAGAATTATTGTTTGCACGGTGCAGCTTCGGCTTGTTTGCATATACACACACATACGAACGTTCGAGCGCAACTCGGCGCATACCACTGAAGAAAGAATCAATCACCAGCGATAACGACAACCTTCCTCAACCGCTTTTTTCTTCTCAGCCGCCATTGAGTAAACTTTTTCTATTAGCAATGAATATTGAAAAGTTCATATTGTGAATATTTGTTTAAATTGATTTTGCAAAATGCTGATTAAACAAGCACAAACGCTTACACAAATCCCTTATAACCAAACAGCGAACCAAACTAATCGGAAAAATTATACTTTGTAATCTTCAGCGAAGGCAATGGTCAGTTCAAGCAATGAATTTTAACCATACACGGCTTTAATTAACCCAGTAAGCAGTTAAAATAAAGCGTCGAAAGAGAAAATTATCCATTGATTTTGTTGAGAATTCCTCCTGTTTTCAAAAAAATATCCTTCAGAACTTTGGTGAATCTCTGCATGAGATATCTAAATACACTTAAACTCGTTTGGGTCTTTGGCCGAGCTCCACCTCCTATTTGTGGCGTGTGTTTCGATGTTGTTTCAACGGCAGATATTTTTATGAGGAGCTTTTTTATGGCAGAAATATTTTGTTTTGTTTTTATTGTCTGGGAAAACTAGCAAGTACAGCACTCAGACAACATTAAGTCCATTGTACCGCCCTCGGGTACCCATTTTAATTTTTTTTTTTAATTTACTCGACTTCCGCAAAAATCTGAGTATCAGTGGTGCCAATGAGCCAAGGTGGTCGCTTCTTAACACATCAGTGCCGAAACCCTCAAGCCTGATTTGAGTAAAGGACGGACAGACGCACAAAAAGTGGTCCGCCGTCTCATCTTCCTCTCCAAATGCTGGGCGAAGTGCACTCTCTGAGATGTTCACCTATTCCATGTGCTTCACCCATAGAAAGTGCGCCGTCAGTAGACCAAACATCTGCGTACAGTCCAATCTTCTTAGTGACAAGAGAAACTACGGCAGTCGGTCGGACATGACAGGTAACATCAGTTTTGTCCATCTGCAGCCTCTCTCAGCCTGCAAAACTTGCTTGTGGGTTAGAGTAACTCGTTTGCGAACCGTGGCTTTGATGTCTGCAGAAGGGAGTCGCAGAACAGGCTGCGAGCCAAGGAAGTTGGCCTCAGAGCTTATTCAGGCTAAAGCATCAGGCTATTATGTCTAACGACAAAGTTCAACCTGGCAGAAATATACTCGGAGGTTTGACATCGCCGCTATTTTAGACAACTTTTTCTAGCATTTTGGTATTTCGTGCACTGAAGCCTATGCACTTTCGAACGCATCAATCTATTCAGCTACAGCGGCTGCTGTATACAAAACATTTTATTGATAACTAGCAACCCGCCCAGCCTATAAAATATATACGCTATGTCACTCACTGTAAAAATTATTAAAATCGATCCAGTAGTTGTGGCTTATTCATTACTGCCCGTGGCCCGCACGCGTTAAATTTGGAGTAAAACAATTCCCCTTTTTTTATAGCATGAAGATTTCCTGCTATCTTTGGGATATCTAAATTCATACCCTACATTTTTGCATATTAACTTTTTGCATTTTTACATATGTATGTGTTTATTTTATTTTTACAACAATTACTATATTACAGAATGTCTTTATATACAACGTTCATAGCCTTCTTGTCATTAGACAATACAAACATGTTTTCTCTAGAGGTTACTCTTGAAAGAGCGACATACAGTTGGCCATGTGAAAAACAGTCAACACTCAAATCTAAGCCTGCAACGTTGAAGGTTTGACCCTGAGATTTATTAATGGTCATTGCAAAAGATGTCTTTACCGGAAATTGTAAGCGTTTAAATTGGAATGGTAGATCCGATGGTATCAGAGGGATTCGGGGAATCAATACATCTTCTCCGGTACCACATCCTGTGAGTATTGTGCACTCTGTTATGAAAGTTTTCAGTGATTTTACCAGCAAACGCGTGCCATTGCAAAGTTTAGGTGGACTTAGGTTTCTTAATAAAATAACAGGACAACCTATTTTCAGCTCCATTTTGTGAGGAGGGAGTCCAGACGGGTTCAAAGAATTTAGAAATTCTGTAGGAAATTGAACAGCTTCTTCTAAATCGAGAACAGTATCGACCGAGTAGTATATTTTCGTCGGCGCATCAATCTTTGAAATAATCAAGTTATTTACTTTATCTACTTGTTCGTTAGTTGGTGACAGAATAGCTCTTTCTTTAAACCAAGATATTGTCCTATAACTTATGTTATCAATGTCAGGATAGACATTGTTGACTAACTCTTGGATGTTGTCTATCAAAACACAAAGGTTTTCTAGGTTAATCCTTCCCTCACTTTGTGTTAATTCTCCATTGCCAACTTTTAGCAGCATCTCTGGAAATAGCCTGTTCTCACGTGAAGATGACGAAATCCTCATATTAGTTTTAAGATCTATTTTATTGACATGCGACCACAGGTGGGATATTTTTAGCGAAGCATTTATTTCGTCAGCACGTGTTCCTCGAGTCACAACTGGTAGGATTTGACGGAAATCTCCTGAGAACAGAATTGTACGGCCACCCATAGGTGCATTTTTGTTGCGCAAATCGCGCATTGTCCTATCCAGTGCTTCCACAGACGTCTTGTTTGACATGGTAGCTTCGTCCCAGACTATTAATGAGCAGTCACGCATCAATTTTCCTGTATTGCTCTGTCTAGAAACACTACAGACGCTGTTATCATCATCGGTGGCGATTTTCAGCGGGAGCTTGAATGTAGAGTGTGCGGTTCGGCCTCCTTCCAAAAGAGTAGCGGCAATGCCGGATGACGCAACAGCTAACGCAATTTTTCCGGTAGATCTCAATTACTAATTACTGATGTAATATCTTGAAAAATATTGTTTTTAATTATATGCTGTAAAGAGCCATATATGTACATAGATCTATATGAAAACAACAATGTATTTAAGGTATTTAATTGGATAAGGATTAATGTTGTACCTATTTGTTGAAATCGCTTCGAAAATAAGCTATTAGTTGTCGTAAAAAGTAAATGACAAAAAATGTTATTGTATGGAATCGATAGCAAACTAAACGCGCTCCGAATCAATAAAAACTATTCAAAAACTGTATTTTAATTATGTGCGATTTACTAATATAGAACGTGAAAATAGCGTTTTATTTCGCTGTAAAATTGTATGTATATTACATATAATTACATGGAATTCAGTACATATATAGATACATATGTACATACGTCCGAAATGAAATAATGCGAGCGATTCGTAAATACATACATACATTCGTCACCATACTATGTAATTCAACATTAATGAGGTGTGGTGAGATTATCGCTTAACGCCTGTTGCTTCATTCGGTTGACAGCGAACAAACACACAAACAGCTTTTTTTGGAAAAAGAGCTGCTTTTGTTTAAACAATTTTGGTTAAATAACAAATCAATCAATTTTTTTTTTGTTGCAAAACGAAAGTAAATATTTCAAAGTTAAGCTTCAAGAAAGTTTCATTTTAATTAGTTGATTCGTTTATGATTTATGGCCGTGAAAACAAAAAAATTATGTTTTTTTTGCCACATTTTGACCGATTGCCACGCCCCCTTTATATATTTCTTCACATTATATAGATATAAACCTTCCTCTTCAATCAATCTATCTTAAAAAAAGCCGCGTCAAAATCCATTGCGTAGTTTTAAAGATTTAAGCGTATAAGGGGACATAGGGACAGAAAAAGCGACTTTGTTTTATAATATGTAGTGATACAAAACTGACATCACCAATATTTAATCAATTAATTTTTTTTTAGAATCTGGTAGATAATTTCATCGCATTTATTTTTTAATATAATATCCGGCATATGTCCGCCACGGTCCGTTCGATCAGTCCAATTTTTGATTACTTTTTCCAATAAATCTGGGTCAATGTTGGCTTGAATGTTGCAAGAAATCGATTGTTAAATGCGCTCTTGCGCCATATTTTTGAAACCAAATGTCGTCGAGGCTTAGCTGATTAGTTTTTGGAAAAAAAAATCAATCAACATGGCTCGATAGCGCTCGCCATTCATCGTAACGGCAAGGAAGGATTCTCATTTCGAAAGAAATAAACACTGATGGTACGGCTCTATGAACTTCGCGAACACATTTTTCTTTTCTTTTTTTTTTCAAAGAATATTTCCACAATTTGAACCCTTTAAATGATTCATGATGACTGGCCAAACATTACTAAACAGAAATATCAATTCTGAGCTACCAAACCATCAGCTACCGATATCGATAGATCTCATGCAGCTAAAAAACATCTGATATATGGGACGTTTATGGTGAAAAGGAGGCGAAACGCCTCTCATGCAATGTAAAGGATTCATGCAGCTTTGCTCTGGAATTGTTTATACCACAATTGAAATTTTATATACTGAATTTTTGTAATAACTTATTGTGTCCAACGGCCAACATTTCGAATTAAAAGATCTTTGTGTCCAGTGAAATTTCACAGAATTACAGCAATCGGTATTGGGAAAGAGCGTATGGCACCTCCGACACAGTCTCAAGATGGGACTTGAGTTTACAAAAGAAATGAATCAACGGAAACCTCGAAATCGTTTAACAATTTTTATGGATCGCTTACAAGGTTTGAAAAAAAAGAGGTTGTCTGTAAAGTCGGTTTACTGACGATAGTTTAACGTGACAACGTCATAAGAAAAGACTGATGTAATGGTTGCATTTTTCAAAAGAAAATTTAATTTTATTTGTTTGATAGGATATAGAGAAGGAGGTAAATGGAATCGCAATGAAATTGATCAAGTTACATCTACACAAAGGTGACAAATTACGAAACACTTATCAAATTACTGATACTGTAGTACAATTCTGTAATGACGTAATCAATGCAGGACAAACTCTAATAACGAACCTTATTTGCAGAGTTCGCCTGCTCACTTTGCAGATATTGAAAAAGGCACAGTGATTCCAAAGTCTGATTTTCGATTCTGACTGAAACGTGGATGCGTGTAACTGCATACGCGCGCTTTGAATTAGTAACAGTAGGAAATTAATTAATATGGCTGCCGTAGAGAAATGAGAGGGAGAGAGTGACACGCAAGTGTGAATGTACATATGTTTATATGTATTGGCTTAGAACATATGTATGTATATTAGACCATGAAAATTGCACCTAAGTATGTGTATGTATGCATGTTTATATACATATATTAGTATACAACATACCTTATAAGGTATATGGTAAATATTACCATACATTTTTTCCTTTATATATAATAAAAAAATTAATAATAATAACATTAAAACAACAGGTGTTATTAACAAACTTGGTTTTATTTTAAATTCTTCAAGTGAATCAAATTAATAATAATCAATAAGAAGGCATATGCAAATACAAATACGTGAATTTATATATGTACATATGCGCATATACATACATATATACGCTCACTTAAGTAGGAGAGAGCAAGATGTCGAACGTTGCCGTTCGTTTGCTTTGTTTGCTTTGTCGTTCGTTCCGCGCTTTCGCTTGCAGTTCATTCAATGCAATGAGCAAGGTAACGGCAATGAGCAAGGTAACGACATATGAGCAAGGTAACACTAATGAGCAAGGTAACGACACATTTTTTCGTGCGTGCAGCCTGTTAAATCGAATTATAAGACGTTCTCACGTCAAAAATTACATATTTTACAAGAATTACTTACGGTGAGATTTGTTATTGGACGAATCTGAAATTGAATTGGTCGGCCACGAGCGATAGAGGTTCATTTCATAGTTTATTATTTTATTAGGGCTGGCTGAATTTTTTTGTATGTGAACTCATAGCAGAATTATTATTTAAAAGCCGATTTTAGAAGAAAACAAAAAAAAGGGAATTTTCTGTATATTTGATCTAGTGACGTTGTGAAAAAGTTTATATTATTGGACATTATTTTAAGATTATTATTATCCTTTCATTTGGAATACTCCAATTATAATGAGTCAAATTTAGCTTTGGTAAGTAGCTTTCATATGTACATTAAGCTGACCATTTAAAAATCCCAAAAAAAAAAAATAAATAAATACAGTTGGTTCCAAAAATATAGTAGTGCAGCACCTCACAATATTCATATTCATTTTTCTATTTGTTAAACATTACAAATTAAACTGGTTTTCATATATTTCTAAGAATAGTATACAAAGAAGACAATAGTGAAAAGATACTGTTAGTTTTCCATTGATTTGTGTAAGCTTTTGATGACTTTTGCGAAATGCACCGAAAAGTGGCTGTTCATAATTATAGTAGTGGTTACATTAAAGGAAAAACAAAACTGAATAACTTCATTCAAAAATGATTCTTTGAGTACTTCATACTCAATACAGTCTAGTATTTAGTTGCATAGCCTTTATTTATAGCTGACAACGCTTCAAGGGGATTTGAGACTATTCTTCATGAACCACTTGCCAAAGCTCAGCTTTGTTTGAAACATTTGCAGTTACTACAACCCGTTTAACATCTCCCCATAAGTTTTCGATCGGATTAAGATCTGGGGACTGAGGTGGCCATAGCATAATATCGATCTTTTCGGAAGCAAACCAATCTTTCGCAAGCTTGCTCGTATGTTTCGGATCGTTGTCCTGTTGAAATGTCCATTTTATAGGCATTTCCCAACTGGCATATGATAGTATTGTATTTTGTAATATGTCGACATAAGCATGTCTATCCATTCTATGGATAGGGCCAACGCCACTGCAAGCCCATATACTTAGGCCACCATGCTTAACTGTTTTCTTTGTTTACCTAGGATTATATTCGATGTTTGGTGGACGTCGTACATACTGCCTAAAGCCTCTTGCACCAAATAAAAAGATTTTTTGCTTTCGTCTGTTCACAATATATTTCACCACTTTTCTGCGGGCTAGACCAGATGAGCATTTACAAATCTGAGTCGTCCTTCCACATGCTTCCCAGTCAAAAGGGGTACTTTTCTGGGAATTCTGGCATTTAGATTTTGCTCAATTAAACGAAGACGGACTGTAACGTCACTGACCGAGAGACTCAATTCATTTTTGATAACTTTAGATGATGCTGACGGCCTTATTTTGCAATGCGTCTATCTTCGACAGCGGTTGTTTGTCATTTTCTACCCCGATTTTCTAGCTTTTTTATAGGGATCGCTTTAAATATCATTGGAGGTGTGCAGCCAACCATATTTTCAATTTCCTTACACGTTTTGCCTTTTGCTCTTAGGCTAACTATCAAATCTCCTTTCTCAGCCGTGCAATTCTTTCCCTGCCCACTAGAATACAAAATTGTTATAAACCCAATGAAAATCATTCACCAAAACATTAATTACTACACAACACTTACTATTGAAGTCTTTTGTTGTACTAATAAATTATTATAATTGGTTTGCAACCACTCACACCAAGCACTACTATAATTATGAACAGCCACTTTTCGGTGCATTTCGCAAAAGTCATCAAAAGCTAATACAAACCAATGCAAAACTAACGGGATCTAATCGCTATACTCTTCTTTATATCCCGTTCTTAGAACACAAATGAACACGTGTTCATTTAACACTGTTTAACATGTCGAAAAATAAATATGAATGTTGTGAGGTGCTGCACTACTTTAACACAGCTGTAAATAAAAAATTAAAAAAATTAAAATACTAAAAAAATACAGTAACAGACAGCAAAATTTCGGAAAAGACAAAATGTTACTACTAAAAAATTTCTAGTTTCTGTGGTTTGGAGGCAAAAAATATCACCAATTCGTGATCAAGTTTCATGTAACTTAAAATCATTTCAAAACTCGTTAATGCGTTCGAGTCAACTAGGGTGCAAGTTTTTTACAAAAACATACAGCACAAAATAATAACAAAGCCGAAGCACGAAATGGTTGAAAATTGTATTTCAAAATCGTTTGAAATTTAGAAAATTAATACCTTGTAATACATTCCCTTTGTAAGCTCAGCATTTCAAAAGATTCAAGAAAATTTTGTTGCTAATTCTAAGCGATTTCGACAATTTTTGTTTGGTGGGACAAAATAAAAGATTGATAGATTGAAATAGAAAAGGAGACAAATACTCTCAAATGCAAACACATACATCCGTACCCTTCATTTAGCTCATTTATGTGCTCACAGCATCGGGAATTAACAGTTTCGCATACAATCAACTCGGCAACTTTTCTGCTGGTCGGTATTTGCTCGAAGGATTAACATAAAGGATATGCATATACTTATATGTATGTACATGTGGATGTAGGTATGTTGGCGTAGGTAGATAAAGAGATAAAAGCAAACGTTTAGCTAATGAATTGTGCACAAAAACGAAGTAATGAAGCGGCAAAGACGAGGACAAATAAGCAGAGCAAACAAATAAGCATAAAAGTGGCTGTCAGGAAGCAACAAAAGTGGCAAGACGGAACGAAAGAGTAGGAAGTAGCTGCGTGAATAGTCCCATTTGCATGTGTGTGTGTTTGTGTGGTTCAAAGCAATGCGCCTCTGCACCAAGTTATGCTGCCCCTAACTTTTGAATTGAAAAAATTTTCAAAGCATTCGCCTGCAGTCAAAGCAGAGGTTGGATGCACAAGTTTATTTGCTTCAAAGGTTAATCAGGGGTGCACATACGCACAAACAGTTGCATTGTACAGATTTTAATGGTTTTTTCTTAAATAAACTCGGATTTTAATTTTTCTTACTTTTTTTTTTTTTTTTTTCATCTTTTGTTGGGTGCCAACTCATTAGAATATTAACAAAGTTTAAATGCAATTGAGTCGCGTAAACTTAAAATTAAACTTTTTTATTAACATTTTTTTTTCGTTACCGGTTCTGGTTACTGGATTGAAGTCCTTTATGCAATGCATAGCCGTACTCAAATGAGCAAATTACTCGCAGTTAAGTATAGGCCTAATGATAATAAATTTCTTTCCTTTTTTCTTTTGTTTTTGCTTTTTGGCCTTCAGAGTTTGCTTGCCTTTGATTACGCCGCTGCGTTGCATATTAACGCTTTTAACTTTTGCACTTGTGCTCTTTTGCAAGTACTTTAACTCAAGCATGTAAACTTCCTCAGTCATTGCACTCAATTACTCAATATCCTTTCGGCTCATGTGCACGTATGTGTGGGCATCCTCATTGCGGCTCATTAATTGGCTAGCTGCCTTGTGTTGCTGGCAATAAATTGCAATCAGAGGTGGGTTGCTTCAAAGTAATGCCGTATCGAGTATGGGTAAATATATCTGAGCACATGTATAGCGAGCAAGTATGCACGTGCATACAGAAAAATTTTATATAATATAAGCATTTGCTATTGGAAATCTAAACTACTTCGCTATACCTGAGTTCACAGGCACTACTCGATTTTGCACTAAGTATTATTTATATTTTTCATGCCGTTATCTAGAGTGGTATGGCATTTTCCTTTTTCACGAAAGGCAAGCATCAAAACCCTGTACCTCGTAAGTGTGGAACTTTAACTCAAACTAAAACTCCTACTGTCTAAGTACTGATCTCCTCTCGGTACTACCATTAAGTATCGTCGGAAGGTGATGTGTCCACCCCTATCTCCATACTTGCCTAATACCGACTTCAAGGGTCTAATATAGTCTATTTAGTAGCCAGTGACCTCGTCGACCAATGCTTCACTCACATCCGCATGCTTTAGAGCTCCATTTCGTTAATTGTTGAGGAAACCTTATAAAGTGTTTACTTAGAAGACATCATAGCACCGACTAAGTTTTCTGGTCTCTTATCGGGTCTTTTTATTTATGAGTATAGTATACTTGGTCTTGCCATAAATTCTGTGACAAATTTTGCAAATGCGTACAACGAAAACAAATTCGCAGGAAAAAGTTTCCTTATTTTTGCTTTTATTCATATACATTTTCTACTCATAATCTATACTCCGTTTCGTAGTAAATTTTGCAAGGCAGATGCAAGCAGCTTCTTCGGTGGCACGCGGTCAACGGCTAGAAAAATATTCTTTCCAGGAAATTTTTTGAGGAAATTTTCAATGCTGAACAAGTTTTTAAGAGCAAAACGACAAAATCTATGCTGAAACTTCTAAATGAAGAAAAAATGTTGTTCTAAGGATTCAGGGTGGACACCATCCAGCCTCCACAATATCTTGGTGGGGAGTGTCTTTTAAAAGCGTTACATCTCTTCATTTATGCGTAAAATGCGTTAAGCCGGGGCAAAAGTTTACCAGGAGAATGTCTTAGAAGTCGTGGTAAAGCTGTTGAGCAGTACTCTCTTCAATGGGGAGCGTTGGGTCTTCCAGCAAGATTCCCCTCCAGCCCATAAGGCAAAAACCACCCACCATCGGCTAAAAACTCCTGTGCTCATAGCCGCAGAATATTGGCCGTCAGAACTTAATCCATTGGACTACAGCTTATGGTCCGAATTAAAGAACATGGCCTGTCGAAGGCCTCTCAGATATTTGGAGAGCCTCAAACAATCTTTGATTCGAGCAGCGACATCAATATCCATGGAAGGCGTGCGTGCTGCTATAGCTGAATGGCCTGATCGTTTAGAGGCTTGTGTAAAAGCAAATGGTGACCATTTGGCATGAAAATGATTTTTTTTTATTTATTTATATGATAAAATAAAACTAACTTCATTAAAAAAGGGATTATAATTTCATACCTATAACGGACTTACCTTGTAACAGAATTTATGACAGGACTAAGTATATGTATATTTAGCGCTTATATCCCTTGCATATCGCCTTCTCCTATATGCGATGTGCTTCTCGGTGTTGTTCCTCCAGTGAAGGGACCTAAAGTTTGAAGCCGTCTCCCAATGGCACATGGCTTTTTTACTAACAGTATAAGAAGAAAGCTTCTATACTATTTCATGATTCATATCCGGAGATTCAAACCTGGGCGCTTCCGAAAGGTAATCACGCACCAACCCATTCGGCATTAGAAACTCTGAGCACTTGCAGGCCCTGCAGCATTTGAATTTCCTCTACCTCGTCTTCCTTTCTGGGATGCCGTGTCGTAGATTCGCCTTGCTGGAGTCTATTCGTTCATACAGGTGACATGGTTGCTTTGTAAGCTGCGTCTTTTACTGCACTAGCATGTACGACACTCGGCGTCATACCAGGTGTTGGACTGCTGTTGGTTTGATCCCACCACTGTTTCAGCTGCGGCACACATGCATAATCGCCTATTGTCCACTGCTCATTTACTGATGGAGCTGGAGTGAGGAGCGAGAGCTGCGAAGTTCGTGACTATCTTTGGAGACGGCAGCTTTCCGAAGTCTAGCTTTCGCTATGTGCCTTGACGCGGCAAATCTACCCTCTATCTGATATTCATAATACGTCGACTCTTTATGAAGACGCAAGCAAAAATAATCGGGGATTTAGTCACTTAATCGATATTAACCCTCCGTTGGACACCTTTTTTAAAAACTTCGGTTGGGCACCCGGATTTGGTCTTCTTTTCGTCCTGTTCGAAGATCCTTTTTAGGAAGTTATATAAATAAATCGATAGAATATCTAATTTTAGGAAGGCACCTGAAAACTCGAGTCGTTAGTTATAATAGAAATACAGTTTGTCAAAAAAATCTTTGCATATCAAAAATTTTTTCTATTTTTTGTTTTTAACAATGTTTTACAAAAACAGGTTTTCCACTATATTAAATAAAAAAAACTTCTAAGGTGATAATAATATGCTAATATATACTAAAACATAAAAACAGTTCAATTTCTCTGCTGTCAAAAAAGTGTTTGCACAATTGATTGAAAATCAAGACTGTTGGAATTTTTGGTGTCCTGGGGTTAATATTTTGTATGTCCTCCTTGGGCATCAATTACCGCTTGAAGACGACTTCGCATTTATTTAATTAGTTTCGTAATATTATATTCCAATGATATTTTTCCCCACTCTTCTCTTTAAAATAATTCACAAATTTTCGATTGGGTTAATGTCGAGACTTTAGACGGGAGTATCAATAACTTTAGTGCAGTTAGAGATTAACCAGGACCTGCATAATAAGATTTATGTTTGGGAACATTATCTCGATGGTATTTGTATTTAAATTTGTTCGAACTTTCCGGGTCAACAAAGCCGAATTTTCTAATAATAATGGAAGTCAATTCGTTTTTTAAAATATCAAGGTACACTTCCTTGGTCATTATTTCGTCCAAAATTTTGATTTTACCCACTCCCATTGGTGATATACAATCCCAAACCATTGCTGACAGCTTTCCAAACTTTACGGTAGGGATAATATTTTTGTTTTGTAGTGCTGTGGGAGGCTCACGCCAAACTCTCTGGGGTCCATCATGGTGGTAGAGCATCATATTCGCCTCGTCTGAAAAAATAACGTGCTCGGTGGCAAATCGCAATCTTTTATTAACGTTTTGTGCTGATAACAGGGATTTTTTCCTAACCAATTTTGAAGAATATTTTCGTTTTTTCAATACTTTTCGAACAGTTTTATGAGAAACTCTTAGCTCGAAGTCTTTTTCCACTTGAAGAGCTAATCCTCTTGTACTGCTTTGCGGGCTATTATAAATAGTTTTCAAAATTTTAGGTTCAATTCGCTGCGTAACTTTTTTTGGTCTGCCTGTAGACCCTTTCAACTCGAGTCGGTCTTCATTTTCAGCACGGTCTACTATATAATATACAGTTCTAATTTTGAGGGAGCACATGTTGGCGATTTCTCTGGCTGATTAGGCTTTGTAGTGATTAAAATACACTAATTGAATAATAGTTTTAGAAACACGTTTTCCTGGCATTTTTTGTTTCAAATATGAGATCATTTGAAGCACTGAGGACAATCACTTTATAACTAAATAATCTTACCCCTTTCACATTCCCCACCTTTTGCAAAAAACCCCAAACGAATGAAATTCGCGGAAAAGAACTGCATTTTTTGTTGTTTTCATTAGTTATGCAAAGATTTTTTTGACACTTTTTAAATAGAGTTTACATCTTTTTTTGTTGTTGTTTTTGTAATGTGTGTGTTTATTTAATAACTGTTGGCGCCTAATGGTCGTAGACAAGTACAGTAATGGAATGTTTGTATACATTTTTTTTTTAGTGTTGTTGGAATTTTCGATCAAAGCTAAAATTTTAAATTTTTCTTCACTATGCCAAGATATTCTTGACAAACTGTACGTTAAATTCACGTATAAAATCAAAAAACCACTTTGGCTAGACCCCGGTGCCCAACGGAAGGTTTAAGCAATTTTTAAAGTATAGAAATACCTGATCAAATTTCTTCGATGTCTGAATAGGATTTCCCTATAAATAGAGATCCAATGGCTCCGTCCATACAAAAGCTGCATACTCCACACGCTTAAATATTTTCGATAAGTTCGGTACCGGCTGACGGTAAATGGACGATATAGGCAGATACATGTTCGAATCAAGATGAGTAAAAGTCAGTGTTTTTATTGTGCTAATTGGGTCTGGGCTATCTTACTCAGACAACACCTCCATCTCCACCTCCACCGGCTAAAAGTAGCAGAGGAAGAGGAATATCGCTACTGCGTTAAACACCCAAGCAAAGACGAAATTAGCCGTATTTGGTGTGACTAATTGCCGCCAGCTAATACGAGAGAGAAACAACTGAGTAGCTCTGTTGAGCTCTTCAATGTAGCTTAGACGCTCTAATAAATAAACAACAAAATGTATGCCATAAAATTTTCTTTTAAATTAGTTTCGTACTCTTTTATTTTTTAATCACGCTTAATTGCTCTTCTTTTTTCACACTCTCGTTCGACGCGCACAGAACTGATAGGAAATCATTTACCGGTTGAGTGGCTGATTTTAAATCGGCCAATCAAGCGCCACTGCAACATCAACAGTCAGCAAGCACAGGGAACAATGCAAGAGCATTCATTCAATGTGCACACACATACACGCGCGCACATAGCTGAACAAACAATAGGCAGCGCAGTATACATCTACACTCATATAGAAATATCTGCACTTGAATTCAAATATTGTTAATGAAAAAGTACGGAGCCAGCAAGCAAGAGTTGTCTGGCTGGTAAAAACAGCCTCGCACCGTTTTTCTCTCTGTCCATATCGTTGTTATTACAACTTTTTTCCACCACCAGCTGACGCTTGGCGGCAGCTGTTAAAGTGTTTGCTTTATGCCGGTAATTAACCCGCTCACTTCCACTTTGCCACATACCCGTTGGCGCGAACATACATTAACATTACGTACACATATGTGCTGTGTGTATGTATGTGCCCATGCACGAGTCTGAATATCATAACGGAGTACGCGCATCCGCTTACTGCGCCTCAATGTATGCTTGTTTACTCACGTACCCGCAATTATACGCTCAATGGGATCTTTGCTTTTATCATTTACGCCGTTAATGTATATTTTTGTATATGTATGTGTATATGCGTATTTCTTGCTTTATTCAACCTTTGTTCGGCTTAAGATTTTGTTATTATAAATTTTTTCTGTTTATTTTTTTGCTTTCGATTTTGTTGGCGCATATTTTGCTCCTCTTATTCAAAGGAGGGTGAATGGGAGTACAGGCATTTAATTGAGCGGATGTGGGAGTGAATTGCCTCAACTCACCGTGCATGTATGTAGGTGTGTTTGCACCCATTCCCGACTTCATTTATTTATTTATTTTTCAGTTTTATTGCTCTTGAATTTCTTATTTCATTTTTAAAGTGCAAATATTTGTGTAAGCCTCCCCCTCTTTTGCCATAAAGAATCTTCTGCTTTCCTTCTCCTCGTTTCTGGAGACACATGCATTGAAATTTGTTCACCTTTTTTACGATTGATTTTACGATTTGATTTCTTGAATGGCTTTAAATTGTGCGTATTTTTAATTTGCCCTAATTAGCGTTTAGATATAATTAAAAAAAAAATTAAAGCGGTAATTTGAAATTCTTATTTTTGTCTGTGATTGTTTTTATGTTGAGTGCTCAGAGCTAATGAACAAAAGTTGTAGTTGTGTTAAGTTGTGGTTTTGAGACGTAAATAATGAACTTTTAAAGAAGATTAAGTTGTTTTATGCATCAATATTTTTGTTGGCGTTTTTAGCTTTTGGAAATCATTTCCGTTACATTATATGTTTGAGCTTTAATTATTTACAAAAAAATAAATAAAATAATGAACTTTTGATATGAACATCCAATTCATTCCAACCAGCTGCCCAAGGGATCACATGTTATTGAAATATCGTTGACTGTGTAAAATATTCACGTAAGCGCCATTTCAGATATTTTGATATCTATAAATTTACAGCTGTATCTCTAAAAAAGCTCTTTCGATTTGTATTTTCAGTTTTTTGCTATCTTTCTTAGTTTCCAAGACATTCGATAGTTATAATTGAACATATTTCTATTACAGCTAACGACTTGAGCTTCCAGGGAGCTTCCTAAATTCCATATTTCTAATAGCTAACGACTTGAGCTTCCAGGAAACCTCCTAAATTTAATTTTATATCGATTTATGCTTATTTTTTTTCCTTATTCACTCATCTCGGAAGCATAGGGCCTCAACAAGACACCGACTTACGTTGGTCTCGTTAATCTGTTTTGATTTATAGTAGGGTAGGTGATTAGCCTGCCGCTACCAGTCCTAAATAGGGGTAATGCCCACACCTGTCATTGCTTAGAAACAACGCCTTCTTACTACTTGGAGCGCCATCTGTGTGCCCCATTTTTCTGGCAGAAGGATCGCACAGATGGTTGAGGACTTCGCTTAATTTGGTGTGTCAGCGCTATTACCACGATTGCCCGCTTCCTCTTGCTGGCGCCACTGATGCAATCCCACTAACTTTGCTTGTTTTTAGCAGTCACAATGCAAATAGTGCGCTGATTATTGTGCGGGAGTAAGGATGGAAAGGTAAGTTTTTGGGGCTGAAGAATGGAATTGGAGATTTTTTTTTTCTTAGAAATATAAATTTGGCTAAGTGCGAGAATTCGAACCCACAACCTTTGGGATGGCAGGCTAGTGCACTTTCACTAGACTACCGAGGCCGCTTATGCTTTATATGCTATTTATGCTTATAACCTTTTTAAAAGGATCCCCGAACAGGACGAAGGAAAGAATTTAAAAAATTACGCTTTCTATTGGGTACGGTCTAGGTGGACCCCTACTCAAATGTATGGAAATGTGATGTATTTTGACTTTCTGCCTGCTCTTTCTACTTCTTCATGGTAAATCTATTTATATTTAGACTATCTTTCATGGTCATTTAGCTTACCTGCACATATACAAACCGGATTTTAAGGTGTTTCTTCAACATTTTTCGTGTACTGGGTGTATTTATATTCTTCGTCGTTTCTATTATATTTCTCAGTCAGTAAGTAAACGTTGAACACTTATCCCGTTAGTGCCGAATAACAAGTAATTTATGCGTGTGACTTCTTTAACCTGATGTTGGAGAGGATCGTACGAGCCGTAAAACTTAAGCGTTCAGGCAAATCGTTTTTTATAAGAGCGTACAATTGTTGGCGTATGCCGATGATATTGACATCAACAACCGCGCTGTTAGTTCTGCCTTCTACAAACTGGATAAAGAGGCAAAGCGAATGGGTCTGGTGGTGAATGAGGACAAAACGAAGTACCTCCTGTCTTCAAACAAACAGTTGGCGCACTCGCGTATCAGCCGTTCACGTCATTGTTGACAGCTATGATTTCGAGGAAAGACTTCGTATACTTAGGAACCGGCATTAACACCGATAACAATGTCAGCCTTGAAATCCAACGTAGAATCTCTCTTGCCAACAAGTATTACTTTGGACTAAGTAGGCTAATGAGTAGCAAAGTCCACTCTCGACGAACAAAACTAACACTCTTCAAAACTCCCATCATGCCCGCCCTAAAGTATGTCGCAGAAGCGTGGACGATGACAACATCCGACGAGGCGACCCTTAGAGCGTTTGAGAGAAAGATTCTGAGGAAGATATTTCCATTTTTGCACGTTGGCAATGCCGAGTGTCGCAGGCGATGGAACAATGAGCTGCATGAGCTTTATGGTGACTTAAACATAGCGCAGCGAATAAAGATCCAGCGGCTTCCTTGGAATGGATACAAAGGCTCTGAAAGTATTCGATGCGGTACCAGCTGGTGGTATCAGAGGAAGAGGAAGGCCTCCTCTGCGTTGGAAAGATCAAGTGGAGAAGGATGGTGTGTCCATTTGGCGCCGGTTAACACGAGAACTAAACGACTGGCGCGCTTTGTTAAACTCGGCCAAAATCGCGTAAGCGGGTATCGCTTAAATTAAGAAAAAGAAGAGGGCAAGTTTCATACAGATTAGCAAAAGGTGTGGTTTCGTCTATACAGCTCTCTTAAAGGCAGCATTAGGTATACCATCTGGGCCTGGGGCCTTGCTGCCTTTAATATGCTTCAGTGTGTCAAGCACTTCTTCTTTACCGGCGGTATACTCCACTCTAAATCGTAGGTATGTGTCTGATAGGTAAGAGTGCTACTGGTGCGGCAGTGCTTGGTCTGGTATAGCTCTTTGATTGTATATACCTGACTGGTGCATAAATAGTCTTCGCGTGAGTTCAACACGCAAAGATTCCAAATTATTTCAAAAAAGTAATTGCATTAACGAAAAACCGCTAAAAAATATAACATTTTACGAAACTCACTATTTTCACGTCCTCAAATTATGCACAAGTCTCACCGCAACTTATGTGGTTAAAAAACATCAAACTAATAGATGCTTTCACCGCTGGAGTGACGCTTTTTCCATCCTGCCTGCTTTCTTTGTAATGAATGGCAGTTGCAAGAAAAATTAAGAAAGAGAAACATAAAATTACGCGTCATAGCGAAAAAAAGTTGCAAGCTTTCTTGCTGTCATTTTCTTTCTCATTTACTTGTAACGAGAACTTGGCTTTTGTTGTTGATAACTTTTTTTGTCTTTTCTCTTTCTTCGGGTGTGTTTACCACGAGTTGGCAGTCGGAAGCTGTGGATGCGGGCGTTTATCATTTAATGGCCAAAAACATGTCATGACACACACAAAAATCAAAATACACACATACCAATGCACATTGATATATTTATTAGCTGCAAACATATATACGCACACACATATGTATATTTATGAACACAGGCTTTGCATATATCACGCGCTAACCTCTCAGATGGCATAACTTAAAATCAATATGTACAGAAAATGTTCTGTTGTTGAGCAGATCGATAGACTAAATTTATATATAACTAGCGTACCCGACAGACTTCGTTCTGTCAAATAGATTTTGAATGTGGCAGTTTATATTTCGACCTTAAGACGTTAAAGAATTAAAGAAAAGGGTCAGCTCGGCCACCATTGTGGGACCCACTAAAAACCCCGACTAGGATGTTTGCCAGAGCGCTTCAAACTAAGAGGGCAACTTAAGGTTCAAACCTTATTGAAAAATAATCTATAGGGATAGTGGGAACCTAAAGGTGACAAGTATTTATAAAGTGGGTGCTTCAATGACAAAACATAGAGATAATTAATTATTTATTATTATTATTACTAACATAGGGTTAAAAACCGATTGATCATTCCAATGATGCAAAACAATATCACGGGATTCCAAGTTTTCTCCAACTACAACGATGGCAACTTCAACTATAGTTGGTGCATTAAAACGTATTGCATGTTGCCCAACAGGTGTTTTATCAGCTCTGATTACAATTTTGTGATTATCAGATGGCATCACATCCATTGCAGTTTTAAACAACATAATCAACAATCAATCAACTGAATCACCAAATAATATTATGACTAATTTCTTGGGGACTAGGGAACTGAATGTTAATGATGCATCTTTACTTAGTTAACAGGAAATTTTGTTCATTAAAATAATAATGATTAACTGCTATAATACATACCTTAAAAGTTGGCATGAAATTTTCCCGAACTACGTTTGTTCCCCAAATGACATCATTTGAAAGCAGTTGTTATATTGTTGGATATTTAACAAAAAGTTTATGGAATCTGCTCCCATTCCTGAAACCAATGAGTACAATGGCTCTATGGTGGATCCAATTGTACCCATTTCACTTTCCCATTCGCGCAACACAATCCATTGGCTTCAATGATTTTTGTATTTCAATGCCTTAAAATGAGAGCAAACCAAGTTCATAGATCCAATAGTAGCACATTGGTAGTTACTGTAGTCAATTGACAAATCGTAATTGAAAGTAGCTCAATTCAAACTTACGCGATTATTAGTTGAATATCTCGCTCTCGCTTCTCGCATTCGAGATATATGAATTCTTTCACGTTCATTTTGGTCGTCACGTTCTTGTGCAGTATGATTATATCGATAATTAGTTTGGTTTGTAGCATTTCGGGTTCTTCTACCTAAATTACTTCATCTTATAGGAGGCATATCGTACATACTTACCTAAATTATGTCACATGCAATAATTATTATTCACAGGTATAGCGTTTGCTTTTTGAACCACCTATTTTTATGAGAATGGTAGCACAAATGACATGTCAAATGTGTTCATAATTTACTTAAAGGTTTGACATTTATGAAATGGGACGCTATACGCTTGAACAAAATTGGGAAATATTGAAAACCTATTTCCAAAGTGGTGAGTATTCTTCTTCTTTTCTGATTTTCACATCGGTGGCTACGTCAATAAGCAAAATTGTCGGATTTGGGGCTCAGAAAATCCACACTTTACTGTAGAGAAGCAAATGCATCCACAACGAGTCACTGTTTGGTGCGGTTTTTGGTCTGGCGGCATCATCGGGCCATTTTTTTCGAAAATGAGCGAGGAGCCGCGGTTGCAGTAAATGGCGAGCGTTACCGTGACATGCTCAACGAGTTGTTTCCAAAAATTGAAGAGGATGACATGGACGACATTTGGTTTCAACAGGACGGAGCAACTTGTCACACTGCCAAAGTTACACTCGAACTTTTGGCAACCTTTTTAAAAACCGAATAATCAGCCGAAATTCCGATATCAATTGGCCGCCTCGGAGCTGTGATTTAAGCCCGTTGGACTATTTTTTGTGGGAAGCTGTTAAAGACAAATGCTAAATCGAAGTTGCCATTCATGAAATTGGAGCCCAAACAAAGTGCCGAAAATGTGCTTAAAAATTGGGTTGATCGAATGGCCTACTGTAAAGCCAGTCGTGGTAGTCATTTGAACAATGTTATTCATAAATGGCAATGTTCAATCTTCAAAATAAAAAAAAAAGTTTGAAAAAATATGGATTACTTTTTTTTATAGCCGATTCAAAAAGCAAATTTTACATGACCCACCCTATATTTATTTTATTGTATTAACCTTATTCAGCCCAAAAATAAACCTTTGCATTGTGACCTAAAGCGAACAAGATTTTGAGTTGCGATACTTTAGAGATTAGCATGTGAATATGAAAACAAAAAATCACATTTTCTCTAGGCACACGAGCAACAAAAAGATGAATGACCCGCAGAACGGAAGTAAGCGCCTAGAAGCATGCTCTCTTTTTCTCACGCCTGTCAGTACTTTGAGGCTTTGTTTATAAGCGGCTGTTGGCATACACGTGCGCATTGTACTGTAGTGCAGGCTTTCCGACAACAGCTATATACATATACACATTGCATATATAAATATTTGAAACTACTTTGTTTCCGCATATTAATGTGCCTAGCTTATCGTGTATTGTTTCGTTTTTTTTTTTGTTTCTCCACAAGTTTTTCCCCATGAAAAATCATAATAAGTTATAAATCTGAAAATCAATTCACTTTGCAAAAAGTATGTTTATATGTATAAGTAGATATGTCAAAGTTGATAACGGTAATTCGTACAACTAGTGAAAGGAAGAAAATAAAAGGAAAGTTGTTCTTATTTAATTTAAAAATATTTCAGATGAGCATCAAACATTTTAGATTACCCAAAATTTCATAGAAATTTCCATAAACGAATTTCGCTTAGCAACCAATGCCAATCACGCAGTTCACTAATCTCACTTCATCTCCCTACATGACTTCATTCGCTACTCTACTTTTAATCTTGCCCAACTCAATGAGTTGAAGCATTCAATGCTTCAAAAAACAACAAAAATGAAAAAGGTCCGCATTTCACTTCATTATTCGCATTTCTAGGAAATTTTTCTGATCATTTGATTACATGGTTTTACACATGCCTAATATTCAATCAGTTAGAAAATTCTCGAACGGATTGGCTAGGGCAACAAAAAAAATAGTGATGCTATTTTTATTATAATTTAACAAGAAATCCTAAGCACATACGAAGAAGTGTGGATAAAGAGAGTATGCCCTGAAGCTCATTTGCACGCAACAATGCAACCGATTAGACCTTCGAATTAAGCTTTACCGCTTGTGTGCTTCTGCCGCTTAGGCAACCAAGAAACCTACATACAGTCTCTGTCCAATGAATTATGAACGATGACAACTAATTATAAGAATACGAAGTCGGCACGAAAGCTGTAATTGACAAACTAGATTCTGAGCAGCAATAAATACTGCATTCTTTTGCACCCGATCTGCGAAAATAAAGAATTAAATCAGTTATATTTTTCATTTACTAAGAGTTGCTACATTTTGTTTAGTTTTATTTCTTTAGCTGTAAACTTAGCTGCAAAAAATCTAAAGCATACTTTAAACGAAAGAAATAACAAAGAAATTGAAAATTATTTGAAGAGCCTGACTAACAATCAAAATGCTAACTAAAATACTAAACTAAATATACAAAAAAATTAAACACCCAAATAAAACATTAACCACCATTAAATGAAGATGGCAACTCATGGGTCGTTATAAAAGAGGAAAAGGCGAAAGCTTTGGCAATTTATTCCAAAAAGTTATGTCAAATGACGAAGAACAGAAGATCGACAACCAGAATAACTTACATTATGACTTTCAAATTAAAAAGAACGAGCACACACGCAATCATAACTTACATCATAAAAAGAGTAAATCATACAAAAGCAGCCAAATATGAAACGAAAACAGGAAAAGCATGAGCGCAGCCACCAAACAGGACATATATACTTTTGCAAAACGTTTTAAATGCAATATTTCGCTTACCATATTTCCCGAAACTCTGGAAAGTTGCAGAGATTATTGCGTTACCGAAACCGGGTAAGTATCCAACTACCGTATCATCATATAGACCAATAAGCTTCCTACCGACAATATCAAACATCGCTGAAACATTACTCGAATCAGCCAAATGAACGTATAATACCGGGTCATCAATTTGGTTTAAGAAAAAAAAATTCCCCTATCCGACATATTTATAGGGTTACTCATAAAATTCAATCGTTACTATTAGTTTCAAAGCTTAGAAATGGAGTACCCGTGAGGCAAAAAACAACATTTTCAACATCTGCTCTTCTTTGCTTTTCATCGAGGTCAAAAAGATGCCGAAGCAGCCCGGGACATTTACGACATGTTTTATACACGGAAGGAGTCATATGCGAGTCCACAGCACGGAAATGATTTACAAAGTTGAAAAATGGCGACTTTGAGGTCGATGACACATCCCGGTCAAGGCTTTCGGAATCGATGAAAGACGTCTCAACTAACTTTTGAAGGAGAACGTTCGCCAAGCCAGCTGTGAAGTGGCGGAAAAAATTTATTCTGATCATAAAACAATTTTCAATCATCTTCATTCAAAGGGATTTGCCGAAACATTGGGAGCCTAGATGCCTCACGAACTCAACGAAAGAAACAAAGAAAGTCGCCTTCAAATTTCTTCTCGCATCTCGAGCAACGGGTGGTCATAAACAGTTATTTTTATATTGAATCGTCACGGGAGATGAGAAATGGTGCCTATACTCGTACATAAATAAGAAGCAAAGAAATGAGTGGGTGGCTCCAAGAGATACGCCAAAACCTAGAGGCAAGTGGCTTTTTTCCAAAGAAGATCATGATATGTGTTTGGTGGAACGGGGAGGGCTTGGTGCACAAGGAATTACTCGAAATGAATGACATGATCACCAAGGAGCTCTACATTTCCCAGTTACCAGGTCCCATGTTGCACAAGTCGTCAAAGTCGCACTCCAAGAGCTCGAATGGGCAGTCCTTCAGCATCCGCCGTGTTCTCCGAACCTTGCACCGACGGATTACAATCATTTCCGTTCACTATCAAACCATATGAAAGGCTTCACCTTCGATAGCAAAGAGGTCTTTAAAAACTGGCTCAACAACTTCTTTGATATCAGACCAGTTGATTTTTGGCAGAACGGTTACAACAAATTGGTCAAGAGGTGGGAAGATATTGTAAAGAGCAAAGACGAAGTCATAACTGATAAACTTTAAATACAAATTTTTTCTGAAACAGACTATGCACTCCAAAGACAAACGTATATCGGAAAACTATCTTGGACTGGAGGATACTACGAATATACAAACTAAAAATTAACTAAGAAGAATACAAAAAAATAGCAAATTTATTAAAATTGGTTAGTGAATTATTAGTTAGTTGCACTTTATGGTTTTTGAAAAAGTATGAAATATAGGTATTTATCTTTGTGTAAAATTAATTAGAATTAAAAAATAATTAATTAAAATAAAAAAATTAATAATTTTGTGCAAAAAAAAACTAATTACTTGAAATAAATTTATAAAAAAATAATACTGTCCTTCGACGCTAACAGTATGCGCGTACCAATATTTAGCTTAGTTTTGTCAAAAGTGAATTTTTATTTTTTTAATTCCATTTCTATAAGAAGTGGTTTTCTTTTATAGCAATAATGGACATGTGTTCTAGAAGCTGTCCTTTAAGAAAATGTCGAGCCAATGTGAAAAGCTTTTTATCTGATTTGGATGATGAAATGATAGATTCTGATGGCGATAGTAGTGAAGTAAACTTGTCAATAAATTGAGTACACTTCCCTTTAACATTTACTGTATATCCAAAAAAAATAAGCGAACTACAAATTGGGTTAAATTTCACCCAATCATTTCTTCGACCTGCATGAATTCGATGCTCGCCAACTACTGACGACTTACGGCATGAAATCTGTAAAGTGTAAAATCGGCATTGTTAAAATACAGCTAACGGTATATTATCAGATGCCCTGACTCACACCCCAGTGTCTACCAAAGGTTAACATGGCGATGTGCTACGATATCTGACCATGTGTCAGGAAAATACCAGTTCATACCGGCAAAAACAAAATTCTAGTCCAATATGTTTCTAAAATAACCAGTTTAAAACCAGTTAAAATGTATACAATTCCATGCCAGTGTTTTAAAATATTCTATTTTCATAGTAAAATCGTTTACTGAATTCGTTCTTTTTTTAATTAATGAAAGGTTTGCCATTACCTGCCGACGGTGACGGCGATTAGAAATTTTTTTTTATCATGCGATGTTTCATGCATGGAAACTCGAGCCTACGTACTCCGAATGGTAGTCACGCACCAACCATTTCGACTACGGTGGCCGATATGAACAAAATACCTTAACTGAAAAAAATTGTTTATTTATTGTTTATTATTTAAAAGTTTGTTACTCAAAAAACAGCATAGAAATATTTAAGTTCCTTAAGGTTCTTATTTCCATAGCTCCCTTAATCGTGGTTTTTAAGAATTTTTCTTATCTAAAAAAATCCACTAATTTGCAGACAGATTGGACATTTTACTACTGGTACCATTCTAGTCAATAACGGACTAGTACGATTAATACAGGTCCTGAACTTCAATGTTTCCATACCAGTTTGCCTTTCCCTACAGGGCACATATGAGCTTTTGTATGTCTTTTATGTTTGTTTATCCATTAAACAAGCATTGCGTAGCTTTAAAATTGTATTGGCTGAGGGCCATTGTTGCTATAGCTTAGATTTCCTAGATGTGGCTTATAATTTTAAATTCTAAGTTACTATATAATGAATAGATAAATAAATAAAATTGTACATATAAACCATAGCAATATAAGCTATCAGCGTGCTTTTGGGTAAAATGTAAAACTTTTCTACAACGCTGCTCCAACGAGTTGCTTCATAATTCATTTCTACGCTCAACATATTTCTATATGTAAATACTCGTATGGAAATGTATAACATTGAAAAATGAAATTTTACATTTTTTTATTGCCTGTTGCGGGACATAGATTTGTATACAGTTGATGTTCAGCAGAGAAAATTAAATACTTGAATATTTTTACCGCCCTATGGCTTTTAGCTGTAATCGAACTTTTTGTATGTAGACAGTTGGCCTTTTACTATTTTTACGTTGTTATAACAGTAGAGGTGACCTTGTTGTACTTTTTTAAGGACTTAAAGAGATACCAGTATGCTCAGGTAGGTTGGTAAGTACGGTGGCGGTCGGAACTTTTTTTACACTATGAGTGCCCTTTTAACCCATTCTGTAGCTTTTATAAACGAGCAAAGCTTCGATAGTTTTCGGTGGGCTATATCCGGTACATCTGTTAAAAATGCACCACCAAGAGTGCGAAGTCGCCTTTGGGCTAAGCATTCACACTCTGAATGCCTCTAAATATCTGATTCTTTCCACTTCTTCCGTATTAAGGCAGCTTCTAAACAAATCGTAGTATGAAAGTCCCAACCTTCTGGCTGGGGTACCACTTACACAGTGACAAGTTAATACATCTTTCATGTTTTTTGTAACTTCTCTTTTAAATCTAAACAAGCTTTTTGAACGACCGCTGTTCCATTTCGGCCATATCTGTTAGCTTAGTTCGCAAGTAGTCAGGTTCTTGCGAAATTGTATTTACCCCGTTGAAGGCTTCTATATCTATTATGTAATCATTTTCAAGTGGCTGTGAACATATGTAGATTCAACGTTTTATCCAATTGGATATTGGATTAGAAATCGGATAAGAGTTGTACCTATTCGAGCAAGTTAATATGCTTTGCAATTTGCTGCTATATTCCTTTGGCCTGGCACCCAGTTAAGGTTTACTTTGTAATATTAAGAAATGGCATTTAGAAGTTTAAAATATTCTAAGGCTGTTTTTGACGAGTGCGTTCTAGGTTCTAGCGCTTTTATAGCTGCTTAACTGTCTGAGTAAATGAAGACTTCAAGACTTGTTGTTGTTGCAGTCTAGTAAATCCTGTTAGTTCGATGTCGTCTTCCTCTAACTCACCAAATGTAGACCCAGAAAAAGTGCTGCTTCGACAGTTTGGGTCCATTGGGACAGGGGTGTTAGGTGAGGTTTAGGTTTGGGTATGTGAAAAGGTGGTCTGTGTCGTGTTGTGTGCCTTTACAACCAGGACATATATTGAGTATATCGGGGTCGATTCTATACCGCGGGGAAGCTGAAGCCCTTGATTTCACTACTTCGCGTTTTTATCGCTGTAAATAGCTCTTTTATAGACGTGACTTGAAATACTCTGCAATGATCAGGTAGGGAAATCAGGTAGGGTTAATACCAAGTTTAACAGAGTAAACCAGTCCGCCTACTTTGATGTCTAATTTTGCGCCATTTGTGTAGAAGTTTATATCATTTTCGTTAGCAAAAACGAACTTCGTTATCCCATTCGAAGGAAACTCCATGATGAAGGATTTATTTAATGTATAATATTTGATCTTACAGAAATCCGTTGTGATAGGAATACAGGATAATTTCTCTAAAATAGACGAGTGTCCTCTACTGTTCATTCTGAGTAGATCGATTTCTCTTAATCGGAGAGCCATTGCAGCTATTGGAACTACTCTGTAAAAAATAGGTTCAGCATAATATTTAGTGCCTCTGTAGGTATAGTGCTAAGTATCCCGCATGTTCCATAGTCTTTTTGATAGTCTTATTAGCTGAAGGCATGGTGGCCGCCTAATATATCGCTGTGAAAGAGCAAAGTTTTCTTTCCTACTAATGCGTCTCAAATCCAAACTTGATAATCCAATCTGCAGAGGGATTTTCAAAATCCAGTTTTATAAATTTTATTTTATTTTTTATTTATTGATACAAATATATAAATATAATTGGCGCTTACACTCTTTTTGGGTGTTTGGCCGAGCTTCTCCTGCTATTTGTGGTGTGTGTCTTCATGTTGTTCCACAAATACAGACTCAAGCCGACACTTATCGGCAAATATTTTTATGAGGAGCTTTTCGATGGTAGAAATGCTCTCAGAGGTTTGCCATTGCGGTCGCCCCTATTAGAAAATTGCTTTCTTCATTTTGGTGTTTCACCGAGATTCGAACATACATACGTTCTCTCTGAATTCCGAATGGTAGTCACGCACCAATCCATTCGGCCGCGGCGAAGTATTTATTGATATAGTAACAGTATAATTAATATCCATAACTTACGCTTAGTTTAAAACAAGTCGTTTCGTTATCGTGATAACCGGCGCCAGTTGGAAACACACAGTAAATCCAGCTCCTTCTCCACCTGATCTTTGTTCTACCTCTGCTACCACCAGCTATTACCGCATCGAATACTTTCAGAGCTGGAGTGTTCACATTTATTCAGACGACAAGACCCAGCTAACGGAGCAGGATCTTTATTTGGTGGACTATGTGTATGTCATCGTAAACCTTATACATCTCATTCTTTCATCACCTGCGATACTCGCGTCACCAACGTGCAAGGGTCCAAAACCTCCCGCAGAAGTAAAGCCTCATCGGATATTGTCATCGTCCAAGCTTCTGCGCCATACGATAGGACGCATGAAGAGGGCCCTATAAAGCGTTAGTTTTGTTCGCTGAGAGAGGACTTTACTGCTCAGTTGCCTACTTACTCTAAAGTAGCACTTGTTGGCAAGATTTCTAGGCTGTCATTGTTATCGGTGTTAATGCTGGTTCCTAAATAAATGAAGTCTTTTGTTTTTCCAAATCATAGCTGTCAATAGTGACGAGGGTTCCGATACGCGAGTGCACCGACTGTTTTTTTGATGAGAGGAGGTACTTCGTTTTGTCCTCGTTCACCACCAGACCCATTCGCTTTGTCTCTTTATCCAGTTTGGAGAAGGCAGAACCGCGCTCTTAAGGCCAATGAAGTCAATATCATCGGCATACACCAACAATTGTTCGCTCGTATGAAATATTGTGCCCGAGCGATTAAGTTCTGCGGCTCGTACGATCCTCTCCAACATTAGGTTAAAGAAGTCACACGACAACGAGTCACCCTGTCTGAAACCTCGTTTGGTATCAAACGGCTCGGGGAGGTCCTTCTCAATTCTGCGCTGCTGGTGTTGAGCAACGTCATCTTGCATAGCCGTATTAGTTTTGCGGGGATACCAAATTCAAAGATCGCGGCATACAAGTAACTCCTTTCCGTACTGTCGAATGCAGCTTTGAACTCGACGAAAAGATGGTGTGTGTAAATTCTCCTTTCATGGGTCTTTTCCAAGATTTGGCGTATTGTGAATATTTGGTCGATGGTAGACTTTCCAGGTCTAAAGCCACACTGATAAGGTGTGGACGATATTTAGAAGACTAGTCCCGCGGTAATTGGCACAGATTGCAGGATCGGCCTTCTTATGAATTGGGCAGAGCACATCTAAATTCCAATCGGCTTTCATCCGACCATATTTTGCATAGAAGCTGATGCATGCACCTTAGCTTGGATAGCTCAGCCGGCTGTCCGTCGGCTCCCGCAGCTTTGTTGTATTTATATGGTGCAGTTAATAAAGTGAGTGCATTTGTTAAAAAATATGCTCGTCATTGTTGTTGAAGAGGTTACGTATTTCTACTGAAATAATCCTAATTAGCGATTAGCGCCATTTTTCTTTGATGGTTTTTTTCTTTTTGTTTTTTGGTTGAGCCAGACCCATTTCGTGAGATCCAAGTATAACAGCAAACTTTTTATCTCTATGCCTGAGAGATTATTAATTTGCACTAAAAACGGCTTACCGAAGGAGCGAAGTCTTGCTCTAGCTAGACCTGACCGCCTGACAGCTTCTGCAGATGGTATGGAAAGGAAGGTTAAGTCTGGTTGCATGATTCCCTACCTTCCACTGACCTGTAAGGGTTGCAGTAATACATGAAATGTGAAATAATACAGGTAGTGCGTCCTCTGGTTGTTGCATGATGTCCATGTTTTTCTTGTTCTAGTGCATGTAGTTATTTGCTTCCACCTTCTTTCGGCTAAAGCATAGCAGTGTGAAACTATGAATGTGTTAATTGCCTTGAATGGGCTATCAACTGCCAACTGTTATGTCTAGTGCCGAACCTTTACTTGCTAACTCATCTGTTATCTCAGTACCCTCTATATTCCTTTGACCGAGAACACATATCAGAGTAGTTTGAAGCCTATGACCCAGGAATTATTGTTCGTCTCTACACTGTAAAAAACTTGTGTGTGAAATTGAATTGCCATCTGAGGCACTGGTTAATTACATGCTTCAAAAAAAAAATTGCTAGCATCATGGAAATGCTGGATGTTCATAAAATGTTTCTAATATCTTCGAATTTTTTTATTTTTGAATATAAAAAACTTCAAAAGCTGCCACGACAGACGCTCACACCCTAATTCTGAAAAAAGAGAGAGAAGTAGAAAAAATACTAAAAAAAATTAAAATTTTTTAATAAACGTTAGAGTTAGTAGCTCATGAAAGTATGTCATAAGCGATACACATTAGTTATGTAAATTTCGAAAATAATTTACCATTCGAACTTTTTCTTTTTCACCTAAATTCACACTAGACTACTAATTGCAGTTTATCTGCACGCATTAGAGCGTATTATTAAATTACGCACGTGAGGATTAACTAATGTGCAGATTTTAATATTTATTTAAAAGTACTTATGTATGAAATTTTACGTTGACTCAATGTCAGCTAAGTTAATTTTATGCAAATAAATTATTTTCAAATGCGTTTGACCCATTTTTATTTACGTTAGCAACAATTATTTTATACATGCGCTAGGAAAATGAAAATTTATCTATATTAACCGTATAAAATAAATAAAAATTGTTCATGCAATAATAATTAAGCACTCTAGTGTCGCGTCACAAGCGAAAGCCCTACGGTTTATTGCCGCCTCCGAAAGGCAAATAGTTTTAAAGCGAAATTTTTAGGTAACAGAAATTCACACAAGGAATTTTATCCTCTCAAGGGATGACTTCTATTAATATAGCAAATGCAAATTGATAGTTTATATTCACAATGATTGTCGAACCCAAGACTTTTTGTCGATTCGCCACTCACAAACACACTGGGCTACGGCGCACAAGATTTTCATATGAGAAAACTAACAAAAGTTCGGTAAAACGATAAAATTTTAAAATGTTATTCATTTGGTTATCGTCTTACGATATTTCATTTGAAATTTGAGAAAAAAACGAATGGAATGGAGACGCGAAACCCTAAAATAATTGATGCAATTTCAATAGAAATTCCACCAGCGACGCAGCAGGAAATTTGTTACTCTACACTTTACAGCTTTCGACGTTAACTAAAGCCTGCAGAAACTTTCAGCGAGTTCCAAACTGCATAGAAAACGGACACTCCATTCTTTAGAACTCTTTGTAAGTGGCATCAATGTTAAATGCGGTACTCGTACCCGTTGACATCGCAGGCAGAATTGCCGCGTCGCGTACTGCAATCAGACTGAGGGGCTGGAGCTATAAGCTTAATCTCACTTATGGGCACTCAAGCATCCTCAGAAACTTCGAGTTCATCCCTCTGTCAACGGATCTCCACCTATATTCCGTCAAGGGAAGAGTGGACGGAGGGCTACACTTGAGGGCAGGGCCTGGTGAACTTGTTCAAGGATGGATCGAAGTTGGAAGGAAAGGTTGGCGGAGGAGTCTTTTGACTCATTAGACTCAAATTCAGGCTACCGGACCACTGCAGTGTGTTCCAGGCAGAGGTAGTCGCAATAAAGGAGGCAGCTGATTGGCTGCTCAAATGCGTATTAACGGTCAAGAAAGAAAATATTTACTCCGACAGCCAAGCGGCAATAAGGGCCCTCGGGTCTATGACGGTGCATTCGGAATTGGTCAAGAATTGCTTGACCTCGCTTTCGACTGCGTCCGAATTCTTTAACATCAGCCTCATCTGGGTTCCTTGTCACAGCGACATTGCTGGAAACTGTGAGGCAGATGAGCTGGACAGACAAGGGACATGCGAGGTGATTTCCCCGCGAACGGAGAGAATTGGGATCCCCCTGACTACCTGCGGTCTGACTCTGGAAAGATGAAGGTCGCGAAATCCTTCCATTGGCCAAGTGTGGACCGGAGGCGCTCGGGCGACAAAATATCAGCTCTCTAATCTGGTGGGTTCTCTCACAGGACACAATACGCGAGGAATGCATGCTGTGAGACTTGGAATCACCTAGAGTCCTTTTTGCGCTGGATGTATGGAGGATGAGGTGGAATCCTCTCAGCACCTTCTCCTTAGCTGCCCTGCTCTGACGGGGCTAAGATCCAGGCATCTTGGCTCTTACTTAAAATCATTTACCATAGCTATCATGGTCAGGTGGATTTTTACATGACTACCACGGTTGACCCATGTTCGAAACACATCGAAGGCATAACAAATCAAATGAGAAAAAAGTGTTTTGAATGGCGGTCGGCCAGCGTTGGGCAACTGGAAGCATTCGTGTATATTTTTGCCAGCACATCCGTCACTCGAAGTCGGTAAAAAACGGTAAATTACTTCTCTTGCATGAAAAGCTTCTACATACATGCGTACCTCAAACTATAGGAGAAGCTCGGCCAAACAACTAAGAAGCAACGTATGCACCAGTTATATAGATAAATATATATAATATATTTATATAAACGGTGGTTAAATTTGAAGGGCCGATATTGAATGTGAACCACACCTAAATGTCAAGTTTTTTTCTACATTTTATTTGAAATTTTTCAATTTCAGACTAACTGAGTTTGAACCATGGAAAGATACGCAATCAAGTCAATGGTCAGAATGGTGGCACGAAATGGCAACAGTGAATGACCAATTTTGGAAGAAAATCATCTTCAGTGATGAGGCACATTTTCACCTCAGTGGATTAGTCAATAAGCAGAATTGCCGCATTTGCGTGAATGATAATCCAAGAGTGATTGCCGAAAAACCAATGTACCCACAAAGAGTGACTCTTTGGTGCGGTTTATGGGCCGGCGGCGTCATTGGGCCGTATTTTTTCCAAAATGAGGCCGCTCAGGCAGTTTCTGTGAATAGTGTTCGCTATCGTGAGATGATAACGAACTTTTTATGACCCGAATTGGAAGATATGGATGTGGATGATATGTAGTTTCAACAGCATGGTGCCACTTGTCGCACAGCTAACGAAACAATGGCTCTTTTGCGAGAAAAATTTGATGGCCGAATAATCTCACGTCGCAGTGATGTCAATTGGCCGCCAAGAGCATGTGATTTGACACCGTTGGACTTCTTTCTTTGGGGTTATTTGAAAAAAAAGGTGTACGTCGATAAGCCAGCAACAATTCAGGAGCTAAAGGATGAGATAATTCGGCACATTAACGGCATAGAACCTCAATTATGCCTCAGCGTCATCGAAAATTTGGACCATCGGATGGAGGTGTGCTGCCGATATTTTGCTCTATACGTAATTGAGCTGTACCAATATTATCATAATAAAGCAAAATGGCAATAATTCTTTAAAAAAATTTTATTTGATTCAAAATCAATACCGGCCCTAGAAATTCAACCATCCTTTAGATAAGAAACTATTTGCATTTGGTGGTGTTTGGAGGTGTGCTGCCCAGGTCGCGGCGGCCATTTTGCCAATATTTTGTTCTATACGTAATTCGGCCATATTAATATTATCATAATAAAGAGAAATGACAATAATTTCTTAAAAAACTTGTATTTTATTCTAAATCAACAACGGCCCTTGAAACTTAACCACCCTTTATATAATATATATACACTTCACAGAGTTTTAACCACATTTTATCCACACTGTACTAAATAATTGTCCATCACATCTTAACACGCCAACTGCACGCGCAAAGATAAGAAATGAAATTCATTTGAAAATTTAAATTAATTGAGAAAGGGCAAGAGCCAACTCACAAATACCCGCACGCACTCACAGACAAATTCCCAATGCTCACACTTATGTTCACAAACAACATACATACTCATACACACTTACACGCCCATAATTCGAGAAGACTATGAACTCCAAAAGCTCTCACCAAAACCGACAAATACTCGAACGAGCATCCGCTGCTGACGACCAACACGTCCTGACAATTAGGCAATTCCAAGCAAACAAAATGAAATGCCAACTCAGCATCAAATCATTTTGGAGGGACTGCGAGCTGGCAACGATAAATGCCGTCACCTTCAAATGTCTGCTTGGCCATCATTCGTTTACGGCTACTATGTAAGAATTGGTTGGTTGCCCATTTTGACGGTGCGAAAAGAGAAGATTACAATAAAATTTTATATTGGCTACGCTAAGCGCAGCATCCAAATTTATGAGAAGCTTAGGGCACGTTACTCTACGCTGAGTTAAAGTGGCAAAGAATGTTAGGGTAACATTTTTTTTTCTCTTTTTCTACTAATTTTGCGCAATTAACAGCAGGCATTTTAGCATTTTGTGTACATTTGCATATTTGCACGCAACTTCGAAAATGTGTTTGTCCAGCATTCTGCCAGCTAATATACGTTTTTTTATTAATTTTTCCTGCTACATAATCACATATTTACACGTGCGTTATGGTACATACTTTTTTGCTGTGCACTGTGACTTTAATGAGTTTTGAAATTAAAAGTGAATAATTGCGTTGCGCATACGCCGTGTCGGCTGCTTATTTATTATGCCTGCGTATGCATTTGTGCGCCCGTATGTTTGCTAATTAAACCAGATATTTATTCGTTTTTTTCTTTCTGCTTTTTCACTTTGCAAAGCTAAGCAAATAATTTGAAAAATCGTCGCTTGCTGTTTGTGGGTGTGCGTATGTGTGCGTGCAGTGCCCTCGTGTTGACTTCGTCGCTCTTTCACTGCTTTTTGCATTGGCCAGATGTACGGTTATGCGCCATTTTGCCACTATTTGCTTACTTAATGCGCGTTTAATCGGATTTGTGCGCATAATTATTGCCGTTTTTATTTACTTCATTTTCTGCACGCTACTTCAAAGTGCTGAGTGTTTTTCGAATTTTTTTATATTTTTTACTTTTTTTCGTTTATTTAATTTCCCTTTGGATTTGCTGCAGTTTTCTCATTTTATGCATAACTTACATTTTTTATTCACTTAACTTTTTGCACGCAATTTTACGTAAAAACCATTATTAATTTCTTAAATACCATTTTTCGCGCCTCATCACTTTTTGTAACAACAAAGACCCTTAAGCTGGGAATTTATTTACTTAACGCATTTTAATTGAGAAATTCAAATTTCAATTAGCAATTAGGTTATCTTCAATACGAGATTTGCATTTGATATTCTGGCAAATCCTTTGAAAAATTAGGGTCAAGAATACACAAGAAAAAGAAATGAAGTTAACCACAATTTGAAATAACTTTTTATTAAAATTGTTGAAAAAGCAAAAAGCCAGAAAGTCACTTCAACCTTCAAAGGTTACACCATTCACACAATTTTGCATTTACAGGACAATGGGTAAGTCTTAACCTAAAACTTAGAGCATAAACTTTGATATTAAACCTAAGACTTAACTTTATCGAAACAAAAAAAAAAGCAATGCGTAAAAATAATGAATTCAGCTCCCAGTTGAAGCAATATAGACGAGCTCAATTGACGGATTTCACAACTTAGCTTCTGATTTCATTCAGTTTTGTATGCAAAATCGCCGTATCTTTTGACAGAGACGTCAAATCGCTTAATGACATACCGCTTTGGAAGCGTCAGTCCAAGGAGATTTTTACCTTGGAACAGTATATGCCACGCGAGCGCTCCCAAATTGTTGAAATTTACATTCAACAACAGAAGTCAATTGTGAAAACTCAACGTTCGTATAAACAATTAAATAATGTGAAAAGTGCGCCTTCTAAGAACACCATTAAACGTTTGTATGAAAGGTTTTCGACTGGTGATGCTCTTTCTAATCCAAAGAGGCCAAATTGCTCTTGTACGGGCCAATGTTGAGACATCGCCAAGGACATCCCAAAATCGCTGTTCTCAGCAGTTGAGCATTGCTCGGACCACTTTACAACGAATTATCCGCATTGATTTCCATTTATTCAATTGACGCAAAGATTGTTGTCTGCGCACAAGCCTCGTCGATTGGAATGGGCCCAAAGAGTCATAGAAATCCGTCGGGTCCGTCGACTATGGGCAACCCTGTACTTAGCCCACAATACGAAACCAGCAGCTAAAACCAAAATAAACATAATCTTAGCACTTTGATTGCTGTTATAACGAGGCACTGTGTTACAGGCAGCCACGCTCAGAGGCTAGGCGTGTAGACACATGCCTTCTGTAGAAGCTGTCTAAACGAAGAAGAGAAAGAGGCGATCTCGCGGCTTCTGTACCACTACACTAGTCTATCCGGGCAAAGAACCGCCACATTAGTTAGACATATTTTTAATGAGTTGGAAGGCCTCAGTACTGTTGAGATCAGGGAGCTTCTAAAATTCTTCAAAAGTTCATATAGTTGCAGGGGCCGACACTCGAAGTGTAACCAAAAAAAAAAGGTCACAAATTTAGTTTGGAAAATTACTTTAATTAAATTCAAAGTAGAAAATACGTGCAAATAGTGCAAAATTAAAAATCAGTTTGCTTTTGCTCGACATGACCACCTTTTGCCTTCCTCGATGAACACCTTTTGCCTTGACTATGACCTTGAGACGGTCCAGAGACGAATCGCAAGCTGCTCGAATGTGACTTCCAGGTATTTTGGTTCACTCGAGGACAATGGCTTTTTTTAGCGCCTCGAGACTGGTCAATCTTTTAGTTCGGACTTTGCGCGCAAAGAGAATAATTCATCGTATTCTCGTCTGGTGAATTTCATTTTGTGGGCGTTATAAAGTTCGGAACGTTGTTTTTTAGCTATTCTTGGTGCACTAAAGCACAAGCAGCCGAATTCCGTTGAAATGTCTGTGGTCTGCCACCGAAATGTTTGACTGCCCGCGGCTTCAAAGCTACCTCCAGAATACCTTCCCGATAATATTTCGCATTTACCTTGACGCCAGGGTGGTTGAAAACGATGTGAGTGCCCTCATCTGCGGTTATAGCGGCTCAAACTACATATAACCTGTGCAGGTACTGCCTCCTGGTGCCCAATCGATGACTCAAATTCTCGTGTGAATGGTCGAGCAAATAAACCCTATCGTTTTGGGAGAAATGTTTGGAAATTTACCGCTTTCGGCTTCGGGCAAGCGAAGCAACTCCTTCGCTCTCTTAAGTCTGACTTGTTGCTGCTTTGCTGTGAAGGTGAGGGATCATGCGCCTTTTGGATCTTTTAAGGCTTGACTTTGAGATCATTTTTCAGTATGCAGCGGACGCTACGGTCAGATATTTTCAGTTCTTTTGCCATTTGATTGTCACCTCGTCGAGGATTTCGCTCAAGTCGCTGCTTCACTTTTTGGACCATTTCGCGTGACGTTGCAGTCTTTTCATGGCCAACTCTATGACGGTTCGCGATGCTACCAGTATCATTGTAACGAAAAGTGGTGCGATAAATAAAAACTTTATTTACTTTAAGCTGCTCGAGCTCATAAACAATCGCTGGTCGTGATTTTCCCGCCAAATATAATGCAATCACACTTTTACGTTTAAACTCCATTACTGATTTTCTTTTTTCGCGTTAACTCTCGGCAAAATGCTTCAGCGGACTTGCAAACCATACTCTGGACTCTAATTTAGCCAACTAGCAGACAGCTGATACCCGTGCATCAGCTGCGCGAGCGGTCTTGAGTTGGTTATACTTCGAGTGCCGGACCCTGTAATAGTTTGTGGGAGACCAAAACAAGTTCCAGCGCCTAATTGTTTTCTTAGCCGCTACAGCCCAACCGAATGTATCCCGACTTGTAACAATGTAACTCAGACTAGGCATGAGAGGCAGGCAACCGTGTGATAGAAAGAATAGTTTTAGTAGGGCCTAGGGATATAAATCCTGTAATTCCGGTGTATAAAATGTTGCTTATTTTTGAGTCTGAAATTTGCCTTCGCAGTATTTTTTATATTTATACTTTTTCCTGATTACATCCTCGAGGAGTATTGGGCCGCTACAAAGTTTCTTCAACGTACGAGGTTAGCTGCTATTGTTTTAGCATTGTTCCAACTTCTGTTTATGGAGAATAAGTCAAGCCAAATGGCTCCTGCTTCCCTATGGATACGAATCAAGGGTTATTTTGTGCTATTGTGGCGGCGGTTTTCTAAAATCGTGGCCCAGCAAACTCCAGTTCTGGCATGTTGCAGTGACTTCTTTGTTTTTTTGTTACTACTATAAAGATATATAAATGTAAATAGCGTCTTTTTTGTTAAAAAGTTATGTGTCCATTATTTTATGGTATACTATATGATAAAGTATGATCCTTTCAGAGATATCGGATTTAAAATTGAAATAGAACAACAAAAATTCGAAGTATAGTTAAGTATCTTCATGTAGAACCATACATGCCATTTATTTTTTAAAGGTTTCAAGTGTTGAACTCAACCGCTCCGTAATATCTCGTGATATCTCATGAATAACTTTAGTAATGATCACTTCCAATACTTCAATTGAAGTTAGTTTACAGAAATCATGCGTGTATACGCCTAATCTCCTTGCATGATTTCCTATGAGACAATTCCCTGTGAGGGCATCTACTAAGGTCCTGATTTGAAGTCACTCAGTTTTATAATACTCTTGAACAGACGTAGATTGAGCCTTAGCCATGTTTGCTTAGCAATTGCGCAGCTATTGGTACTAATCCATCTTCCATTTACAGAACTGATTAGTGCATCCATAACTAGAAGCTTACAAGTTGCGAGAGTTATCGCCATAAAATTACTTATGTTTGGCATACAGGTACCTTCTCTTGCAAGTTGGTCTGCCCTACAGTTCCCTGGTATATCCCTGTGACCTGGAACCCAGTATTAGATGATGATGATGATGTTTGGTCATCTCGTTTAGAGATTGGCGACAACGTAAGGCACTCCTGGATGTTGTTTGGAATGCATTTAGGGTTGGTAGAGCAGCTTGGCTGTCTGATAGAATGCAGATATCTGTTGATGATGTTCTATTTATCTCTAACCATTTTAAGGCTTCATGAATAGAGTTTATTTCTACTTGAAAAGCACTACAGTGATCCGGTAGTATAAAGGATTCTCTGATAAAAAGTTCTTCGCAAAATAACCCTGATCCTAAACCGGTGTCCATTTTAGATCCGTCCGTGTAAATCTTAACAGGTGTGTTGGGTGATGGATCTTCTTCAAGTTATTCCAGTCTAGAAAGGATTTCCATTAAGAAATTCCTTTCGAAGCAGAGAATGGGAGGGTGATAATCACTTAAGCGTCCGTATTTCTGTTTTTACCCTTACTTCGTTGAACAGCACTTTAGTTTTTGATTTTTCTACAAAGGCACCTCTTCAACATCATTTAACTTTTTTTCATGAGCATAGGCAAACACCACTTTCAGGCCTTTGAGGCCGCTCATTCATCACTCAATCAAATTAGCTGCAAATTTATATGACAATTGCATAACACACCTACTGGACAGGCATTAATTATGAACAGCAACGATAAAAGCAAAAGTTGTTTCGGCAATAAACTGATACTTTAAACTACGAGTTTACGGCACTCAAGAACTGTGTGAGCGCACAGCATTGCAACCTGTGTGGTTGGCAGCTGAATTAATGCTTGTAACTGATCTACACATATCCGAGTATGTACTCGTATGCATGCTTGCATGTGTGTATGTGCGCTCCCTGGCAATGGTTTCGTTATGGTTCAATTGCTTTAATTTCCGCCCAACAAACGCTTACAACTCATCGTGTGGACAACTAATTGTCTAGCGGGTGGTCTGTTGGCGATAATTCATATTGCTTGTTACTGCAATGCACATTTGAGCTAAGCAGAAACTTAAATGCCCGAGTCGGTATATGCAGAAATGCGTTTGTAGTAGACAGGCGGATAGAACAAGATGATATCCGCTCTAGCAATTGCCAGCCGATGCTGTACACCTACATACGTACGAACGTGAATGAATGTGGCTGTGTGTTTGATTATTTGTTGGCATTACAACATTAATTGTCGGTACGATTGTAACTGTAATACCAACAACAAGTTACAACAATCCCTTCATCAACAGCTAACAATTTGCAATGCCCCAACACAGAGCCGCACTGCCTGCAACAATATTATAGTACAGTACAAAGACAACAAAAACACGAACAATTCAAAAAACAAAAACACAAGCAATGCCAGATTCTATGCTGCATACGCTCATATATACCTATGCACTAAGGTGCATTTAATCAAATCATAATTTGCACACATTCATAAATTCATCAATTATGTGCAAATGTGTGACTGAAGCACGGACTAAGTGAATAAATGTTTGTGCCCGTTGGTAGGCAGCTGCATAACTGATTTGTTATGTCTGCTACGAATTGCATACAAAATTAGGAAATATCCAGGCAAGCAGGCAAGTGTGTGAGTGTGCGTGCGTATATATGAATGGTACGTCATTACCTGAATTGATTTAATTTTTTGAATTATGGCTTTCCTGGTCATGATGAATATTATATATTATGAATAAAATAAATAGAAAAATTTACTAAAGTCGCTTCAGCTATCCAATTTATACACATATATGCAACGTGATGTCCAAGGACTTTACGACAGGAAGCTTTGTTCTGATAATTTCGAGTTTATTTATTCAAAATAGTCCCCTATGGCCTCGCTCCACTGTTTTGCGTGATCTAAAAGCTTTTCGAAAGAGTGCTTCAGGTCATTTACCGGAATTTCCTTCTGGATGTCGATATAAGCCTTTTGGATGACTTCTACGGACGCAAAACGTTTTCTTTCCATGGCCAAATACAATTTTCCGAAAAGGTAGAAGTCACCGGAAGCCATTTCAGGCGAATACGATAAGTGATTGATGGTTAAAATGCGATTTCTAGTCAAAAGATAGAAAGAATTTGGCATCCAATTAAATTAATAGTATGAAACTCAGTCAAAATATGTGCTCTAAGACTGATATTACATCTCAAATAGAGCCTTTTTGGTCACAGGAACCTACTGCAGCACTCACTGATCTTGGGGTAGAACCGGGCTTGGTAGGCTTCATTGGTAAAATGCTAAAAAGCAGAATCATTCAAACGAAACTAAGAGAATCGGCGCTCAGGAGATTGGTAAGTAGAGGTACACCGCAAGTGGAGTCCTCTCGCCGTTTCTATGGAACGCAATGGTAAATAAACTTCTGTTGATACTGGAATCGGTGAGCTGTAAGGTGATAGCTTATGCCGATGATGCTGTCTCTGGTAAATTTGTATCTTCATTAAGAGATCTAATACAAAATGCTCTAGATATACTCTCTAGGTGCACCCAATGCACCCGTTAAGATCTACACAGACGGATCTAAAATGGGCACCAGTGTAGGATCAGGGTTAGTTTGCGAAGAGCTTTATATCAGTGAATCCTTTAAACTAACGGATCACTGTGGTGTTTTTCAAGTGGAAATAAACGCTGTTCAGGAAGCCTTAAATGGTTAAAGATAAACAGAATATCATCAACGGATATCTGCATTCTATCGCACACCCAAACTGCCCTACGAGTCCTGGATGCATTCCAAACAAACATCGAGAAGGGTCTTACTTCGTCGCCAATCTCTAAATGAGATGGCCAAGCAATATCGTATAATCTTACGCTGGGTTCCAGGCCGCAGAGGGGTGCCTTTTATATTTCGGCATTAGAGAACAAAAACAAATTTTAATCATCGAAAATCACTTTATTGTTTTTCAAAATATTCTCCATGAAGATCTATACGCTTTTGCATGCGTTTGAACCAATTGTCGAAGTACTTTTGCCACTCTGAATTAGGTACCTCCAAAACATGCATTCTGAATGCCGCAAACGCTTCTTCAGGTGTCGAAAAACGTTGACCTCTCAGTTTGTTTTTTAGGTACGGGAATAAAAAGAAGTCATTCGGTGCCAAGTTAGGACTATACCCATTATGACCCATTAATTCGATGTTTTGGGTGCTCAAAAATGCAGTTGTTTGAGTCGATGTGTGAGAGCTCGCATTGCCCTGGTGAAGAGTGAACCGTCTTTGGCGATTGGTTTTCCTAATTTCTTGGACGACAACTGGCAAACAAATGGTTGTGTACCACTCAGAATTTACTGTTCTGCGTTGTTCTAGTGGTACGGTTGCGACATGTCCAGTTTTTCCGAAAAAACAGGCGACCATTTGCTTGGAAGTGCTTCGTGCGCGAACAACTTTTGTTGGATTTGGCTCACCTTGAAACACCCATACAGTCGACTGCTGTTTACTTTCGGGCTCACACGCGTAAATCCATGATTCATCACCTGTCAAGATGTCATAGATGTGCTTCGAAGCCCCACGATCGTATTTTTTGAGCATTTCCTTCGACCAATCGACACGAGCCTTTTTTTGAGCGATTGACAAATTGTGTGGAATCCAACGCGAACAAATTTTTTTGACAGTCAAATGTTTATGCAATATTGAATGTATGCTGGTCCCACTAATGCCTAAGATTGTCTCAATATCACGATAGGTCACATGACGATCTTGCAATATCAGTTCGCGCACAGCATCAATGGTTTTCGGAACAACAACTGATTTCGGACGACCTTCACGAAATTCGTCTTGGAGTGAACTACGACCACGATTGAATTCACCATACCATCGATAAACACTGGTCCTTGATGGAGCTTCATCGCCAAAAAATGAATTAAGTTCATCCATGCAATGTTGCTGAGTTAATCCACGTCGAAAGTTGTAAAAAATAATCGCACGAAAATGTTTACGATTTAATTCCATTTTTGGACCGAAATGAATCTTTTAAATTGCTGTAAACAACACAAATAGCGCTGGTATTTCAAAACGTTCTGAGTACGTAAAAGCCATAAAATGTCAAACTTTGCGATACAGATGTCAGTTGCCAGATTGCAACACAAGGGTTGCCAAATCCTGCCAAATAAAAGGCACCCCTCGTACTAGGCAACTGTAGGGCAGACCAACTTGCAAGAGGAGGTACCTGAATGCCAGACATAAGTAATTTTATGGAGATACCTCTCGCAACTTGTAATCTTCTTGTTATGGACGCACTAATCAGTTCTGCAAATCAAAGATGGATTAGCGCTAACACCTGGCGAACTTGCTAGGCAAGCATGTGTCCAAGAGTATTATAAAACTGAGTAGACTTCAAATCAAGACCTTAGTAGGGGTCCTCACAGGACATTGTCTCATAGGAAATCATGCACGTAGATTAGGCGTTTACACGCATGATTTCTGTCGTAGCAGCAGAAATGAGGAGGAATTGGAAACAATTCAACACCTTTTTTGGACATGCCCGGCTCTAGCCAGAAGCAGGAACCGATTTTTAAAATCCTACATCTTAACGAATATAGATAATCTATACACTTTAGGTATCCACAACCCTTTAAGCTTTGTCAGAAGCTCAGGATGGTTCAATATGGAAAGGGAAATGTAGCACAGTCCCTGCGGCTCACAACGAACCCATTTCGCGGTCTAAGTGGCATCGATGTCTCTATGTGCGATGCGGCTGCCAAACCTAACCTAACCTAACTGACGGGACACTATCTCACCACACATCACACAGCCAAATGGAATTAGTCCAGAACGATGCGTGTAATAAATGCAACGGAGCCAAAGCTCGGAGTATCATACTTTGGAACTCCAACTTGTCACTGCCCTGCTCTTTGTAGGACTCGGTAAATGCGCTTAAGGTCAATATATTTTTTTCCTGAACGGTATTGCTGACAAAAGACTGAGCGGCCTGCTAAAGCTTTCGAAGACGTGCATTAAGAATATCATAAAATATTAGCTTCGACTCCAAATACATATCACTGGTAACACAATGAACCCCAGAAGTCTAAGTGACACCCTTTTACAGATCATCCAGCCCTACGTAACCTACCTAACCTATCTAACCTATACTGGAAACTTGGTATAGAAAAACATTTCTGTTCGAAGCACATGCCCATCTAAGAGAAGTGTCTGTTAGAAGAGGTTTCACTGTACTAGCATTCGATTGCAATGAAAAAAAAAGAATTTTTTTTCTTTTACCCAGCCAAACCCACAAATAATATTCTCTGTTCATATATTTACAACACTTTTTGATGGAGTATAGGTGTATCTGTGTTTTTGTTTTTGTTGCAATTTAATGATAGAATTGCAAGAAGGGTGTCAATTTAAAATTATTTCGCCACTCAGTATACAAATTTTTGTTTCCCTTTTTGTACCTAAACTGGGCTAACTAATTTGTACCTTTTCCACTCGTTCTATAAAGAAATGGGTTCCAATTAAAAATGAAGAATCAGACCATTTGTATCCTATTATACCTATGCACCTGCTTACCATTTCATGTAACCAGCTCACTTGAACGCAAGCTCCATTGATTATGTGTAGGTGTACCTCACCTTCAAATTGTTAAATAGCAGCCCTGCAACGGGTAAAGTCAAAAAGTAACGTCAGAAGCTTCACTTTCTTCCTAATGATACCTAATTTTTTCGCAAGGTTTTCCTTTTTCCACTTTGTTTTGTTTATTCGCTGTGCAAAATAATGGGGCAAAATGATTAATGATGCCTGAACTTCATCTAATTACCAAATATCAAGAAGCGAACTGACAGCAAAATAGCCAACTGCAGCCAGACAAAAGCGTAGTGATACACACACACACACAACCACACACACCCACAGGTCTGTACATGCATGCATACTCAATGGTACACTTAAGTAGCGGAAATGTTGAAATAGCGGAAGCAAAAACAGAAAAAAGCAATAAAGACGGTCGAGATATTGTATGAATGTACAGAAATATAAAATGCTGACTTATATTTATGCGAGGTAAAAGAAAAGGTAGAGGAAGGCATCGAACTTGCGGGAAGTGAAAATAAAATGAAAATACACCAAGAGGATGTCTGTAGCAATTGATGAGAAATGATGAAAGAATATGAAAGAAAATATCTAATCAAGTATTTTGGGTCTAAAGAGTTTTAAATTTAAAAAGCGACCGCAAAAAACTTAAGGCGGAAAAAATATTTGGTACGTGACGGGCCACAAACGGTGAGCGCCGCTCTGTAAGGTTTGGTTTGTGTACACCAAAAGATATAATATAACTTTCAGGCAGAGCCTTTAATGCAGAAACACCGCCTAGTGGACGTATGCCGCTGAGCTTGGTGGGTCCTTAAACTATAGTTTTATACAGGATGGGCCAAATAAGGCCGGCTAATATTAAGACCTGTAAGAACAAAGACGGCGAACTGGTGACTGACATTCAGGCAATCTTAAATTATGTAGGGAACTCTTCTCGAACCTGTTAAACAGTGATAGCTACGCATGTCACGATACCCCAATCGTTGACGACGGAATTATCGTTCCGCTACCCGACCATGACGAGGTGAGAATAGCAATATCACGGCTAAAGAACAACAAAGCCGCGGACGCCGACGGACTGCCGGTTGAGCTATTCAAACATGGCGGCGAGGAGCTGGTAAGGTGCATGCGTCAACTCCTATGCAAAATATGGTCGGATGAAAGCATGCCTGCCAATTGGAATTGAAGTGTGCTCTGCCCAATCCATAAGAAGAGCGATCCTGCAATCTGTGCCAATTACCGCGTGATTAGTCTTCTAAATATCGCCTATAAGATTCTAGCGAGCGTATTGTGTGAAAGGCTGAAGCCCACCGTCAACCAACTGATTGGACCTTATCAGTGTCCCTTTAGACCTAGAAAGTCTACCATCGATCAAATTCTCACAATACGCCAAATCTTGGAAAAGACCCATGAAAGGAGAATCGACACATATCATCTTTTCGTCGATTTCAAAGCTGCACTCGACAGTATGAAAAGGAGTTACTTGTATGCCGCGATGTCTGAATTTGGTATCCCCACAAAACTAATACGGCTATGCAAGATGACGTTGCTCAACACCAGCAACGCCGTCTGAATTGGGAAGGACCTCTCCGCGCCGTTTGATACCAAAGGAGGTTTCAGATAGGGTGACTCGCGACTTCCTTAATCTGATGTTGGCGAGCATCGTACGAGCCGCAGAACTTAATCGCACAGGCAAAATTTTTTATAAGAGCGCACAATTGTTGACGTATGCCGATGATATCGATATCGCGTATCGGCACCCCCGTCACTGTAGACAGGTTGTAAAACAATTAATTTATTTAGGAACCAGCATTAACACCGATAACAATGTCGGCAACAAGTGATACTTTGGACTAAGTAGGCAACTGAGCAGTAACGTCCTCTCTCGACGAACAAAACTAACACTCTACAAGACTCTCATCATGCCCGTCCTAACGTATGGCGCAGAAGCGTGGATAATGACAACATCCGATGAAGCGATCCTTCGAGTGTTTGAGAGAAAGATCCTGCGTAAGATTTTTGGACCTTTGCACGTCGGCAACGGCGAATATCGCAGACGATGGAACGATGAGCTGTATGAGCTTTACGACGACATGGACATAGCGCAGCGAATAAAGATCCAGCGGCTACGTTGGCTGGGTCATGTCGTCCGAATGGATACAAACGCTCCGGCTCTGAAAGTATTCGATGCGGTACCAGCTGGTGGTAGTAGAGGAAGAGGAAGGCCTCCTCTGCCATGGAAAGATCAGGTGGAGAAGGACTTGGCTTCACTTGGTGTGTCCAATTGGCGCCGGTTAGCACGAGAAAGAAACGACTGGCGGGCTTTGTTGAACTCGGCCAAAATCGCGTAAGCGGTTATCGCGCCAATCAAGAAGAAGAAGAATGTTAAGCACAAATAACTTTTTAATTTTTTGACATATTCATTTTCCTCTTTTTGTAGGTTATAATTGAATAGCTGGAAATTTATTATGGAACCCTACAGTACAACACAACGTGTTAAAATGATCGAGTTTTTCTATTCTGGTCAACGATCAATTGTTTTAACGCAGCGTACCATAAATATCGGCAATAATGTTTTGATGCCGGATGAAGCGGATTTCCATTTAAGTGGTTATATCAATAAACAAAACTGAAATTTGGGGGGCTCTGAAAATCCAAGGGCAACACACCAACATCAGTTGCACCCATCTAAATCTACTGTTTGGTGCAATGTTATGGCCACCAGAGTTATCGGTCCATATTTCTTCGAAAATGATTATGAAATGCCGGAATCGATTTCAGGAGCTTCTTACAGAACATTGATTGAAAACTTTTTTGCGGCCAATGGCGGAGCAGTATCCTAATTTGGGGTTTCAACAAGATGGACCAACTGTGCATACTACTGGCAAACTATGGACCTGCTGTGTCGTAGTAGTAGGTTTTATTTGGCCTACCCTGTATATATATTATATAGGTATGCCGCGCTAAAGCTCCGCCTCTTTCCGTAATAATTCAAAGCCCAACACGGGAGTTGGTAACCATATTTCGTAAAAGGGCGATTCATGTTGATCTTTGTGCTGGAACGTAAGAGTTTTTTTTTTGTTGGTAAGAAGATTAAAATCTAAATTCCAGACACATGATTAAAGGTGTCGTCACACCAATGGTATGTAAGGCATGCTCCCACCAACACCATAACCTTCCTTCTCCTCGACTGGTTTCCACACAGGGACCGCGTTAGCATTTCTTCAAAGTGAAGCCGCGTTTACGTGGTCGACAGAGTCTAAACCTTCTACTGCCTTCAAAAAGCGTTTGTGGTGAAAATGAAACATCGGAGAATTTTCAATTATCCGATACTCACAAACTACTGTCTTGTCTTCTGTTTCATGCTGTAGCGGGTATTTGACTCAAGCGTCTGTATCTGTCGTCGGTGTAACTGAAACAGTTCATTTCTACTGCCAAGCTACCAGAGAAACTGCTTATAAAACTTCAAAAAACAAAAAAAAATATATAAGATTTCATTTTGGAGTTGCAAGAGATGCTGTCGTTTCTGGGCTTTTCTCTCCCAGTCGATATGGTTGAGCCTCATCAGGACTGTAGCTACGAATGTTTTTACGGCGTCCCATTTAGTGATGGTCGAGCACATATCCCGGACAAATCTTATGCATATGGCTATGTTTGAGACTAAATACTTCAGTCAAAATGTTGCTTACACAGCCGAATGAAATGCGGAGGGTTTCTACTAAATCTCTTGTCGTCACTTGACGATTTTCCAATGCGTTGTCCGTTATTTTTTCTACGATTTCTATTGTTGTTGCTGTTTTGGGACGTCTTTGACGTGGATCGTCTTTAAAGCGTTTAAGTTTAGCAACCCATATTTCTACTATACAAATTGATGGCAAAAATCCTTGTACTCTTTCAACGTTCGTTCGTAAATTTCCTTTATCTTCAAACCTTCCAAACTACCAAATTCTATAACTGCCGATACTTCTATTTTTCCATTATAGAAAATACTGTGACATGTCGATACTGAATGGCATGTAAACAAAGATTGAATTCACAGATTGAAATGAAACTTGATGTGAAGGAAGTACCAATATAAAAAAAAGTGTGCAGTGATAGTTCTCACTAGAAATTAGCAACCACAAGGACAAACTCAGAAAAAATAGCCTAAAGTGTCTATAAAATATATGTAAGGTATAGATCTCTCTCTCTCTCTCTCTCCTTTTCCTCTACATTATACCTTTTTTCTCTCGCGCGGAACGAAAATGCCCAAAACGTTGCATGGCCGTGAAATTTTACTCTCCATTCTTGCTCGTCCATCGTCACCTAAGAAGTTTCACTTCAAAAATGTTGGCCAGCAGCAACGCCTACTCTTATCGAACCGCAAAACTTTTTGAACAACCTAGTATTTGGAAGAGTTTTCGTGGGATTCTGAGCGTATAAACTTATTTATTACAGCTTTTTCGATACCACTTTTTATATTTTATATATCCCACCAACCATTCACATTATTTTCTCCTTTATTAAATTTTCTACTTCCGCTCGAATTGCTCTTTAAGAGTCTGTTAGATTAGTAGACAAATGAGTGACCAGCCAGAAGTGGCACAACAGTTTATTATTAAGCTAAGTACATCAGTCGCCTTGTCTACTTTTATTGGGCACAACTGACCTAAAGAAAATTGGAAAAGAAAAAGTTTAATATACCCCAAAATAATAATAGTTCATAGATGTGAAGAGATAAGAAAAGGGAAGGTGAAAATTTCATTTTTTTTTTGCATAGCCAAAAAGTATAATTTTTTTATTATTATTGTAAATAAACCAAGTAAAATAAGAAACCACAAGAAATTACAAATGCACAATTTTCAAGGTAAACAAGAAAACATAAAGCGGCAAGCTTTCGGAAGACAAATGAAAAAGTTTAGCGGACAAACAAAATCGAGTAGAAAAAGTAATAAAATTTTAAAACAAACGAAACAGGTAAGCAGAAAACTTTAAATGTAAACAGAATTAAATAATTTTCTGTTTGTTTTTACTACAATTTTTTTTTTTTTTTTTTTTTTTTTTGTATTTTGTTTGCTTAGATTTCAGCACTGACGTGGTTTCTACTGCCTCTCTGCTATTTTTAACTTTCCACTTTCCGTTTTTTTTTTTAACTTATCTAAATGTAGACTCACATTTTTGCTTCTAAAGCACTTAGTTGGCTCGAAGGCCTTTCTTGCTCCATTTACTCTACGTCTCTTATTATAAGCATTATCATAAATCAATTGCTGTCGCTGTTGCCACTCACAAACGTTAAATCCCTCGGTCCACTTCCACGAACTTTTCTACTTTATGTTTTACTTTCAGTCAGCGGTGACTGGCATCGTTTTTCAACCAATCGCTTTTGAGCGTTAGCAGGCTCTTGCTTCGGCAACGCAAAACAATAACTTTGCATTATTTTGACGTCATTCAAGCATTCATATCCCTATTGAAATGATGAAAACTTTTTGTGTGCTTTCCTTAAATATATTTTCATTTGCTTCTGTTAATTTTCATTTACCTTTTTGGCGAGAGCGAAAATGTATGAGGCCTTTATGGCAAAAATTGATAGCAAAAGTATTGTTGAGAATTTTTCTTCTTTAATGTTAAGTTATGTTGAATTGGCGAAATACAAGGTGAAGTCCAAAATAAAAAAAAATGGCGTTAAAAAAAATATGTTTGATGGTGCCATCTTTTTAATGAGTTACTGCGTTGGAAGGTACATCACAGGCTGACTAGCATTGAAACCTTGGTGACAATCGATTCAGTGGAAACGAAGTTATTGCGTTTAAAGTGTCAGTATGTTTGTGTCAACGTTTACTGAAACATTTGAATTGATAAGAAAGTTAATGGCGATGGTTGCCTATCTCGTGCCAGAGTTCATGAGTGGCTTACACGTTTCAGAGATGGTTGTGAGCAAATAAATGACAATGAACTTACGGGCCGCCCAAATCAGTAGTCAGCGAAAGCTCCATCGAAATTGTTCGTAAATTTATCAAAAATGAACCGAAATAATCGTTTGAACTCATGTAACCGGAGATGTAATCCAAAACATTAACACAAGTGAACTGAGGACCAAAAATTGTTCAGAATCCAACATTCGAAAGATCTCATTAAAGAGGCGAGAAAAGACGAGAACTTCCCTTACAATATTGTAGCTAGTGATAAAACGTGGGGTTTCCAACATAAACCTCAAACTAAGCGTCAAAAATGCACTCATGGTTGTCATCTTCTTAATATGTACAAGTAGATCTATCTGAATAGCGTGTGTCAGTGCATTGAGAGCCTTCCTAGGACGTAATCTGATTGCACCGAGTAATTTGGTATTGTAATCTTTCCCTAAAGCTTTCCACCAAACTACCGAACCATACGATAAAATCGGTCATATAACCGCCTTATAAAGGGATAAAGGGTGGTTAAGTTTTAAGGTCCGGTGTTGATTTTGAATAAAATACAATTTTTTTAGGAAATTATTGTCATTTATTCTCTTTCTTTCTTTATTATGATAATATTGGTACAGCTCAATTACGTATACGACAAAATATTGGCCAAATAGCCGCCGCGGCCTCGGCGGCACACCTCAATCCGATGGTCCAAATTTTCGATGACGCTGAGGCATAATTGAGGTTCTATGCCGTTAATGTGCCGAATTATCTCATTATTTAGCTAATGAAATGTTGCTGGCTTATCGACGTGCACCTTTTCTTTCAAATAACCCCAAATAAAGAAGTCCAACGGTGTCAAATCACATGTTGTTGGCGGCCAATTGACATCGCCGCGACGTGGGATTATTCGGCCGTCAAATTGTTCGCGCCAAAGAGCCATTATTTCGTTAGCTGTGTGACAAGTGGCACCATCCTGTTGAAACCACATATCATCCACATCCATATCTTCCAATTCGGGTCATAAAAAGTTCGTTATCATCTCACGATAGCGAACACTATTCACAGAAACTGCCTGAGCGGTCTCATTTTGGAAAAAATACGGCCCAATGACGCCGCCGGCCCATAAACCGCACCAAACAGTCACTCTTTGTGAATGCATTGGTTTTTCGGCAATCACTCTTGCATTATCATTCGCCCAAATGCGTCAATTCCTCTTATTGAGGAATCCACTGAGGTGACAATGTGCCTCATCACTGAAGATTTTCTTCGAAAATTGATCATTCACTTTTCCCATTTCCTGCCACCATTCTGACCATTGACTTGATTGCGTATCTTACCATAATTCAAATTGAGTTAGCCTAGAATTGAAAAATTTAAAATGAAATATAAAAAGAAACTTGACGTTTAGGAGTGATTCACAGTCAACATCCGCCGTTGAAATTTAACCACCCTTTTTAATAATATATAATTAAATTTGGAGTAAATAATCAAATAAATAAGTAAATTTCCACCGGTCTGTCTGGTGTTACAAACTGTAACTCTCAAAAAATTCCAAATCAAACTCCATTCCGAATTAAATTTGAGGAAAATATGCGCAGCTGTATAAAATAACATTCGGACCGAATTATGCCTTGCTTACTTGTCTAACTAATCAATATTTGATGCTGTGTTTTCACAACCTACCGTAAATTAATAGCCCGTTGTCAATAATGACTGCCGCAATTTACGGAAAAATACATATATTTGCACACCCAACCTGGTGAAAGATTTATTGTGGCATGAAATTTATAAAATTTCAATTTAATTGCAACATTAATTAAAATTTTAAATTACACAAAGCTGCATGCAAACAAGCAAACAATTTCACACATGTGCGTGCGTGTGTGTGTGCGGTACTTGTGCATACCGTTATTTGCATTTATGCTGAATAGTTGAAAATTAACAAATATCCATTAATGCTGTTTTAATTACATTTTTCTTGTAATTTATGTGCAATACATAAATGATGAATGGATATTGGCTTAAGGGAGCCACCTCTTTGTGGCACACACAACACATTTGGCGCCCTCGCTTACAATCCGCATAAGTGTAAAAATTCGAGATGTGCATGAAAGTGAATACGAGTTGCAAGAACCAAATGAAAATAATAAAAAAACGCTAAACAGTTGACAGTTTTGTTGGACAAATTGCCTGTCAAGCAATGCACACAAACAGATTTTCATGCTCATGCAACTTAACACTCACCTCTCATAAATTTAATTAAGGTATTATAGGTGCAGATACTACAAACACCAATTTATGCCTATGAGCTGGTGTGAGCTGTAAGTACCCTGTAGGACAAAATAAGCGAATATACATTTAAAAATTGGCATATTTCTCAAAATACCCAGAAATTTTGAAATAGTGGAAACTCATCGCTATGCGCATATTTGCAAGACATTTCTAAACGATCAGAAAATATTAGTTCAATAAAAGGTTCACTTTTTTGACGATTAAATTATTGTAGTTGGAGTTATCCAATTTATATTAATCACGAGCCATTCTATTTCGTCGATTCATCTCTTTTGAGGATTATTCTGTAATTTTTTTCCTTGTCCACTCCTCTCAGGAGTATAGGGCCGCGACAAGACTCAGTCTTGCGTTGGTTTCGTTAAGGGAGTGTTCTGGTCTAGAAATTTGAAAAAAATCGATTCGTTTTTTTGCATATTTTCAAAGTTTAGACCTTCAAAAATATGACCTCCAACAAATTTTTCAAAATTCGAATTATTTTCGGGGATACAGCGGATTTTGTGACGTGGCGTCTAAGCCGGCCGAGTGGAGCAAATCGCACAATGAACGGCAGATGTTATCTACCGGACGACTTGAGGACTCGCTCTTTCCAGAAAATAGTTTGTATCCCACACAACCTTTATTTATTCTATACATATATTTATATATACATTATACTTCTATAATATATACCTGGAAATATATCGGCGATTAATCCAGGGTGAGTAGTAAATATTTTGATCTAAGTTATTCTATTGGAATTGTTGCTCAAACTTCAAACACGATTTTATCAAAACTACTTTTTTTGAGATGGTCGACATGATATCTCAAGTTCTACTTGACCGATCGCTTTGAAGTTTGATAAAAATATTTGATTATACATCTGTCTATCGCGCCTGCCTCAGATTTTGAAAAATTTAAGTTTGAAGTATTTTTAAAAAATTTGAAAAGGTAAAAAGAAGAGGATAAAAAATTTTTTTTTTTTTTTCAAGTTGACGCCATTTCGTGATTTTTTTTTCTTTGATTTGGCGTAATCCGATAGCGACACCCTAGGTACTGAAGAATTTTTTTTAATTTGTGTGTTTTAGATCACTACAAGGAATGATGTCAACCATGGAGCACCGTTTTTTATGTAGCCCCACACCGCCTGCCTGTAATTCCACGATTTTTTTATTTTTTTTTTATTAAATTTTTGTTATACTTTTCCAATATTAATAAAAACTATAAAAAATGGATAGTAAAAATGTTTGTAATTTTTTTTATCTTAGTTTTAAAAATACCTAAAGTTAAGGCGTCTAGACCAGAATACCCCTTAATCTATTTTGATTTCTGACAGGATAAGTGATCAGCCTGCCGCTACCAGTCCTAAGTAGTAGGAATGCTTACCTGCCGTTGCTTAGGAAAAACGGGCTCTTACTACTTGAACCGAGGTCACACCTGTAATTACTTACTCACTGACTCACTGGCCTGACCGGCTCCTTTTCTCAAGCCGTCCGTTCATGGAGATCAATTTTGAGCCTTCAAAAAGTTTTGCAAAAGCCGGAAAAGGTTTCAATCGTTTGGTGACAGATATGAATTACATCTGATAGCATCTCTCATGCAAAAACTCGAATCTCTCGAAGTATTGTTGACGACGGATGTTTAATACACATCAGTGAATTTGATAACAGCATCACTGATTTTGTATGAAAAATGCAAGGCGTATTCATTAGAGGTTTTTGGCACTAGACCAACAACAATGTTCTGTACGTTTAATGGTCAAAGCAAAGTATTGGGAAACTAGAAAACAAATAATGAATTCTTGTTTCATTCTGAGCTAACAGCAACATGGACACGGCGAAAGAAAAAAATAACTCAGCTGATTTACCAACATCAAATTTAATAGATTCGCCTTGGAAAAATGGGAAACGAAATGAAAATTTTTTATTTTGTATTTATTTTTTAATATATTTTTATTTATTTCCTATGAATGCAAAGCAAATAAATGCAAAGCAAAAAAAATTTTTTTTATTTTATTTTTATTTATTTATTTTATTTATTTATTAATTTGTTTATATAAATAGTACATAGTAAGACTAAGGGTCTTTTAATAGTACTTCAACAATATTATAAACAACTGGAATGTTTTTAACATACAAGTTTCTTAATCTAAATTTTACACCAGTTCATTTACGAATCAATCCAATATATTTAACTTAACTATAATAATAAGAAGAAAGGAAGCAATAGGAAAAGAAAAGAAGGATTTAGAGAAGAAAAAAACAAAAGTAGTAATTAGCGAATGTAGAGAAAAATGTAATGCGCTAATTTAATGCAATCAAACACTTTTAAAATAATTATAGACTTGTGCCCTGAAGTTAAATCTGTTAAGTCTAGCCTTCACAGTGTCGGGTAATGAGTTCCACACTTTATTTATTTATTTATTTATTTATTTAACAGACAAATAACTATTACGGCAACAGCCCAGTAACCTTGATCGGAAGGCAGAGATATGGTCATATCTACCAATCCCATATACATACCGCATGGCATTATTAAATACCACATTAAGTTTATGGCAGTATGTGGAGTCAAGTTTGCTGTATACCACCTGAGAGTAAGTAATGAGGGGCATAATTAGCTGGAGAACTAATTTGCGCCTCGATTCCTCTGGCGTGAATGTTGCATAGACTCTCAGCTTACGCAATGTAGCATAAATATTACCCCAAATGCTATTTATACGGTCAGCGCAGGTAAGTTTTGTGTTAAGAATAAACCCCAAATTTTTTACCTTATCCATAAAGGTAAGGGAACTTGTACCTATCCACAATTTAGGGATATTGTCAACATGCACCACACTATTATATATAGGTAAGACATATGACTTTGACGCGTTCAAACATAAAAAGTTATCATTAGCCCATACAGAAATAGCAGACAAATCACTGTTTATTTTGAAACATAAATCTTCAACGAGACCTACGACAAGTACAATTGTATATCATCAGCATACGCGTGGATATTCACATACGGACAAACGGTGAAAACATCATTGACAAAAAGACTGAATAAAAGTGGACCCAGGATAGACCCTTGCGGAACACCAGTGTGTACGTATCTAGATTGAGATGTTAGTTTACTGGTCTTGACCTTCTGCGTTCTGCCACCAAGGTAGCTGGGCATGAGCTTCACTGCACTATCTTTGAAGCCGAAATAGTGTTTAAGCTTCAAACATAATAATTTGTGATTCACTGAGTCAAATGCTTTAGAAAAGTCAATGTGGGAAGTATGCTGATAGGTCTATAGTCACCAGCATAAATAGCATTTGTCTTTTTTGCGACTGGGAAAACTAAAGCCTTTTTCCATACTACTGGGAAACATGAACTAGTCAAGCAATGGTTTATTATGTGGGTAAGAGGTCTTATTATACATTGTATGACTATACGGACGAGATTTAGCGAGATGCCATCATCGCCTACAGCATTAGACTTTATATTGGATAAAGCTTTCAAGACATCTACCTCACTAACTGTCAAAAATTGAAACTGTTCTTTTAGAGTAGCATTAGGTGAGGACGCTTTTAAAATAGGAGCACAATTTGTTTTCTTAAGTTCATCAAGGTCAATCTCACATTCGGAACTTTCCTTGCCATGAATTTTAAATTTTGTTAGGTTGCGCCACAGTTCTCTTGTAAGAAGTGACGGATCAAGTTTTGAGTAACTGTACCAACGTTTCGCTTGTCGTATTATTGCAATGGTTTCATTTCGTATTACCTTGTACCGGCACCAAGAAGTATCCGTCAAGTTTTTTCTCCACTTACCATAAGACTTGATGCACTTTCTAATGGCAGCTCGAACTTTCGAGTTGTACCAAGGACATGAACGATTTAAAACATTTACAGAACGAAGCGGAACATGCATGTTAAATATCGAGGATAGGTTATGGTTGAGGAAGTCAAGTTTATTATCAACAGTACTAAGAAACCAACATTCATTCCAATTTATAGAACCCATGTCTGAATACAGAGAATTAACATTCAACGATTTAAAATCACGATACTCGTAGGTGGCACCTAAATTTGGACGATTCATCACAACATCTAAAGTACAAAATATTAAGTCATTATTTTCTATAAATGCGAAGCAAAATAAAATTTTTTTATTTTCTATTTATTTTTTAATTTATTTTTATTTATTTTCTTTAAATGCGAAGCAAAATTAAATTTTTTTATTTTCTATTTATTTTTCAATCAATTTTTAATTATTAATGATTCCTATAAATATATAAACTAATCTCACTTATTCATTTTTTTATTCGTATACTTTGATATTTAAATGATGAGGCAGAATTGAAATTTTTAACAGGGACTGATGCGTGTGAACACAACACCTTTCCTCTTCGCCAATTCTTGCCACTTTTGGTGAAGCCCCTGCTTTGATGTAGATAGTCAGATGTCCATAAAGAGGTCTTAATTTAGTATTTGTCCCGATGGAAGCAGCTCAAAGTCCTCCATATTCTCCTCCTATTCCACTTCACTATACAGCAAAACCTCCTTAGTCGTTAATTTGAACTTGACTATTGCTTCGGTCATCTCGCCGTGAACTGATGACAATTTATTTTGGTCTGTTGTGTCCATCAACACTAAGTACTATTCACCTACAACATGGGACCACTTCTTTGTGGTTGGTGGCAGGCCCACTGTCGCGAATTCGGGATTCTTCTTAAGGCTTTATACAAATAGTTCGAAGTTTCAAGTTTCCTGAATATATTCTAGACTGACTCGACGATTTTTATAACTTTAAAGATATTTTTACCGCATGACCTAGTAGAGCGGGTCTGACTTTCGACGTACATATTACCAGAAATGAATTATTGAAATCACCTCTTTACTATTACATTATATGTATACTGCATTAGATCTATAAAAAAACAATTATTTACTGTTTAGTCCAACTTTTGACCTTTATCTCAATTTTGGAATGTAATATAGGTACAACTGGTTTTACCAAATGAAAACCTGTCGAACTAATTTTTTTGAAACGCAAAGACTTCTTCAGATCCCTCTATAGTGCAAATGTTTTGATGCATTTATAGATCGTGTGATATGGCTCGTTAAAGACATCTTTATGTGAGATCTTATACTCTATATTTTTTCTTTTCTATCAGAAAAAATTGCATGAGTTGCTATAAGAGCCGCCTTATCAAGTAACGAAAGTATAATTAAAACAAAAGTGCGTGTAGAGTAGTACACATAACAGAAGTGAAACTTTCAAGGCAGACAAAGAAAGAGGGAGGCACCCGAGAGAAAATGTCTCTCTAGAGAGAGAGAGAATGAATATATATCTGAATAAATTCACAACATTTGCAGAGAATACAAATAGACAATATTTACAAAAAACGGGAAAGGGTCGACCGGTGTAGGTAAATGCCGGACGCAAACCGCGGCAACAACGCGCACTACTCCAGCGATTCCAGGACTGCAAGACAATACCAATAAATCCGACGCTGGAATGGATAGCATTTTATAGTACGCACAAGCACTAGCTAGGAAAAGGGAATAAGCACCAAAAAGTAGGCAACAAAAAACAGCGCCGAAAAATTAGGACGGCAAAACGTAGACAGCAAAAATATGTTTCCTACAAGTTTGAACTAAAAAAAAAGCGCCAAGAAGTAGGCAGTGCTATTTCTCACTAGAAATTAGCAACCACAAAGAAAAACTCAGGAAGAATAGCCTAAAGTGTATCTAAGATGTATATAAGGTATAGCTTACTCTCTCTCCTTTTCCTCTACGCTATATCGTTTTTCTCTCTCGCGGAACGAAAATGCCCAAAAGGTTGCATGATTTTCCTTACACAATTAACAACGTGAATATGATACAAATTGGAAGCACAATAAGATTTCTATAAATACAGGCTGCTTCATATAGTACTCTCTATTTAAAAATTCAACAAAATTAACAAAACCCCATTTTTTCGGCCAATTATTGGTTTACTTCAAGAACTAAACATTCCCATTATTCATGGAGCACGAATACAATTTTTGTTGTTGTTGTAGCAGCATAAACATTCCCCATATTTACATACGGGGAATGCTGCTGGAATGAGAGTCCTTGGCCGTATACAAATCCGAGTCGTTTCGGTAACGTAGAACCGACTGTCGTGGAAACGAATACACAAAAAAAAATATATATTTTTGTGGCTTCCTCTTTTGGCTTTGCAGTAGCGCATCTTGTTAACCTAGTTTTCCAAGTCTTATGTGGCAGTTGTTGGCGCTGTCTCACGACTGGATTACTCTATATTCCCCTAAAGGGTCTGAATAGTTAATGGGTTGTTCTCCTCCGTCAATCTGCGGAAAAAATGTTCAAGGCTTCACCTCGCAGCTCTGGAATGCCGAATTAATATCGCCGAAACGGCAGCTAACACTACTACCGAACTTCCTTATTGAGAGGGTACAACCAAAAGAGGTTTAAAAAACACATAACCCTCCCAAAAGGCTAAACAAAGAATACTCATGGACATTCTTATAGGACCCTGCAGACTGCGTAGTCATCTGCACATGATCGGGATTCGGCCTACTGATTTTTGTCGTTTCTGCGAGCAATCCCAAGAGACTCCAATGCACTTTCTTCTTATATGTAGCGCTCTAGCGCGCAGAAGGTTGAGACATCTGTCTTAACTGCAGCCAAAAACAAGGCACAAATGCTCAATCTAACCCAGCTCTAACCTGAGTTTAATAAGAGAACTGGGTCTGGATGAGGTACTGGGATGGGCCGAGGGCACAAAAGTGCATGAGGACGCAGTGCAAACCTGGAAGTAATTTTATTTAATCTACTTATAATCGGCCGCCGTAGCCGAATGGGTTGGTGCGTGATTACCATTCGGAATTCACAGAGAGGTCATTGGTTCGAATCTCGGTGAAAGCAAAATTAATAAAAACATTTTTCTGATAGCGGTCGCCCCTCGGCAGGCAATGGCAAACCTCCGAGTGTATTTCTGCCATGAAAAGGCTCCTCATAAAAATACTGCCGCTCGGAGTCGGCTTGAAACTGTAGGTCCCTCCATTTGTGGAACAACATCAAGACGCACACCACAAATAGGAGGAGGAGCTCGGCCAGACACCTAACAGAAGTGTACGCGCCAATTATTATTTTTTTTCTAATTACTGTACTTGGTACGCATAAAATCGATTGTGGATTAAGCTGCGCGGCATGACACGCCATTCTGCGAAAGCCAATGAACGTCGAAGTCTGTTTCTTCAATTTGCAGAAAAATTCTGAATCATGCCTCTGTAACGCTCACTGTTGACCGGAATGGCGCTTCAAGCCGTATTTTCAAACAAAAATGGGGCACTCTGTAACCAAATAATTGACAATCTCGCACTGCTTTTCCCATTCCCTGATGCCAGTTTTGCTTGTTAACATAGCCGCCGAAAGAAAAATTTACTTCGTCAGAAGAAATATTTTGGACTTATTTTTAATAATCGCACAATAATCGCGCTTCACAAAATTGACTTTGAAAATAAATTTGTAATATCTCTTAACACTGCTCGGGTGCAGAGCTTTCGTTCTGTTGCACGGTGGTGTGAAACTAACATTTTGTCAAGATTTTTCTGCGGACAAAAGCTGCCACTGTGAAAAAACATATAATTAAAACAAAAACTACCATATGCGACACCCCTTATGTATATCGACTGGCGTTTTCATCTTGCATCGGATGAACGTTTTAGGAGTAGGTCAATTCACGCCAAATCAAATGAAAGAAGGCATCAATAGTTGTACTTTAATTTCCTTACAGGGTAGGCTTGGCGTACAGACGTATGCGTGCATATATTTGTAAAATATTCGCACGTTGTAAATTTTATTTCGCAACAGCAAGGTGCCACAAATTGCGTACAACATATTTTACATGGTAAACTAGGGAAATGGCAGCCACATACCAAAGTGTATATATGTAAGCATATTTACGAGCAATCACACAACTAAAGGCATACTAACTCACGATGCATCTAGCTGAAGCCGATGTTAAGTCCGTGTTGCACCTTCTATGCACCACTCAACGAGGCATCGCATTTGTGAATAATCACGGTATGAGAATGATTAACATGCATAAATGTACCAGTTGCAAGTGCAATTAGTATCAATAGCCGGATTACAACAGCAACGATTAGGTTCAAAGTTACGAATTATTAACTCATGAACGCATTCACAATCGAATCAGAATAATTAGAACGACTGCTTCCATTGCCTAATTCTAGGAAATCTTTTCAAACTCGGGTTTCGATGAACCAAATGCAAGCAAATGAAAATTTCTGCAACTTGTTTTGTATTGAGTTTGCTATTTCGTAAAGGGTAAGTATTCATTCGATAGAACACTTTCTGCTTTACAAAACTAAATTAATTTTTTATTAGTTTTGAGGCTTAGAAATGGAGTATTCAAGAGGAAAAAATATACATTTTCGATACCTGCTCTTCTTTGCTTTTCATCGAGGTCAAAAAGCTGCCGAAAAAGTCCGGAGCATTTGCGACGTGTATGGAGTAGGTGTCATAGGCGAGTCTACAGCACAGAGGTATAACTCGATGACTCGTCCCGCAGCAGAAGGCTTTCTGAATTCGATGAAGAACGTCTCAAATCACTTTTGAAAGAGATCGACCACCATACCAGTCGTGAATTTGTCGACAAAAATGAACTGCGATCATAAAACGATTCTTAATCACCTTTATTCAATGCCATTTACCGAAAAATTGGGTTCCTGGGTGCCTCACGAACTCTACGAAAACAACAAAGAACTTTGCCTTCAAATTGCTTCTCCACATCTCGCCCGCCATCGAGTAACATGCGGTCACAAGTAACGCTTTTTGTACCAAAGAGTCACGGGAGATGAGAAAGGAAGCCTATATATGAAGCCAATGAAGCAAAGAAAGGTGTGGGTGGCTCCAGGAGATACGCCAAAGACGAAAATGAAGGCAGATTTTCATCCAAAGATGATCATGATATGTATTTGGTAGGACTGGGAGGGCATGTTGCACTGGAAAATGCTCGAAAAGAATGCCACGGTCAGCAAGGAGCTCTAGATTGCTCAGCTATACTTCGTGAATGAGGCTATTCGACTGAAAAGACCTAATCGATATGATCAAACTATACTCCTTTACGACAACGCCAGGCCCCATGTTGCACAAGTCGTCAAAACCGCACTCCAAGAGATCGAATGGGAGGTCCTCTAGCATTCGCTGTATTCTCCGGACCTTACTAAGACCGATTACCATCCTTTTCGTTCCCTGTCTAACCATATGAAGGGCGTCACCTTCGATAGCAAAGAGGTCCTTTAAAACTGTCACAACAATTTCTGTGATTATTGGCGGATCTGCATCAACAAAGTGGTCGAGAGGTGAAAAGAGGTTGGAAACTGCTACGGCGAATATAAAGCGTGGTTAAATTTCGAGGGCCGATGTTGAATGTAAGCCACACCTAAACGTCCACGACACCGTTGGACTTCTTTCTTTGGGGTTATTTGAATGAAAAGGTATACGTGGATAAGCCAGCAGCAATTCAACAGCTAAAGGATGAGATAATTCGGCACACTAACGGCATAGAACCTCAATTATGCCTCAGCATCCTCGAAAATTTGGACCATCGGATGCAGGTGTCCCGCCATTTGTCATTTGGCCGATATTTTATTCCATGCTTAATTGAGCCATACAAGTATTATCATAATAAAGAGAAATGACGATAATCTTCTAAAAGAATTGTATTTTATTTAAAATCAACACCGGCCCTTAAAACTTAACCACCCTTTATAATTGATTAACTTCCTTATATAATTATTACTTATTGTTTAAATAAAAGTCTTTGATAAAAATGCTACGAACTTATTCTTCTACCCAATATTTACAACCTTTACTGATTCGTGTCAATCTTTGTTTTTTTCTACTTCATTTCCAAACGAATATATATAGGATTTTCCAAACAGAGGTGTTATTTTGATATTAAAAAAAAATTATATTTTTTAATATAAATGATCAGCTGTTTATTTCATAATAAAGACGACGGTATGCCGTCATTAGTGGAGAATAACATCAGGCAAATAACCATCACGACCACGCTTACAGGACAATATCCTTTTCATGAAATTTTCCATAACCGAATTGCAAAGTGGCTGCCCTATATCCTCGATATCCCCACAAATTCCATCTTTGAGGTCTTGAATCGACCCTGGGCTGTTGGCGTAGAGCTTCTCTTTCACGTGGCTCCATAGAAAAAAGTCAAAAGGTGTTAAATCACAAGATCTCGGTGGCCAATTGTGATCACCTCTTCGAGAGATAACACGGTCCTGGAAACTTTTCCTGTAAAAGATCAATGGTGTCGTTGCTTGTGTGGCCGTAGCGCCGTCTTGTTGAAAATAAACGTTGTCCAGATCAAGACCATCCTATTCGGGCCATAAAAAATCGTTAATCATCTTTCGATAGCGCAATCCACTCCCCTGTAACACCTGTTAATGGAAAACCCTTCATAAAACACTGATTCGACCAGTGGCAACGTGGGAATGCGACACATGGACATTGAAAGCGAGTTCAATTAAACAATCTAGAAAGAAGAATCTCTCTCCCTCTTAGTTTCATAGTCTGTGGTGGACCATAGCTTCATCAACCATTCTCCTCCAATTCAATTACGAACGTTCATCGCTTTTAAGTCTGCTTCTACGTCATCAAGCCTTCTCTTTCTTTGTCGACCTCTCTTTTTACCTCCAGTTGGACGCAAAGTAAACACCCCTTCTTGGATTCTTTCGTTGGGCGTTCTTATGATATGGCCAATCCATCTAATCCGCTGCGCTTTAATAAAACGTTTTACATTTTCACCACCAATAAGGTGTTCTATTTCGTTGTTATAACGGGTGCGATACGTGCCGTTTTCAAGCCGAATAGGGCCGTAGATTTTTCTCACTATGGTTCTTTCAAATAGTAATAGCTGGTTTGTATCATTAGCTTTCTGGAAAGAAGAATACTGGGTCCAGTATGAGAAGAACATGGGGTATATCGCATCAGATTTAACAGCGAGATAGAGGAATTCCTACAAAACCAAAACGTTGAGCGGTTTGCCAAATCGCAGCGCATCCAATGGCTAGAGCACGTTCGTAGAATGCAAGATAAAAGAATGCCTCACAAAGTTCTAGATGCGCGCGTGCTCGGTGAAAAGCGAAGAGGATGGCCGCGGAAACGGTGGTTAGGCGACGTTTACGACGACTTCAGAAGAATTTAAGTGACCAACTATCGTAGTCTGGCTATGGTCCGAGGTGCATGGAGAAGAATTGTGGAGAAAGCTAAGGCTCACAATGAGCTGTAATGTTATGAATGATGATGATACAAATAATTTTGACACTTTTAAGTCAAAAGCAAAAAAAAGTATACAGAAGCTGTTGTTTTTGTTTTCCGCCTTAGCTATTTAATGTGTGTTGAAACAACATAAAAATAATTTCACATCACGAAACAAATTTCGATATCACTATTTTATTTTTCATTTCAATTAGATATGGGCATGGCACTTGTTCAACACTAGGCACTCGATTTGAAGAGGAAAGTGTGATAGATGCCGTAATGAATGGAAAAAATTGCTTCTGTTTCATTTCGAGTCCACTTCACCCAGACGAGTTCACCTGACCGACATCGAATTGAACTCGTTCGAACTCTCATTCCTCGTTCTGTAGCAAATTTTGTACTAATGCTCACAATTACTCGTCAAAGCATATTTGTACACTTGCACATACGAGTACATGTGAATGCATTGTATTGGAATTACAGCATCATACGTCTATGCGCGTGTATGTACTCGTACAATGTTTTGGTATGCGCTCGTAAACGCACATTCAATCTGCTTTTGTTTAGAATTTGTCAGGTCATTTAGATTTCTCATTTCACATAAATGCCCGACGCAATCGCTGCTATCGAAGTTAAATTAGAAATCGGTTAGTGTAGACATAAACGTGAAATGCCACTAACCAACTAACGAGTGGTTTGGCGACTGACCACTGGACTGCCTAAGCGTAAGCACAATCGCATGATTGATTAAACCGCTCAATAAAGGGCTGGCGGTTGCGGATTATTGAATATTTCACTTAAACATAATTCAAGATTGGCTGTGACATTAATGAGAGAAATTCAACCGCTGAAATGTGGAATTCGCATGTGGGTACCGCTGCATTCGCTTTGGAAACAGCTGGACAAATTTCAATAAACTTTCTATGTTTAAATAGTCCTAACATTTCAAGCAGAGATCCTGTGGAGGAAAGTATTAGAGAAGTTGTCTGGAATATTGGCAAGTTGGAAAAAAATTAAAGCATCGCAAAGTAAAAATATTTTTTTTCTATTAGAGTTTTGTATTAAATCAAGGCGATAAGTCATGATTCCAAGGATCAAAACAAAAAAAAAAAACATTGGGAAACTTTAAAAAAGACATATCTTTAAAGCAATAAGTTTGTGGAAATTTGAATACAGACAGAATTTGCATTAGGGTTGCCACTTATCCAAAAATTTAAATGAATTTTATGCACTTAAGTTAAATGTTATCAGTATTAAAGAGCACGTCAATAAACAAATACTTTTTTAAATTAGGGTTGCCACCTATTAAAATAAAATTAGAACTCATTATTTAAAATAGTTGAGTAATATATTTAAATACTAAAGCAATTAAACACAGAAGCAATTATTCAATTAGGGTTGCCACCTATTACAAACATTTTAACTAATTATTCAAAGTAGTTAAATAATGCAATTACATATTAAAACACTTGAAAATAGAAACATTTTTTTTTAGAGTTGCCACGATAAAAAAATTAGAAAAATTGTTTAAAATAGTTAAATAATAAATTTAAATATTAAAACTCTTCAACTTAGATATACAATAAATTTTTTTGATTATGGCTGCCACCTATTAAAAAAATTTGAATTAATTATTTAAAGTAGTTAAATAATGCATTTAAATGTTAAAACACCGCATAACAGAAATATTTTTTAAATAATTTTTTAAATTTTTTTAATTACCACCTATTTAAAAACTTATAACTGAATTTCTAAAGTATTTAAATGGTTTATTTAAATGTTAAAGCACTTTAATACACAATTATTTTTTAGGGTTGCCACCTTCAAAAAAAAGTATAAATGAATTTTTAAAGTAGTTAGATTATAAATACTAAAGCAATTTAGTAAACAATTTTTTTCAAATTAGGGTTGCCACCTATAAAAAATTTAATATCAAAACTCTTTAATAAAAAATAAGTTATGGTGCCACCTATTAAAATAAAATTAGAATTAATTATTTAAACAGGTTAAATAATATATTTACATATTAAAACACTTGAACAAAGAAATTTTTTAGGGTTACCACCTACTTATTGTAAAAAATTAGATGTAATTATTTAAAGTATTTGAATATTTTATTTAAATCGAAAAACTCTTCAACGCAGAAATATTTTTAGATTTAGGGTTGCCACCCTAAATGTAAAAACACTTCAACACAGAAATATTTTTTTAAATTAAAGTTGCTAACTATTTGAAAAAAAATTGAATAAATTATACAAAGTAGGTACAAAATATATTGAAGTATTAGTATTATGCTGCCACCTATTTCAAAATACAAAATAATTAAATACATAAATTAATTAAAATATTACAATAAAAGAAATAAACTAAAGGTATGTAAATATACTCTAATCCAAAAATATTTTCAATTAGGATTAAAAAAAATTAAAAATATAAATACTTGGCGTACACTTCCGCCGAGCTCCTCCTCTTATTTGTAAGGTGCGTCTTAAGCCGCCTCCGAACGGGAGATATTTCATGGCAGAATTACACTCAGAGGTTGCCATTGCCTGCCAAGGGGTGACGGTCTTCACAGAGTTTCGAACCTACATCTTCCGGCGACCGCTTAGGATTGCCACACATCTAAAAATGCAGAATTATTTTCACACAGCACTTAAATAATATTAAAAATGAAAGAATTTATGTATCAAGCGGAAACAAATTGGGAAAGTTTTAGCTTGGGTTAAATCAAGTTACCGTGCTCGCCACTTTCCATGAGGGTGTAGAGAAATTGTTACTGCACTGCAGCGACTTAATGGCAGCTTGACTCTCGAAGTAGATACTGATCGGTTGTGCTACCCCAGGCGCACCAGGTACCTAACCCAAAGCGCAGTTTCTTTTATAGCTTAGTTCAACTTGAAAGACACTGCAGCGGTCAGTGATAGGTTCAGTAACCACATTTGAGGTTGATGTTCAAAAAAATTATGTATGCAATAAAGTACCTTTTCCAAGGTTTGCATTTATTTCCTTGTTCCGTTTCGAAAATCCTCTAAATATGCTTATTTCTCCTCTCCGCAAATGACTTAACCCTATAAGAGCGCCCGCAAAATATCTTTGCATAAGTTTAACCGCCAACACCAAAGCATTGTCAACCAGTATACTCCTATACACATCTGCACACGCCCCAAACAGCTTTCGATGCGGCGCCTGCCAAGACAGCTGACAATGCCGCTGTCTCACAGTTGACTACATTTTGCCACCCATAATTTCGGACTAATAAAGAAAACTGAAACTGCAAATTTATTTTTAATCGGTTTAAAAGATCCACATTCCCCTGCACAGTAGACAACCCTACTGTTTATGTGCAAGTGCCCACTCGAATGCTGGCGCCTTGTGCGAAAAATGCACTTGCAAACTATGCGCGCCACAGCAGTTCTTAAGATTACCAAAAGAACGCTACAATTTTCACTGCAAAAACTTTTCAAAAGCTTCGTGGGGGAAACTGAACAGTTTGTGTTGCAAATTTTGTTGGCACTAGTGTGGTTGTTATTGGAGCTCTTATATGTTTTAAGCAACGCCCCGCCAACAATATCGCCTTCATTTAGTTTTTTAATTCATCTACGAAATGAGGGAAAATTAAGACAACGCTTGAGGGAGATAAATGAGCGATTACTCGAGTAGAAATAAGAAGAAGAAATGAAGAAGAGTCGGTGGTACGGCCGTGAGAGGTAATACATACATACAATGCAATGAGATGAGATGAGATGAGATGAGATGCATGAGCACTGTTTCGTTGGCAAAAATAAAATTGGGGGCAGGCATTCTCAAAAACGTGGCAACAGCCAAAGTTAAACTATTCATGGCGAAAGTTTTGTCGGCGGTCGCCTTGGTTGAATGCCAGGCACCTTCTTGGCAGCACAACTCATTTGGCCGTATTGCGCAAGGATATCGTTGCTGACTTGCTGCTGTGTTGCATGTGTAGAAAATTCAAGCATATTTATGCTCAAGTGTATGTACACACATACTTTTCCGTAGTATGAAGATGTGTATGCCTGCTCTTGTTTACATTGCTCCTTACTGTTCTAGCAGCTGCAATGAAAATCCGATCAGCTACTCAAAAAAACTTTTCTCATTACAAAATCGCTTGCGCTACGTACGTACGTACGTATGTATGTGTGCACTGACATGCGAGCCATTGGAAAATTTTCACAAACATACTCAGAAGCATCTTGAATTGAATGGAATAGAATTAATAATTATTTCACTTGGCTTTAATATCGCTTGTGTAACACTGTGCAACATAAAATAAAAAATAATAACAAGGCAGTGAATTCTGGGGGAAAAAATAGAGTGGGTTTATTTTTTTTTTATTTTATTTTATTTTTTTCATTGCGAATGTTAAAATGTCTAATGCATCAAAAGTTGGTATGTCCAAAGACTAAAGTACTTCACCTCGTTTGGAACCGTCGCCAATCCTGGAACCGCTTTCGCATTACTTCAGTGTGGCGTTCCATTTTCCTCATTACGAGTACAAAGTCTGCGCTTGTGTGCCTGCATCCAGGTCCAACTTTTTTATCCTGAGAATTCTTTCCGCGCAGCCACTGATGATTTCCCAACTTTCCGCGCTGGTTAGCATCTTGTCGATTACATTTTCTGTGGCTATATGACCGACTGAAGTTTCCACTGTTCGGCGTTTTTGTTCCCAACGCATGCATTGGAAAAATGTGTGTTCAGCGTCGTGTCTTCGTGTGTTATTCACCGAAGTTCCTGCTGTACTACGTAGCGTCGACTAGCTGTCCATCTGCCTCGTGTTTCGTCACTCTAGCGGTCTTGCCATAGCTTTAGCGTTTCATCCCTTATTTCGCGCGCTGCAGGCTTGCTAACTTCTTCTTCCATCCTCTCGTTCTTAAATGACAACGAATTGTTCCTCTCAAGGGCAAATAAATCTGTCGTCGGGGCTTGGCCACTCTGGCAAAGAACGGCTTTGAGCTGGACCCACAGCTAGTGATAGAGACGATAAGCATTCCTCTAAACGAACTATACACTGCGATTAACTCGACTTGAGCGCAATCGCGGAAACCAATAGTTGATGGTCTCTGGCTACCAACTACAGGGTCTCCAAAGCGCGCTGGCCAAAACTGAATCTGAAAAAGACAAAGACTTTTTGTGTGGATTCAACTGATCACTACAACGGATCACTGCACTATTGGGAGCCAGTAGAATGAGTGTACGTCACAATGACTCTTGCAGGAGCTGTGGATATGTAGAAGAAATTGAGTCGGTACAACACTTTTTGGCGATTATTTCTTCGAAGACCTGGGAAATTTACAAAATGTCTTACTGGAGGGACAAGTTACCTTCTTAAAAATATCTAAGTGGTTTAAGTAGCTTAGTTAGGGGTTGGAAATCAAATGCAAGTATCACAATGGGCTTTGGAGCCACCGAGTCTCTTGTCTTAAACAAGCAACCTGGCTACACTAACCTTGTTGGGTATATTATGTTTTCTGTTTTTTTTTTATAATGCCCAGAAGTTTTCTGTTACATTTAAGTCGGAAGACAAGGCCGAAGGTTCCATAACATACGGATTATTCCATATAAGCCAGGTCTGCACTATCTCCGACTTATAAATAGTTACTAAAACTTGAAGTTTCGTCGTAGACCCAGCTTTTCGGCACTCCCATAAAAATTAAATGAAAACTAAATTACTCACCGCTGGTGCTGCCATGCAAGCCCTAGCTACAGATATTACACCTTCACCAGTGGTCTTTAGGGTCGCACTCAGATTTTCCAGTTTCAACTGTTTATTGGGCTTTAGTCACACACACGATCCTCCAACTGAGCCACATATATTAGTTTGTGTGATAAGAAATACATCACTTTCTGGGTAGATGGCTGTAGCTATCGATGCCTCCAAAAGTAGCGATGAAATAATCTAAAATTTATGCTCGTGGTACATTATGTACATATGGTGACATTTCATCCTAAAAAAAACTATGTAGCTATTTTTTTGTTTCTTCCATTCGGTTGGGAGTTACAGGTTGTTAACCATGGAAATCAACAAAGAGAAAATTCCGTAAATCTTATAGGTTTCCTCCATTAAGGGCGAAAATGTAAGCTGGCCCGCTGAAATTGTGTATAGCTTTTATGGAGCCGATATTTTAGCAGCTGATTACGTGCACGTTTGGTTTCGTCAATGCCGTTCAGCATTTTTGTGTTAAAGGAAATGTCGGTAATGTCGACAAAACCTCAAAAATAAACAAAGATGCTGGTTAGTAATCGTAGCTTAAGTCCGTTGTGACAAGTTCGAACAGAAAACTGTCAAACTTTCTACAAAAACTTGCAAGGAAAGACGTTCGGTTGATGGTCGGCATTATTACAGGACAGAACCCATGGGGTCCGCATATGATCACCATTGAAATCATTGAGAACCCAATGTGTCTGTCGTGCTTGGAGGAGGCGGATAGCACTGAGCACTTTCTCTGTGAGTGTTCTGCCTTTGCTAGAGCACGGCTAAGTGTTTTGGGTTCCGATGTCGTGAGAATGAGTAATATTCGTTCTCTAAAACTTGCCAAAGAATATGGAAAATTCTCACAGGACTAACTATCTCTATCTCTGTTTCTATTCTTTCCTATCTCTTTCTCTGATACTTTTCTCCTTCCCTCCTTGATTATTTACCCCCTTTTCAGAGCTTTAAATACAATGGGCTAAAAAGCCTGAGTGTTTAGGGAGCCACCAAATCTCCCGGTGCTCCTTGGTTCGAACTTTTCAAATTTCAAATTTCAATCGTAGCATCGCTCAGGAGCTGAAGATCGACCATAAAGCAGTCTTAAACAATATGCGCAAAAATAGTATGAAAAAATACCAGAATCCTTTGCTCAAACTTGTTGTTGTGGAAAAAGTTTAATTTTGTCGTACAGTGTAATAGATAGATTCGTGTAATAGATAACTCAACGTGTTTTAAAAAATTGCACATTTAAGAGGAATAATTAATTTTAGGAGCTCAGTAGCTCGTAGTCAATTGCTCTAGTTCGGCTTGATTTACTGAATTGATGCTTCACTACTTAGAGTTACGAATATATAGAGGAGAAATAAGAGCTCAGTCAATATGTTTCAAATCAACCAAATCGGAAAGCGAAATTTATAATTCGCAAGCTTTTGAATCAATGCTCTAGAATCTTCCATTAGTGATGTAACGGCTTGCAAGTTATTCCCGAACTTTTGGTGTTGGTGTCAATAGGTAAACGAAGTCTTGTAGATAATTGGACGCTCAGCAAAGTGGAAAAGTGGCAGCGTGAAAACTGCAAATCTTCGAGTTTCAGGTAAACGGTGAGTAAAAAAAATTTTAAATAAATGAAAGGTAACAGCTCACATGCCTTTAAAAACACATGTAAGTAAAACAAGAAAATTCCAAATCCATCCTTCTACTACGAGTTCTGATTCGATAACAACGCGTTAAAATATAGATCATTGAGCTAAAAACGAAACGATCAAGATCAAACACAGAGCACAGACCGTAATAAGTTTCATTATCTTTGTGTCTGCTTTCTCAAACAGACCTGAGAACCGCTTCAGATAGTAAACGGTTTTCCAAACAGAGGGTGTTATTTTGATATTCAAAGAAAAATACTATTTTTTAATATAAATGACCGGATGTTTATTTCATTTTAAAGAGGAAGGTATGCCGTTAATAGTGGAAAATAACAACAGGCAAATGACCACCAAGCCCACGCTTACAGGACAATATACTTTTCATGAAATTTTCCATAACCGAATTGCAAAGTGGCTGTCCTATGTCCTCGAGGAGGTCTTGGATCGACCCTGGGCTGTTGGCAAGGTCTACGCGTGGCCCCTTTCATGTGGCTCCAAAGAAAAAAGTCACAAGGTGTTAAATCACAAGCTCTCGGTGGCCAATTGTGATCACCTCTTCGAGAGATAAAAAGGTCCGGAAACTTTTCCAGTAAAAGATCAATGGTTTCGTTCCTTGTGTCACGTAGCGCCTTTTTGAAAGTAAACGTTGTCCAGATCAATACCATCCAATTCCGGCCATAAAAAATCGTTAATCATCTCCTTAAGTACGGCTGAAGTAGAAATCACTGAGACCACTCTTACACCACGATAGCGGTCTGTAGTGATGCCATAAGTTGATTATTCTGCTTTGAATAATCAGTTTAATTTAATATTCGTAATCTGATTTAGAGAGCAGGTGTACCAATATATCAAAGATTGTGGCACACAGTGCGTGACAGCAAAAAAGGAGATAAGAGATCACCTCTTTCTCCTATCATTTTCGCAGCTTTGACAGATTTTGTAAAAGGCACGCAAGGACTTTCTGCGAGATTTCCTATTAAGTAGTGCCCAGTGACTGGAAGATCCACCATCGATAAGATATTGACAATACGCCAAGTCTTGGAAAAGACCCATGAAAGGAGAATCGTCACACACCTTCTTTTTGTCGATTTCAAAGCTACATTCGACAGTACGAAGGGAAGTTTTCTATGTGCCGCAATGTCTGAATTTAGTATCCCCTCAAAACTAATACAGTAATGCAAAATTGGCTTGCTCAATAGTACCAGCACTGTCAGAATTGGAAAAGGCCTCTCAGAGCCGTTTGATACCAAACGAGGTTTCAGACAGGGTGACTCGCTGTCATGTGACTTCCTTAACCTGTTGTTGGAGAGCCGCAGAACTTAATCGCTGAGGCACAATTTTTTATAAGAGCGTACAATTGTTGGCGTATGCCGATGATTTTGACATTATCGGTCTTAACAACCGCGCTGTTAGTTCTGCCTTTTCCAAACAAGATAAAGAGGCAAAGCGAATGGGTCTGGTGGTGAACGAGGACAAAACGGAGTCCCTCCTGTCTTCAAACAAACAGTCGGCGCACTCGAATATCGGCACCTATGTCACTGTTGATAGTTATAATTTCGCGATTGGGAAAGACTTCGTTTATTTAGGAACCAGCATTAACACCGGTAAAAATGTCAGCCTTCAAATCCAACGTAGAATCTCTCTTGCCAACAAGTGCTACTTTGGACTAAGTAGGCAATTGAGCAGTGAAGTCCTCTCTCGACGAACAAAACTAATACTCTGTAGGACTCTCATCATGCCCGTCCTATCGTATAACGCTGAAGCTTGGCCGGACAATGTCCGATGAAGCGACGCTTGGAGTGTTTGAGAGAAAGATTCTGTGGGAGTTTTTGGACCCTTGCACGTTGGTGACGGCGAGTATCGCAGGCGATGGAAGAATGAGGTTTACGGCAACATAGAGATAGTGCAGCGAATAAAGATCCTGCAGCTCCGTTGGCTGGGTCTTGTCATCTGAATAAGTGTAAGCACTCCGGCTCTGAAAGTATTCGATGCGGTAACATCTGGTGGTAGCAGAGGAAGAAGAAGGCCTCCTCTGCGTTGGAAAGATCAGGTTGAGAAGGACTTGGCTTCACTTGGTGTGTTCAACTGGCGCCGGTTAGCACGAGAACGAAACGACTGGCGCGTTCTGTTAAACTCGCCCAAAACCCCGTAAGCGGTTACCGGGCCAATTAGGAAAAAGAAGTGCCCTAGGAGCACTCCGCCGATAGTAGATATTTTCTCCCTTTGGAAGAGTACTTACCTAGAGTTTATTTCCATTCGAGTTTGGGTCAGTTTTGCCTTGAGATACAGCTAACAGTACATTGTTCCCAAGCCCTTAAATGAGATCTCAGTAGCCTAAAGAAATTTCTGAATACCGTTAGCTGGAAAACTGAAGACAATGTGGAAGAAGACACAAAATACTTAGAATGCAGACGAGGAAAATTTTTCATAACCAAAGGCGGGGATGAGTTTGAGAGTGATTAGGGATATAGGAAATAAAAAGTAATGTGATTAAAGTTGTGAGTTGCTGCTCGTACTGAGTAGTGGCTCTGTACTTTAATTTTAATTGGATTTCCATTGGCGATAGCCACACTGCGGACTCTAAATTTTTCGCGACAGGTTTAATTTCGTGGAGCTGTTTTAAAAAATGTCCTTTGCGGAAAAGCACACTTAAGTGAAACATTAACTATTCCACATTCTAAATCGAACTTTGTGAGAAAAAGGTTTTGATCGTACCCTTGGTTGGTGACACTTCAGTATTTTGTCTCCATGTTGCCCCCAATTCGTTCATCATAAACTATTTGCTTATAAGTAAAACCTACAATTGGCGGCTAGGCGCTTGAGATTCCTTAGCGTGCCCTTTGGGGATGACTTGAAGAAAATCTCCAGCCTAGATCCGTTTTCTCTCCTCCACTACATCATCAGCAATGGATGGCTGTAGACGGTTTTTCTCTTGCACAAGTAGTGGTCAACATTATGGTATCAAAACGGCACGTAAGTCCTACTTGTAGCGTACCTGCGGTACTCTTGCCATCTTACCTACCTACCTAAACCCTACAATTTGTTTACTATCTACATTTTTTTGCCCGCTACTGTACTAGTAAGCGTTCGCATACATACTTACATACATATTTATTTATTTACAAATATTCGCCGTGATGCCAACAGGAGCTTAGCATTCAGTAAAAATGAGTTGAGTGCCAAAATGAGCCACAGGCTGTGCAACATTACATCCGCTGCCAGTAAGCCATTTCCCGTTGCTACAGCAGAAAACCAAGTATCCTAAGTATATTTACAGCAGCAGAAGTTTAATATTGCACCATCATGCAGGTGAGCAATCGTGGGAGAAATTTGTATTTTAATATTGCTTACAGCCCGCTAGCAAGCAGAAGCTCCACGTAATCGTCAGTAAGGAAAAATATGAAGCTTAAGATTCTGTGAAGCGAAAAATTATATACTTTTACATATTTATTTTTATGTGCACATACGTAGATACTTCCTCCCAGGATGTCAGAGATCAGAACCTATAAGCCAATGGAAACCCGCACAGCGAAGGAGGAAGGCCATGTGAAATGCGAAAGCTAAGTGGGTGGCAAAATCATTGGCGGCAAGAATTTGATTAGGAAGCTTTGCAAATGCGACGAAGATTATACATTTAAATGTGGTATGTAAATATGTGTGGTTGAAGTTTATTAAGGAGGATATTTCAAATCAACTGCAACAGCAATTCTGGCAAAACATTAAACACACACGCACACATGCAAGTGCGATTACGGGTATGCGAGAGAAACTGTCAAGAATACACCGCTAATATTGTTTATATTATATATGCATGTACCCGAATGTATGTATGTATGTTTGTATATACATGTGAATGTGTACATTACATTTTTACCAACCTACCTTCGGCTCAATAACGCACATTTCAGCCATCTACCACCAAACTTCGAAGGTTTATATTGAAACCTGGAATATACAAATTGCTCGCTGTGAGCACAAATTGACAGGCGATGAATTCTGCTCCTGCCATATATTCACGTGTAGTCGCTGTATATGTGTATGCGTGCAAATGAATGCATAGATGTGGTGGAGTCACATTGCGTTGAGAATTCGGTGCTCGTCGCCACAGTCAATGCCACCGAACGCCAACAAACAAGCAGTTGTGGTATTTAAACTTTGCAGTCATATAAAATTGTGAAAAAAGTGAGTGTGGAAAGCCAGTTGTAAGGCAAGCGCATAAATTTGCAACACATAATGCCAACTCATTGCTGCGGCTGTAAGGCTGCCAAGTATATATTAAGCTTGCAGATACAACGGAATTATGATACAAATTACAGGGCATAAATTGAGTCACACGCATTGCACAGCGAACCAAATTAACTCAGTTGAATCTCAGGCTTACACGCGGAACTTGTAAACATCGACCTTTTAATTGAGAGTTTCTTATCATCGCTAGCAACAGTATTTGAAGCGCATGCGATAAATATCCAATTGTGGCTCTGCTGTTCTTGCTACGAATTCCCCGGTTCAGGATTCGCATTCATACTCCAGCAGCGAATATCTGCAAATATATCTATCTGCTAGTTTCAGTAATCACTTTATTTCGAATAGGTGTAGAATTAGCCCAGATTTCCTAGTCAAATGATAGGAGTGCTACCTTTGATAGCATACAGCTACTGCTTAGCCTATGGACATGCCAATGATGCACGTTTATAGAGCGCACCGCCTGATACAAGACAGACGTTCGTTGTGGCCACCACTAGCCTGTGGGCTAGATTTTATTATTATTATTATTAGAAGACCATTACGCACTGCGACCAGAGCTGATCTATTGTGAAAGGCCTATTTTTGTAACCCTAGAGTTTTAGGCTTTTTTTAAATTTTAGTACAATTTTGGGTTTGTTGTTCCAAAGATTGCATGGAGATACTACGATACCACCAAGGTGATGAAGTATCTGTCTACCCAACGCATGACATTCACAAAGCGCAAGTTCTGAGCTTTCTATGTCCATTTCGCAAAAGCGGCAGACATTGGTATCAGATAGACCAATATTATTTAGATGATACCTCAGGCTGCAGTGACCTATAAGGTATCCTGTTAAAAGACTCAGATCTACTCTGCTTAGTGAGAGAAGCTTGTCAGATATTCCTTTGTTGGGACTTAGTTAGAAATAGTTTGGCTTGACGCTGACCGGCACAGTTTAGGCAGTGTGCAGCAAATTTTCTTTCTTCGCATTTCCTAAGGAAATCATTAATGTGGCCTTTTGTGAGTCCACAGAAAGGATAAGAACCAGTAAGTTGCATATTTGTCCCTTGTTTTGCAAGGTCATCAGCCATTTCATTTCCCTCATGTCCTTCATGTATCGGAATCCAGCTTAGTGTTACTATGTTGAGGTTTCCTAACGTGTTGAGAAGGTTTAGGCAATCATTTACCAATTTAGAGGTGATAGTTGTTGATAGAAGGGCTTTTAGAGCCGCTTGGCTATCTGAAAGTATGTAGATGTGAGTACTTCTCATTTTCCTGCTAAGGCATTCTCTCACACATATTTCAATGGCATGTATTTCTGCCTGGAATATTGTTGGGTAGAGTCCCATCGGAATCGATTTTTTGAATTTAGGCCCATTGATTTTAATGCACCAGATTTTGCGAAGAGTGCTCCGAGCTGGGAAACGTCCTCGATGTCGTCCGAACGCCAGATAGCCTGGTAATGCAAACGGCCAAACTTGAAAGAGAAATGGGAAGCAGTAAAAAAGTTTGCAGCAAGAATTGTAACAAAACTCCGAAACTAAGAATGAGAGCACAAAGCGGAAGCAAGGCGAATGCGACTGAGCTAGAACCTCCAAGCGAGATGCGTCATCCAGATTTCCTGTGGGGATGACTTTATTTACGAACAGATGACAGGCATGAATGCCTGAGATATGCCTCAAAACAAAACCTAATAGACAAGAAGTGGATATCGAGCAATAGTATTGCAACTTTCTTATACCGCCTCGGTCACAAAATAGTTGTGGAGGCTATTGAGAGCGTGTAACCTCCATACGCAACCGTAAGAGGAACTTGGACACAGATAATTGGTGTGGACACAGATACTTGATACACGGTTCCACCTTGATAATATGTTTTTAATAGTCCCAGGGTGGAATCAGCCGAGAGAGAGGAATGCTATAGTGTTAATGGTAGCATGCCCCACATACCACTGGTGTGACGGCACTTTGATGATGTCTCCGACATTTTCAATTTTAACCTCCTCTGACACAAAGAAAAGCAAAAGCGAACCTGTGGGCAGACACTACTCACTGTCGTGCGGCAGCTAAAAGCTAGAGTAAAAGCCACGCTGCAATCCACTGCAGATTTGGATCTGATCAAGGATCAATAAGTCAGAAGTAAAATATCGAAACCCACTTGACTACACCACTATTTGGCATTACTGTTTATAGCCAAGTGGCTGACACAGCCGCATGGTTTAATGCGCAACTACCATTCTGTAGTGCACAGGTTCGAAACGCTGGGCACGTAACACCACATGAAAAAAAACGTTTTTTCTAATGGCGGTCGCTCCTCTAGTACCTACGCTCATCTTGTTCTCGATTTTTCTCTTGCTCTGGGGTTAAATGCCCTGGCTTCTACAATTTTTTTCTGCGCCCTCGTATCGTCTTTGTCCATTCTTGTTATAGCCATCTTAACCGGTGCTTTTTGATTGCCTCAAACATTTTTCTAAGTATTTTTCGTCGACGGTTTACAGTTTTGCTTTCTCTGCCTCAGTTAGCGTCCACAATTCAGCTCCATAGCATACAACTGGTCTAATGATGGTTTTGTACAAACTCAATTTGCATTGTCTGTTTGGTAGTTTCGGTGTGAAGAGCTTCGTTAGTGACGCATACGCTCTGTTAGCTGCTTGAATTTTCTCATCGATGGTGCGGCTTTTTGAGTTGTCTCTACTCAGTGTGACGCCTAAGTTGGTAAAGGATTCTACTATTTTAAAATAAAAATCGCCAATTTTCAGTTTGTCTGATGTTGGCTTATTTTGTCTGGACAACATCATACATTTCGTCTTATCTTCGTTGAGTAGGGTGGATAGGGCGTGGATGTTTTGCTGACAATGTCTATGGCATACGCATATGCGAATAATTGATTAGCTCTGTTTAATATATATCCGGTCGTTTTTGTATCACCTACTTCATCGATGGAACAGGATAGCATCGTTGATGAGAGCGCATCGCCTTGTCTTACTCTATTCTGAAGGATTCAAATTCATTGTCTTGTATAATCGCATTTACCGTTTTTTTCAGAGCCATAATCACGATTCTGCGTCTAGTATTTGTTGTTTTGTGCGCGATTGCTTACAAGGATGGTCTAGAGCTGCGTTGGTGTTCGCATATAGTATTGTAATATCCGCAAAAGCTCTAATCTCACCAGCATTTGATCCACCTTTCTACTAGCTCCTGTTCCTCCGTAAGTGAATATCCATTTTTGTTCCTGCATATATTTGCCCCCGGTCGAAATCCGCGCTTTTCTGTCTAAGGTTAGGTTAGGTTAGCCTGGTTGGCAATAAGCCACGTACATACCTTTTGGTCCCTAGCGCTACCAGATGGAGTCCGACCTCTATGAATACCTAAAGTAGACATCATGTAGGATGTCAGCGCTTTTGGCGAATCTAAGTAGAGCTGGGAGCTCCGTTTTTGCGACGTCCTCCAGACCCTCAAACAGTGGGACTCCAAGGCATTTTAAACGCGATTTTAATAATGCCGGACAAACGCACAGAAGATGTTCATAAGTTTCCTCAAAATTATCTTTACATTTCCTGCATTTGTCCATGTTAGCAATCCCTATCTTGTACGCATGCGCACCCAATAGATTATGGCCTGTTAGCATACCTATGATAGTTCTACAGTCCTTTCGCGAGGGCATAAGGAAGAATTGAGTCAGTTTTTTGTCGTTAGTTCTACACATGACTTTTTCTGTTTTGCATGTGGTCGGATTAGTCCACCTAGCTTCCACTCGCCTTTTCATGTGGTCGTCCATTTCATTGTATATTGTGTTTAGCGGCTTTGGTATGTCGTTCTCTTGCTCAAAAGGTAGTCTAACAGCACTTTTTGCTATCTCATCTACTGTTTCGTTCCCCATAATGCCTTTGTGAGCAGGTACCCAGTAGATATGCAGCCTGCTGTTTGCGGCTAACCTTTCTATGGCCTCCCTGCTCCGTCGAATATTTTTGGACTGTCCACGTACCTATATATTAATTGTTGAGTTCTTTCTTTTTCTAGCGTTGCTAGCTCCGCGGATTTATCCACAGCAAAAACTTCCGCTTGGAAAATTCTGCTGTGGTCTGGCAGGTTGATAGGCTTCTTATCCCTAGTTTTGAGCAGTAAATATCAGCTCCCAATCCGTCTAAAGTTTTAGAGCCGTCTGTATAGATGTGAGAAGTTCTATGGCAAGGCTGCTGTGTCATCCTTCCTCTTCAATTGTAGTGCGAAACCTTCTCTCCCAATTAAAGTAAGGAGTCATGTAGTCTGTGCAACTTGAGCTCCACTTTGCTATTGAGCTGTGACCGAAGGTTCTGCAGGTGAATACCCCAGCAGCCACTAACCTCCTCTCTGATTTCGCTGCCAGGTTTTCCGCCATAAGGTCAATAGATGGCATGCTGAGTATCATTTCCAGTGCCGCCATTGGAGTGGTTTTCATCGCTTCTGTTATGCACAGAGCAGCGAGTCGTTGAATCCTTTCCAGTGGCATTAAGTATGTCAGTTTTCTTGTCGCAGTTCACCATACTAAGGCCCCATGCAGCAAAATTGGTCTAACTACTTGTCTATCTTCGGGAGGTTCCACGTCGGGACCTTGTACTTCCTGGTAAAAAGTACCATGCCCATTTGTGTATCATTTTAAGTGTGTTGTTCATCACATTACTGATGGTGTCCAGGTACTTTCCCGTAACTACTAATCTATGTCATCGGCATATGCCACTAGTTTTGGTGCCCCTCCGCCAAGTTGCTTGAGCATTTCATTTGCTACAAGTAACTTCTAAACTTTGCTGTAAAATTTAATAGTTTGCTTGTCACTGAAATTTACAAGGTGAATCTATTAAAAGTGGTGTTGGTAAATCAGCTGACTTATTTTTTTTTCCTTCGCCGTGTTCACGTGGCTGTCAGCCCAGAAAGAAACAAAGCGAATTCATTCTTTGTTTTCTACTTTGCCAATATTTTGCTTTGAGAATCAAACGTACAAAACGCCTTGGAAATTTAGAAACAAATTTTTTATCTCATTTTTCTTGTTCGTGTTTTCTTTCTTTGGCACATTTTCGTTACTACGCGCCTTTTTTCGATGTATGTTTTTCCAGCGGCTCGAATTTCCTTAGCAGGCATTTCTTCCTTACCTAATTTTTTAAGTCAATCATCTCCTTTCATTTTTTGTCGAACTATTCTGAGTTTTTATTCTCGATTTCGCATCCAAGTATAGATTCCGCTACGGTTGTGAATGAGTTCTTTGAGGTTTTTCTTTCCTCTCTTATGTACTGATGAATGTTTTTTATCTTCTTAATTCTTTGTCAATTTACGCATGGAATGAAATTTTTACCTCGAGTTCCGATTAGTGATGATCTTTGATGTTGTCAAGATGTTTGATTACATATATATAAATATATATATATATATACTGTCACTACTGGGATATACTGGGGATAGGCTACCCAATAGGGGCGCACGATAAGCGAATCGACTTCTCCTCAACGCGGCTTTTGCAGACATGAGTTGGAGGTGGAGAGCACCAAACATTGTTCCAGTCAGTATATTAAAGAAATTTTTTAATGGTTAACGATCATGCACTCAATGGATACTCAGAATTTTTAGTGTTCCGTTATTAACAGTGATTTCAGCGCTTGAAGAAGTAAAATTGGTTTTGCATCTGAACGGGCGGTTTAACCCTAGCACATGTCTCTGGGCTCTATGTAGAATGGCGTACGGTGACCTAATTTAAGCTTCCCGCTCAAAAGTGACAGAAGACGGAGGGGGTATTTTGTACATAAGAAAGACCAGGTGGAATAGGACTCAATTGGTCCAGTCCATCAGCTTAATCGTGAAAGAATAATAGACCGTGAGCTCAAGTAATATAGACAATAATATCTTTTTTTTTCAAAAAAGTAAGAGTAGTTTTTTTCCTAGTTTAGTAAACTTTTTTCTGCTTCAAAAACATCTCTCATCTGCGTACTTTGAAGCTGTGAATTTGTCGCAAGCCCTATATTTTTCCTCTATCATTCAACCTGCGAGTGGCTGTTAATGACTGGCAGCCATGCGACAGAAGAGCAGCAGCTATACAAACACAGCCAAGTGCACGACTAAAAGATTAAAGACTAAATTCAGCCAAGCGTGTTAGGGCTGGCATCAACACCAACAACAAGCAACAAGCGGCGTTGTGACAAGCAACAGGCAACAGACAACTGACACTAACTGGCTACCAGGTGCCATTACATCGACCGTACAGCTTGTGGCAGTTAAACCGACACGTAGCATGAGTAAAGTGACTAGGCTAATAACAACAACAACAGCGGCCAGAGTGTTAATATTTTTATGCCTAACCTAGGCTCGGCCGCACTTTACACTTCTGGTAGCCACTGCTACTCACTCGGATGGTTGGTGACGGAGAAGCAGAAATGGTGAAACGAGAAATGAAGAGATGGAGATAAAATGGCTGCCAGGCCAAGCCTGCGAATGCTTACACCTACGTGCGTGTGTATCTCGGTGTTAATATATGTGTGCATTGTGTGTATGTATGCAGGTATCTTATTGAGCGGCGTAAGTCTGGCAAGCGGGCAAAAATATTTAAAAGCAGTGTTCGTGTAGTTAGCTGCTGTTGTCACGGCCGCATCACCTGGGCACCGAAAATTGCTTTTCTAGTTAATTAATAGTTGATCAATAATTTACAGCATAGTTATAGGCTTTTTAATTAAAGAGGTTATGAAAATTGCGTTTGACATACGTCCCTGTGCTCGGCATCGATTTAACGTCCGGCTTTTAGTGCCCTAAGCCTTGGGCAGGCGAGCGTGAAATTGTAAAACTTTACGAAAGGTTACAGTGCGCTGATAATGTGTTGATGTGGATAACAGAGAAAAAATAACATAGGTATAACATACACTGCGTTAAATAAATATAGCACCAGGACTTATTAGAAGTTTTGATAATTTATTTCAAGCTCATTTAATTGGATTAATTTTTTTATTTTTTATTTTTCAAGTTCCTGATTTTTAAGTTCATATTTTTTCACGGTCGTCCAAAAACTTTGAACAAATTTTAAAAAAAAATTCAACAAATTTTCATCAAAATTTCACACTTTTTAATTATTTTCAAAAAATTCAACAACTTTTCTTCAAAATTTTTAGAAAAATTTGGAGTATGCAGTTTTGTAGCCCATTAAATGTTGCTCAAGGTATGTCAAGTTCAGGTTTGCACATTTTTCCATATAAGAAATGTTCGATATTTTTTTTCCATGGAAAAAAGCAGTTAACATGTCAGTAAAAAAATTTAATATTGCACTTTATTATAACAAAATTCAATGGGTTATATTTGATATGGTGATTAAAAGTGTAAGGTTTCGATTAAATTTAAATTTTTTTTTTTTAATTTTTTTTTTTTGTGTGCTTCCGACCAGAAAATTTTCTAGAAACTCTGATTTAACAACAAATTTTGAAACTTGGACTAAGATGGTTTATGTAGGATAGTATTTTTATAAAAAAACAAAGAAGTTTTTAGTTTTTTTTTTGTTTTTTGGTTTTCCGACCAGACATTTTTCTAGTGTATGATTTTTGTTAGTATTTTTTGTGATGGCGTCGCTGGACGAACGAGAATGGAGAGTAAAATTTCAAGATCATGCAACGTTTTGGGCATTTTCGTTACGCGTGAGAGAAAAACGATATAACGTAGAGGAAACGGAAAGAGAGAGAGGCTATACCTTACATATATCTTAGATACACTTTAGGCAATTTTTCCTAAGTTTTTCCTTGTGGTTGTTAATTTCTAGTGACAAATAACACTGCCTCTTTTTTGGCGCTTGTTTGTTGGTTCACACTTGTAGGAAATATATTTTTCGTGCCTACTTTTTGACGTTATATTTCCTTGGTGCCTTCTGTTTGGGGTATTTTTGGTCCCAATTTTTTTTTGGTTTTTTTGTTGCCTACTTTTTGGCGCTTATTTCCATTTCCTGGCTAGTGCTTGTGCGTACTATAAAGTGCTATCCATTCCGGCATCGGATTTATTGCTATTGCCTTGCGGTAATTTGTGCCATTCCTGCAGTCCTGGAATCGCTGCGTTTGTGCGGGTGATAAACGCTCGGAGTAGTGCGCGTTGTTGCCATGGCTTGTGTCCGGCGTTTACCTACACCGGTGACCCATATCCGTTTTTTGTAAATTTTGTCTATTTCTATTCTCTGCAAATGGTGTGAATTTATTTAGATATATATTCTTTCTCTCCCTCCCTCCCTCTCTCCCTCTCTCTCTCTCTCTCTCTCTCTCTCTCTCTCTGGTCTCTCCTTCTTTCCTTGTCTGTCTTGAAAGTTTCACATCTGTTATGTGTACTACGCTACACGTACTATTTTTTTAAATTTGAACAAATTTCGGAGCGTCAATTTAATGGTTTTTGGTATGAGAATGAAATATACTTTTATAAAAAATACTAAAACAAAAACAGATTTTATCAAAACTTGCCCATAAGTCTCTGTGACGTAGTTATTTGACGCAGAGTATAACAAAAATGTCAAAAATGGATGTAAAATAAAAGTATGAGTGCCTGCCACGCTCGCACGAGCTGATGTACAGTTATATATATGAGACCTCTGTTTCGTCGGTAAGCGCATTGCAATGGCTTAATTACAGTTGTTGTTGCTGTTGTGGTATTTCCTATTTAATATTAACTAACTAGCGTGTAAGTAGTTTACGGAGCGGCAGTTTGAGGAAATTGAAAATTTTACACCGCATTGCGACATAAAATTTTGCCATTTTCAATTTACCAAACTGCTCGCACACCAACTTGCCAATTTGAACTTTGACCTGCGGTTATGCACATTGAAGGGGCCTCTGTTTTCTACCTTTGGTTGAACTTAATTAACATCATAATTTGTTATTAATTTACTAGCAAATTATCAGTTAATTGCCAAATGCAGTGCCGAAACAAATTTCCATGGGAAATACGCCTAAAATTATGCAGCGAATGTGCGTTGGTGTGCGTGGTGGCACTAAACCAATATTCGGATGTTTGTGCACACACAATGGGAAATAAATTTAGTTTCAAATTAAATAATAAACCGCAACTTAACTTCTGTAAAATGTATCTTGTTTTCCTTTAAAGGAGTTAAAGAACCCACCGGTTTAGGAAATCTTAGTGTGTTGTCAAATGAATGAATGTGAAAAGATATATTAAACGAAATGCATTTTTTAGATTTCCCTCATATTCTCCTTTCATTTGCTAACCATATATCAGAAATCAATATTCAGACCCCAGATGAGGTACTTAAGCGAAAACATATATAGCGGTACTTTGCCTTCTAGAGAGTTGTGAAAAAATCCAGAATCCCTTTTTACGATATTGGATAACAAGTTCCTTCTGAAGGATGCACCCAAAGCTGAATGGCAGTTGGAGTAAAACTTGAAGTTCTCTACGTACTGGGTATCCTGATCGAAGGTTTTTCACACTGGGTTCTCGGAATAGACAATGCGGTAGAAAGAATGACTGAGCAGAAGTGGCGCGGATGCGGGATGAAAATATAGAAAAATGATCAGGCTATACTAAAGACCCCGAAAAATTACAATAGCTCCTCAAAACCTATCTGGCAACGTAATCTGAAGCTAACTTCCGGCGCATAGCAAAGCAAATTGGATTTTTTATCGACTAGAACCACGGGGCTGGGGTTCAAGCTAACAAACAATGAATTGACGAACAGTGAGTTTCTGGGTCACCCAATTGTCATTGATCACTCAACTGGAATCTCATTTACAAATGACAAACTGTCTGCGATGCAACCTCCCAACACCTGAGAAACAATAAAGTACTTTCGACAAAGTCGAATAGGGCTATGGCGGTACTCGAGTTATCAAGTAGTGAAGACTACGATTGCTTTTGGATTAATCTCAATACATGAATCCCACATATGACTACTAATACAAGTGCATCATTGAAAACCCTGAAAGTGTCTTTTCATCTAATTGGCTGACGGCCTATTGCAACCCTTTCAGATAAAAATGTGTCATATTTCACTTGGTTTTGGTGAGAACACTTATAATACGCAAATATTACTCACCAGTCGATTATCTGCTTGAAAAAGTTGCTTTTGTTTGCAATAATTTCTTGGTAAATACTGCGAACGAAAAAAGTTCACAGGCACTTAGAGTTTAGAGTAGCTTATAATTTTCACGGCTGCAGATGGACAAAACTGATGTTCCCTGTCATGTCCGATCGACTGTCGCAGTTTCTCCTGTCACTAAGCAGAGGGGACTGTAGGAGGCTGGTGGGACTGATGACGGGCCACTTTCTATGGACAAAGCACATGGAAAAGGTGGGAATCTCAGACACTACACTTTACCCAGCATGTGGAGAGGAGGATGAGACGGCGGCACTTTCTGTGCGTCTGTCCCGCCTTTGCTCGGATCAGGCTTGAGTCCTTTGGCACTTATGTGTTAAGAAGCGACCACCTTGGCTCCTTGGCACCACTCATACACAGATTTCTTCGGATGTCGAGTAGGTTTAAAGAAAATTAAAAAGCGAATCCGAGCGCAGTACAATGGATTTAATTGTGTCTGACTGCTGCACTGGCTAGTCATTTCCGACAAAAAAAAAATAAAAATATGAGCTTAGCACATCTCTGAAAGTTTTGGGTAATTTGTCACTAAAATACCAGCAAATTAAATTGCGAGGAAAATTTTATAATCGACCTTCACAATATAGTCTCATCCTAGCTCTACCAAATACAACGTTGCTCCTACCGTTCGAGGAATCCCTGGTAATCCTCCGAAGTTAGGCCGTTCAAATTCCTTTACCTCTTTTATGCCACTTTGATGAGTTCCCTTGAGCTGCGACTTGGCTTTCGAAAATTAGAAAAAAAACAGAAGAAGCGATAACAGGCCAACAAAAATAATGTTGGAGAAAGAAGCCGGTGTTGTCATGCTGCAAAATTCAATAATTTTTGCCAGTTTCGGGTCACACATAGAACATGCGTTTCCGCAGCCACTTCAGGATATTAACGTGGACCTGTCTAGGCATTGTATATATGTGTATCTGGCTGGAATATATTTATAATAATTCGGTCGTCGTAGCCAAATGAGCTCGTGCGTAACTACTATTCGGAATTCAGAGAGAAAAGAGGTTCGAATCTCGGTGAAAGACCAAAATTAATTAAAAGAAGAAGTTTGTTTCTAATAGCAGTCGCCCTCGGCAGGCAATGGCAAACCTCCGAGTGTATTTCTGACATGAAAAAACTCCTCATAAAAAATACCTCCCGTTCGGAGTCAGCTTGAAACTGTAGGTTCCTCCATTTGTGGAACAACATTAGGGCGTACGCCACTAATAGGAGGAGGAAAAACACCTACAAAACGGGTGTAATAATGACTTTCCTTCTCTTTACCTTCCACTGCTGACTTAGTTTACGGATCTCGAAAGCAGTGCTATTGCCGATGCAATATTGTTCCATGCGCATCGATTCCTTTTTCCATTATTCTCTTATTATCTGACTTGAGCTTCTGCTAAAGTTGGTCTTAAATTTCTCCAATTCAACGACTCGTGATTGAGCCTAGCTTATTTTTTTTTCAAGAGTTTCAATGCGGCAGTCAGTGTTCGTTCTAACTCAACTGCATTTGCTTAAAGTATAACATCTTAGAAATATTGTGTTAAAATTTGAAGTAAACCCAACAAATACTTTTCGAGTTATTTATGAATTAACAAAAGGCGCTCGGGCGCTCCGGAGCTCGGGAGCTCGATAGCAAAACTTTAAATGTGTTTTTCTAAAAACTATGTTTTTTGAACTGGTGATCACTGTAGCTTAAGAACTGCTTGGAAGATTTCAATAAAATGTATACTGCTTCTGGAAAACATAAACACCTTGTGCCTGATCGAAGGATTTTTTTGTTTTAATTTCGGTTTTTTTTTGTAACAATTAATTGTCGGTTTTTTTCATGAAAATCTGATATATATGTCGTGAGACCGCCCTATTGTTAATTTTGAAAATAAAACAAAGCTTCGATCAGGCACGAGATTATCTATTAATAAAACATTTTTTCTTGTCAGATTTTTTGGTATTGCCTTGCGGTAATTTGTGCCGTTGCTGCGGTCCTGGAATCGCTGCGTTTGAGCGGGTGATAAACGCTCGGAGTAGTGCGCGTTGTTGCCACGGTTTGCGTCCGGCGTTTACCTACACCGGCGACCCTTCTCCGTTTTTTGTAAATTTTGTCTATTTGTATTCTCTGCAAATGTTGTGAATTTATTTAGATACATATTTCTTCTCTCTCTCTCTCTCTCTCTCTCAGTACCTCTCGGGTCTCTCCCTATTTCTTGGTCTGCCTTGAAAGTTTCACTTCTGATATGTGTACTACGCTACACGCACTTTTTTAAAATTTTTTTGTTTTTGTGCTTTCACGACCAGAAATGTTTCTGAAAACTCTGATTTAACAAAAAATTTTGAAACTCGGACTTAGATGGTGTACGCAGGACAGTGGAATATATTTTCATAAAAAAAAACACAGAAGTTTTAAAGTTTAAATTTTTCTATAACATCTGATCTAAAAATATGATATAATATTTTTGTTAATTATAATTATATCTTTGTTGTTAATTTTTTTTCTGGCATATTTTGTATTATTGAATTACAGCTCATTGCCTAAAACAAAAACCATTTAAACCCAATTTTCCACTAAAATTACACTAAATTTGTATCACAATTCGGATTTTAATTATTGGGAGGTTGAATTAGTTTTAAAGGTTTTTTTCGAAGATTTGGGGCTTTATTGTGAAAAAACGGTACAAAATATTTTATTCGAAGTATTGGCCATCGCTAGCTACAACTTTCGCCCATCTTTCGGGCAAATTCCGGATGCCGTTTCTCCAAAATTCTGGCCGCTGCTTGGCTATTTATGACTCAACCCATATTTTGGTAGCCTCGTACGAGGAGAACCGCTGGTCCGCCAAATCGAGACTCATATGCCGGAACAAATGATAATCGGAGGGAGCTTTTTCTGGACTATACGGCGGGTGGGGTAACACTTCCCAGCCAAGCGTTCCAAGGTATTTTTTGACAGGTTGAGCAACATGCGGCCGAGCGTTGTCATGTTGCAAAATAACCTTGTCGTGCCTTTTTACCGTTTCCGGCCGTTTTTCTTTCAATGCCCGGCTTAAACGCATCAATTGCAGTCGGTAACGATCCCCCGTGATTGTTTCGCCCGGTTGGAGCAGCTCAAAATATACAACGCCGACCTGATCCCACCAAATGCAGAGCATGATTTTCTTGCCGTGAATATTCTGCTTGGCCGTCGACGTTGATGCGTGGCCGAGCAAACCCCATGATTTTTTGCGTTTTGGATTATCGTAGTGGATCCATTTTTCGTCGCCAGTCACCACCCGATGCAAAAAACCCTTCCGATTTTGTCGCTCGATCAGCAATTCGCACGTAAAAAATCGCCATTCGACGTCGCGCAGCTTCAACTCGTACGGGACCCAATGTCCTTGCTTTTGGATCATTCCCATCGCTTTTAGACGCTTGCAAACGGTTGATTTATCAACGCCCAATGATTCAGCAAGCTCTTTTTGTGTTTGGCACGAGTCCTCCTTTACCAATTCCCCCAATTCCGCGACCTCGAACTTTGTGGGCTGGCCAAGACGCTCCTTGTCTTCGGTGTGAAAATCACCACTTTTGAATCGTCGAAACCAGTACTCACATGTTGAAATCGACGGAGTATGGTCTGGGTAGGCCTCCTGCAGCAATTCACGGGCTTGGGCTGTATTTTTTTCAAATTGAAGCAGAAAAGCAAAGCTTCCCGCAAATTGCGTTTCGACGGCACGAAAGGTGACATACTCGGAACACGAAAACACTGCGTTGTTTATACTTCAGCGAAATGACAGATACTGATAAACAAAGCCTAGGGATGAGGCTTTGTCATGAATATATATTCGGTATTGCCAACGCGATAAAGTGATAAATAGCGCCATCTGTGTGTCACCTTTAAAACTAATTATACCTCCCAATAGAATTTCCAGAATGATTTTTTGCATGCAATTTTATAGCATATTAAATTTAATTTAATAAAATATACATTTGAAATTGCTTGAAAATCCCTCTGATTTTTTACAATTTTTTTGTTTACGGTATTGCATATTTTTTCCATATGAAACGTAAATAAATCGCCATCTAATTAGAAAAACAGAACTCAAATTTTGTCTTGTTACACTTCTAACTGGCTTCCTGGGCATAATTTATTTTAATTGAGTTGCTTTTCACGCCTTTTTAGCCATGATTTGACACCAGTTTTTACATACCTACTCATACACGCATACAGTCATATTTACAAGTTATGTGCATTTGTAATACACATTTTTATACTGTTTCGCATTACATGGGGTTATATGAATTAACTTTTTTAAATACACAGCTAATAAAATGTTGCATTGTGAAATGTACATTCTGTGAGAAAATACCCCGTCAATCAATATATTATATATATTAAACTAAATCGGGTTTGGTCCGTTCTCTGGGTCATTCTCCATCTATGAAAATGCTCTTGTTTCCAAAAATTCATTTTGAGCATCCCTTGCAATAACTTTCACTTAGGAGAATCAGGTAATGAAGCGTTTGCGAGAATATTCCCTTTAGTTATTTACACCTTCACCACCAATAGAGGAACATGCAGGTATGAAAAGTTATGCTGGAGATGGCATCTGCAAACCAGAGGCAACGCTAAATGAGCTACAGGGTCCGGCACTCGAAGTGTAATAAGGATTATCAATTGTATGAAAAAAACACGTGCTTTACGACTATGGTCTTATTGCGACTATGGAGAGAAGAAACTGTTCCTTATGAATGTGATGTGAAAACTGTAAAAACTATCGTGGTATCATACTACTCAGCATCTGCTACAAATAGTTCTCGAGTTTGCTGACGAGCCGCCTCAGATTTGCGGCAGAAAGTTTACTGGTAGATTATACAGGGTGAACGATATGAAGTGCTACCAACTTGACACTGCTTGTCTCTGTAAAACAGCTCATGACATCAACGTCAAAATTGTTCTAATGACAGTTCAATATATTGTTTATAAACCATCAAAAGCATTTGCGTCTCAGTTTTGTTGAATTTTTTGTTTTCTGTGATGGAATTTAAACGTAATAGTGTGATTGCGTTATATTTGGCTGGAAAATCACAACCAGCTATTGTTCGTGAGCTCAGTCACCTCACACTATAAAACGTTACAATGATACTGGTGGCATTGCAAAACGCTATAGAGGTGGACCAAAAAAAAAACCGCAACAACGCCAGAAATGGTTCAGAAAGTAAAGGCTCGACTTGAACGAAATCCACGTCGAAGTGGAAGAAAAATTGTCAAAGAACTAAAAAATATCGCAAGACAGCATTCGACGCATATTGAAAAATGAGCTCAAGGTCAAGGCTTACAAGTTCCAAAACGCACACACCCCAGCAAAAAAAAGTTCGGTGCGCAGGAGCAAAGGAGTTGTTGCGCTTGCACGAACGTGGCGAATTTCCTAACATTGGGTTTTCTGATGAAAAAAAATGTTCCAATTGAGCAGTTCATAAACACTCAAAACGATCGTGTTTACTTGACCGAACGCTCATACGAGAATTTGAGCCTGAGTATGGCCACTCAAGGCAATTTCCCATCGCAGGTAATGGCTTGGGCCGCGGTGACCGCTGATGGACGCTCCCCAATCGTTTCTATCGAGCCTGGTGTCGAAGTGAATGCGACTTATTATCGGGAAAATATTTTAGAAGCTGCTTTAGAGCCGTGGACACGCAAACATTTCGGTCGTAGACAATGGACGTTCCAACAGGACTCGGCACCGTCTCATAAAGCTCGTGTGAACCAAGAATGGTTAAAAAATCATGTTCCACACTTCGTTTCGTCCACACAATGGCTTTCGAATTCGCCAGACGCAAATCCGATGGACTATTCCATGTGGTCCGTTTTGGAAGGCAAGGTGAGGACTAAAAAAATGAAAATATAGATGCGCTGAAAAAAGCGATTATACGAGAATGGGCCAAAATACCTCAAAATCACATTCGTGCAGCATGCAACTCATTTTTTGACCGTTTGAAGTCTATAGTCAAGGCAAAAGGTGGGTCATATCGAGCTTAAGTGAATAAAATTGTAGTCATTTTTGAACAATTTTGTCTCTGAAATCAATACAAATTAATTTCACACAAAAAAGTTATGGTGTTTTGAATAGGCAACACTTCATATCGTGTAGTATCAGTGTGGTTTTCGCCCCAATCGCTCAACAATCACATCAACACCTAAAAGTCCAAAGGTGTGATATCAGACGGTGTTGATCTGATCTGGTCCGAGCACAAACCGAAACAGCGGCGTAGTAATCCAATCACGAGCTGACGCTAGAAATGCAGGGTTAAAGTACAACAATAATTGTTTCATTATCGATTTAATGTCGATAAAATCACAGAAATAATCGAAGTTGAGCTGCATGGTAGTAGTCGTAGCATCCCCAGGAGCTAACGCTCCTCCATAAAACAGCTTTAAACCATTTGCGCAAAAATTTTACCCAAAAATAATGGATTTATTTGTCCCCAAATTAATATTTTGTTCTCCTTGTAATAAAGAAATACATTTTTTTTAAACTCTGGTAAATCTCTTTTTTTCGACAGTCCCTTTTAATGCTCTTTTTAAGTGCTCAATTCTCGTCACTTTTTAACCAGAGTATTTTTTTGTTTGTTTTTTTTTTCATTTGCTTCGCTCTGTTTTACATATAAATAAACTCATTGTGAACTTTTTTTGCGCAACTTTAAATCACTGCCATCAGTAATACACATCAAGTCTGCCCGTTGCGGATGTATTCGCTGACATTTTGTGGTTGTTAACCCTACTTTTTTGTAATGCAGCAGATTTTTTTTTAATTTTATGGAATTTTTTGTAAATAAGCAAAATAATATAATATTTCATACAAAGTGTTCGGTGGTTTGTTGATGGCCATATTAAATCAATTGAGTGGCAAAAATGTTTTTCTATGGTTATAGAACCATTAAATTAATTTTGAGATGGAGTTTAAAGTGTTTAATTAAACGCAGGTATAGGCTTACTCTATAATTTTGCATTACTAATAACTTCATATCTAATGACAATTTTAAGAAAAAAAGTGTAGGGGAATTTAGGCGCAAATAATCCGATTTTAACAATAAGGGGTCCCGGTGGCCTATAGCTCGAAAATTTAGGGTGTTTTCTTTACAATAAAAAAAACGAAAAACGTTATTTAAATTTTTTAGGCTTTTTATTTAACTTTTTTTCACACAAAAATTAAAAACAAAAAAAAATTATTTTTATAATTTAAAATATGGGGCGTCATCCCATTTGGTTTACGCGTCAGTGATCTTCGGATCAGTTGTGGGCTTTGCAGTCAGGTTTTCGGACACTGCGGATATCCAAGCGATATTCTCTTTATCTGTCTGTTCCACGTCGCCGACGACTGTTCGATCCAACAGATCACTTTCGAAATCGTGCCTTATACAATACTAGCGAAAACCCGCCCGTTCCGCTGATCGTCTTTAAAAAAATCTAGATTAATTAATTAAGCCGAAAAATAGTGTGTGTATTTTATAAAAATTCTCACTCATGAATAGTAATGAAAGAAGTTTTAAATAGTAGTAGCAATTAAAAAACGTTTGATGTGATTTACTTTATTACTTTTTTTATTGTAATGCTCTTTGGTATACAATATTCTTCGTTTTTCCATGCGTTGTTGAATAAATGAACAATACCGATGGCTTACCAACTCTTGAGCATGAAACATAAAGTTGGCCATGAGAAAAACATGGGTATTCTAAATCAATACCACAAATTGATAAAGTTTGGCCTTGTGACTTATTAATATGTAGTAATCGCGAATGCAAGGCGAACAGGAAATTGAAGACGTTTCCAGAACAGACGTGAAGACGGAATTCAAAAATTCAGTGGGATAATTTACAATATCATCTTGATTTGAAACAGTGTCAACGGATCGATATGTTTGTTCTGGACGTGGTATGTTAGCCAAAATAGCCGCATTCATTTCATTCACATCTTTATTTTTGCCAGCCATGATGGCTCGATGACTAAGCCAATCATGATTTTTGTAATTTTGAGGCAAATTTGGGAAAGTACTTTGAATTAACTGTTCTTTCGTTTGACTTATTTGACAAAAGTTTGGTTGTAAAGTTATTAAGCCAGTTAAATTATCGACAGGAACTTTTCTATTTCCAATAACCAATAATTGCTTTGAAAATTCAGCAGCTGATGGATCATTTTGCATTAGAATACGCACATTTGTAGTTAGTTTGAGTGTTTGAACATGTCTCCACAAATATGATGATTTCAAACATGCAGCCAATTCATCTGCTACAGTTCCTCGAGGAATAACAGGCAGTGTTTGTCTAAAATCACCTGCCAGCAGCACTAAGGCACGACCAAACATTTCATTTTTACTACATAAATCTCGTAATGTCCCATCAAGCACTTCCAGTGACTTTTTATGTACCATCGTGCTCTCATCCCATATATTTACGTGTGCGAAAAAGCGGAGAAGGAGAAGAGAACTGTTCTATTCCCCTCCGCTTTTTTGCGTGAAGTTTGATATAAAATAAGTTATATTTACTCTTCTTAAATTTATATAAACTTTTCCAGGCGAAATAAAAAAACTGACATATATTTGCTTCAACCGTATATTTGTGAGTACACAGGTAATACGTAAATATATGAATAATATAGGTAATATCTCATATTAGCACAACCTTTCTGCAAAAAATTAAGGAAACGATCACCAACCACGCCGGCAATGATACAATGAATTTTTCACTATAACTGACTTCAGATTAACCTTTATATAATAAGCGTATATGTAATATTTTAAAATTTTTTTAGAATTTTTTTTTTAATTTTTTATAATAAGTGGTCTTCCTCTTCCTCATCCTCATCCTCTTCCTCTTCTTCTTCCTGTAGCTATTCCTTTTCCTCCTCCTTTCTTTATCCCGGAAACGGGCAGTAAAAATTACTTAACTTAAAAGCTTTCATCAACAGCTTTCATCTGATACGCATATTGTTCAAACACATCCAAGGGTACCTTGGTCCACCTTTTCGGCTATATCTCGAGACCCTGGTCACTCAGAGATCTAAAAAATACGCTGTATTAAAGCACTCATCAGTAGCTTTGATTTGATACCCACAATGGAAAAAGACATCCTAGGGTTACCCGGGTCCTCGTTTTGGCCTTCGGCAGCGCCACCTGATGGCGAGTGGAATCAATAAGCATATTATACTAACCTTCACCGTGGACATTTATATATATACCAAATTTCATAATAATCGGCCCAGACACACACGACCAAAATGTATTCAATTCTAATGAATGCTATGTGCGGTACAAAAAATACGTGCGGCAAATAACAAAAACACACTCACTTAACCGACGCACCGCACACACTCGCGTTATCGGATTTCAACCAAACGTCACAGAAACCTTTGCCAAAGTAGCACCAATAATGTGTGAAACTTTCATTGTTTTCCTTACACGCGTTGCTGACATTACCCCGGACAAATGCACACTTTTTTTCGGCTTAATTTTTATATATATAGATTAGCTTTCCTATTATTAGTTGGGTTAGTAGGCGTAAAACCCCAGTAGCTTGCTGATTATCCAGTCCTGAAGTAGCCCTCTAAACCACCGGCGATTTAGTAAAATGACCACCACTCGTGCCTAAGCCCTGCACACGAGCTACTAGATCTCCGGGGATTTTAGAATCCTCTTTAACCGGGTACTGAGAGCTGGGTTGATGCGGCATATCGGAGGAGAAAGAAAAATTGCATTTTATAACTACTACCAAGTTTGGATTTCTCGGAGTTTCTCTCCAACATGACTAACCCTTCTGGAGTACCTAATTATTCCGTTGGCAGAGCCTAGTCCTTCGTAGAGACGCGCAAGCACAACCAACACGTCAAGGTCCAGGTACGAGAAAGCGAATTATTTCATAAGTTTGCTCAGAATTGGAGGGAAATAAAGAGATAGTGATAGAGGATAGAGGAAAAAAAATGTCTGATTGATTCGTTGGTGACCAGCAATTATGTACCCATTCGCTTAGTCTTCTACGCAGGAAACCACTCTACTGTCTCTCGAGTTTTTTTTTTTTTTTTTTGTGGGAGAGGAGGATAAAAATGTCAGGATAAAAATGCGCCAATAATATGTGGGGCACGCTCCCACTAAAACAGATCTCCCCTCTTCAGCTGGCTTCCACCCCGAGACCGCATTTGCACAACATCGAGGCTGGAGCCGTGATTGTGGATAACAACCTCAAAAGAAGCCTGCGTCCAGGCTCTCTACTTATGACGTATGGAGGTTAAACGTCGCTGATAGTCTCCATTACTCCATTGAGAAGTAAATGGAACTTCGAAAGTGTGCAGTAATGTCGTGTGCATTACCGTCTTGTCTGCGTATGATATGGTCGTGAGTCATTAACTCAAGAGTCCGTAATTGTTCTCGGTATGTCTGCGTCGACCTCCTCTGGAACACTGTTTCATGTTAGCTTTAGCACTTGTCGGGAAGTTCAGTGTGATCAGACTCGGCACAGGTCGCTAATATTATTTTGCTCTAGTTGCCGGTACTGAAACAGCTCTATTGTTCGCCTTTCTTCGTCTTGCTTGTATAGCTTGCTTGGAAAACTTCAGCACAGCAAGCCAGCAGTGTTTTGAAATGCACATACTGCCAGTTAAATTAGTCTCACTTGGCTGTCTTCCAAGGATAGTGGCTAACTCTTTACGTTCTCTTGCGAATCTTGGACAGTAGAAGAGTTCGTGTCGTGCGTCTTCAACATTTTCTGGGCAGGCCGCTCAGCATCTGGGAGAGGAATGAGGAAAGTGGATTACTTCTCCATGTCTTCGCCGTAACCACGTGTTAAGGTTAGGGATAAGTTTGTGCGTTCAGCGGACTTTAGAAGAATGATCCCATCTTCGCTGCCATTCGTCAAGTGACGCCATTCTCTGTGTCAACTTTTGGCCCTTGTAGGTTTTGCATCTTTGCCTTGGATAGAGACGGTTTAGTTCACTTGCTCGGATATCCAGTGGAGTTTTTCCCGCAATCACGCAAATTGCATCATCAGGTACTGTCCGGTATGCACAGGCTACTCGCAAAGCACTCACGCTATAAGCCTGCCTGTCCCCTCGTAGGTGTATTTCTCGGGCTTGGGACTCAATCGGAGTGGCATATAACAGGATGGAGTCTGTCACAGTAGATAGAAGTCTCCTTCTTGCAGCTTGGGCTCTCCTAATGTTCGGCAGCAACCATGTGAGGGCATTTGCAACTACGGCACCTTTCGTACTGATTTTCACCGCGTGCACTCTGAAGGTCAATCAATCATAACCACTAAGTACTGTATAGGCGACTTCGACTGGATGTTGAGACCTCCGACATTTACCGTCAAACTCTCCCTCTTCTTCTTTTTGCTCAACAAGACTGCTTCAGTTTTTTGCGCTGCTAGCTGGAGCTTGGCATTGTATAATGCATGCACTCAATCCTCGCTATCACATCGTTGCCAGTGAGTTCCACATCAATAGCCTGTTTCCCCGTTACAACCAGAGCAATATCGTCTGCGTATCCTACCAGTGTCGCATTAATAGGCAGCTCCATTTTGAGGATGCCGTCGGAATTTGCGTTCTACAAAGTAGGGCCGAAAACCGAGCCTTGCGTTACTCCGCCTGTCACTGTGTATTTCTGAGATCCGTAGTCTGTGTCGTATTCAAGAATCCTGCCATCGAAATAGCTCCGGATAATCCGAAACAGGTACGAAGGCACTCCAAGACCACTCAGTGCTGAAAAAATTAGTGTCCATTTTGCTGAGTTGAAGGCGTTCTTTATGTTCAACGTTATGACAGCGCAATATTTCATAGAGCCGGATGCCCCACCTGTCCTGTTAATAGCCTCGCTTGCTATTTCGACCACCAGAATGGCGTCGACAGAGAATCTTGCTCGCCTGAAGCCAAATAGTCGTTCCACAAGTTCGGTTGGCTCCTCTAGGTATTTCTGCAACCGCCCACAGATGATTCTTTCTAGTACGTTCCCCACTGTATCTAACAGACAAAAGGGTCGGTATGCTAATGGATCATTTGGTAATTTGCCCGGTTTTAGCAGCAGCACTAAACGCTGTCGCTTCCATCTCCTGGGAAATATACCAGACTTAATACACTCAGTCTAAAGTTCAGAAAAGTCTGGACTCGCTTGGACCGCTACATTGAAAGCAATATTTTAGACACCATCTGGACCTGGAGCTGCTGCGTCGCTGATTCTCGTAAGAGCGGCCAATACCTCTTCTTTTGAGACCGTATACTCTTCTGACTGCGGGGGAGGGATATAAATCCGTTACCTTCACAGGGCTCTGGGGTGGAAATAGGTAAAGGACCACCTTTCCCAGCAAGACAGGGCATGTGGGTTGGGAGGTTTTTGGTACTCTCAATTCCTTCATAACTGTCCTACATGCTTTAACCCAAGGGTCAGTATTTACGGAGTTTCTTAATTCACAGTCTTTTGTGTAATCATTTTGTGCCAACCTACTTTTTATCTCGTTTACTTAGCAATGTTTCGTTCCTCTTCCTCACATTCTGCCAATTTCATTAATTAATTATGCAAATAAATAAATTTCCACGCAAGATAAGCAGCTAAGGATGCACAATTAAAGTTACAAAGTTTTATGCATGGAAAATCAGCACTCGACTAAATACACGAATATTTATTTACACAAGAATTTAATTGCAAAAATGGCATTAATCAGTATTTAGTGGACTAATAAGTCGTCAGTGACTCTCTGCCTACAAAATTGCTAAAATTGACTTTGCCACATTTAACAATCAAAGAATAAAAAAAAGTGCGTGTAGCGCAGTACACATAACAGAAGTGAAAATTTCAAGGCAGACAAAGAAAGAGGGACAGACCCGAGAAAGAATGAGAGGGAGAGAGAGAGAGAGAGACAAGGAATATATATCTAAATAAATTCGCAACATTTGCAGAGAATACAAATAGACAAAATTTACAAAAAACGGAGAAGGGTCGTCCGGTGTAGGTAAACGCCGGACATAAACCGTGGCAACAACGCCCACTACTTCGACCGTTTATCACCCGCAGAAACGCAGCGATTCCAGGACCACAACGGCACAAATTATTGCAAGGCAATACCAATAAATCCGACGCCGGAATGGATAGCACTTGCGAGGAAACGGAAATAAGCACCAAAAAGTAGCCACCAAAAAATAAAACACGCCAAAAAAATTGGGACCAAAAAACGCCCCAAACAGGCATCAAGGAAATATAATGCCAAAAAGTAAGCACCAAAAATATATTTCCTACAAGTTTTCACCAACAAAGTGTGTCTAAGATATATATAAGTTATAGCTCTCTCTCTCCTTTTCCTCTACGTTATATCTTTTTTCTCTTTCGCGGAACGAAAACGCCCGAAACGTTGCATGGCCTTGAAATTTTACTCTCCATTCTCGCTCATCCATCGACGCCTAAGAAGTTTCAATTCAAAAAAAAAAAAATTAAGCTAAGCAACAAACTACAGCATCAAATTCTTAATAAATTTGTAGAAAATAAAAAGAAAAACGTCACACTCACTCAACCCATGTCACCTGGCTGTGGGTTAGAGAACAAACTGAAAGCTTAATGTAGATATGTATGGGTGAATGTACAAACCACAAAGGCCAAGGAGAAATTGATTTCATGCCAGAATGTAATTCAATGCTCGCATCCCCACACATCCTAACACACACGTACGCTTATGCAAGCGGATGTGTTGGGCCACAATCCAGTGTCAGCATTACAATGCATTGGCAATAAGATAGCTTCTATCGGAGCATTGAATCAGGTAAACAAGCAAATAAATTAATTCAATCCCTTAATGCGAATATAAATGCAGGTGTGTGTGTGTGTGTGTGTGCCTGTGTAAAAGTGCTCTGGTCAGCAAAATGTCAGGTAGCAGTCGAAGCTTTTGTAAATATGAACTAGATTTTTACTATAGTCTAGAAGCTATTGAAACAAAGCTGGTTTTGTGGACTAACTGGAGCCTGCATTATTTGCTGGTTTGTAGAGTTAACTGTTATTCAATGCGAATTAGAAAAAGTTAATATAGAATTTTGTAAACTGTGTACGAAGTAAATACTGCATAGGTGCAGCTTATTCATTTAATTAAGAGACCACTGCATTGTGGTGCTGCAAATTTATGTGAGTATGTATGTGTCCAGTGGCGACACAAAACTGCCTTACTGAAAGGATGAAACCTTATTGGAAAATATTCTGTTTATGATGCAATTCAAGTGGAATAGTAGATATAATAAGTGTCGAGTTGAATTTAAAGACTAGCAAAAACTTTATTTGTCTTGCTGCGCTGCACAGTGAATCTTTTTTATTGATTTATTGTAGTAAAAATTAGTCAACGCAAACAAATTGTCATCTCCTCACTATTGAGTACCTGAGACATACGAGGTGTGTTCTAAATGTATAGCGAATTTTGTGTTTTTTCAAAAATTATTTATTTATTCATTAATAGCTATTTTGTCCCCTTCAAAGTAATCCCCATGAGATACTATGCACTTGGGCCAACGTTTTTTCCAATCTTCGAAGCACTTCAAAAAATAATTTTTTTTATCTTGTTCAGCTCCTCCTTCGATGCCGGCTTTATCTCGTCAATCGTAGCGTAGCGTCGTCCTTTCATGAGCCTCTTCAGTTTCGGGAACAAGAAAAAGTCATAGGGGGCCAGATTTCGAGAATACGGTAGCTGTGGCATCATTAGTGTGTTGTTTTTGGCCAAAAAGTCGCGCACAAGCAACGATGTGCGAGCAGGGGCAGGGGCGTTATCGTGATGCAAGAGCCAATATTGGTTCTTCCACAAATCCCGGCGTTTCTGGCGGATTGCTTGGCGCAAATTGCACATAACTTGCAGGTAGTATTCCTTATTGACCGTTTTACCCTGTGGCAAGAACTCATAATAAACAACGCCACTGCAATCGAAGAAAACGGTAAGAAAAACTTTTACATTTGACCGAACTTGGCGCCCTTTTTTCGGTCTTGGTTCGGATGGAAGCTCCATTGAGATGATTGAGCTTTGGTTTCAACGTCACAGTCAACATTCGCAATGCATCCGCGCACTTAATTTCATTTTTCACACAAAATTTGATGCAGGTTCTTTGATCCATATTTTTGAAAAATCGAAGACGAGCCGAAACACGTGCAAGCAAAGCAGCTGTCAACAAATAAGTGAACATTCAAAATGGCCCAACTCATCGCATTTGTGAGAGACATAACATATCGCCACAAAAAAATCGAAATTTGAATATACATAACCTGCGAAAATTTAAAATTCCCGATACTTTTTGAACATACCTCGCATACCTGATCAGCTGCTTAGTGTTGGGTACTCACCACTCGCGCTAGATAACTGGCTGCCCAAAGGGCAACGGGACACTATCTCTTTTGCGCTCCAAAAATGATAGAGAAGAATATTGCGCCTTCCGAATTCGCCGTGCCGTAAGAGTCCATCAATAAACAAACAAAAGGAAGTACCGGAAACAGTCAAACACAAGAAAACTACGCACACTCTCTAGCCACGGCGTCATCGGCATAAGGGGCTAGGGATAGTCAAAATTTTCAAAAAAATTGATTTCATTTTGCGTTTTCTTAAGGTATAATGTCTGATATATGTATTGGGTAGTCGAAAAGTCTTTCCGTATTTTGTCAATAGATGATGTTGGAGTCATCTATCTCCAGTGCTACCAATCACATTGTGTCATGTCATATGGTGTTAGAAAGGTGACATTTTAAGCTTCATTTAACCAAAAACAAATTAAATTCGGAGAAGTTGGAAAAAAGTTATAGCTGTTCAAAAATTTGTGAAAATAATGAAGAAATTCGCTATGTTTTGAAATTTTTGTATAAAAAAGGGAAGAATGCCACGCAAGCCACCAATGAAATTTGTGAAGTTTACGGAGACGATGCTGTATCAGTTCGTGTAGCACAACAATGGTTCGCTCGCTTCCGTTCTGGAAATTTCGATGTGAAAGATGCACCTCGCTCCGGTCGACCTATCGTTGAAAAAGTCGATGAAATTATGAAAAAGATTGACCAGGACCGTCATCTAAGCTGCCATGACATCGCCAAGGCACTAAACATTCATCATCAGACGGTTTTGAACCATTTAAAAAAAGGCTGGTTACAAAAAGAAGCTCGATGTTTGGGTACCACATGAATTGTCTGTGAAAAATTTAATGGACCGAATTAACATCTGCCATTCTTTGCTGAAACGAAATGAAACCAAACCATTTCTAAAGCGAATGGTAACAGGAGACGAAAAGTGGACAAAATACGACAATAATGTGCGAAAAAATCATGGTGCGAGGGTGGTGAAGCTCAACAAATGGTCGCAAAGCCAGGATTGATGCTTCGAAAGGTTATGCTCTGTGTTTGGTGGGATTGAGGAGGAATCATCCACTATGACCTGCTCCAGCCTGCTCGAACGATTGATTCTACACTTTACTGTCAACAACTGATGAGATTGAAGCAAGCAATCGAAAAGAACGGCCAGAACTGATCAGCAGAAAGGGCGTTGTCTTCCATCAGGACAACGCTAGGCCACACACATCTTTGATGACTCGGCAAAAACTGGGAGAGCTTGGCTGGGAAGTTTTGATGCATCCACTATAAGCCCTGACCTTGCACCATCGGACTACCATTTGTTTCGGTCAATGCAGAACTCTCTTAATGGAGTAAAGTTGGCTTCAAGAGAATCCTGTAAAAATTACTTGTCGCAGTTTTTCGCCGAGAAACCACAAAGGTTTTACACTGATGGAATAATGTCTCTAGAAGAAAAATGGCAAAAGGTGGTCCACGAAAACGGTACATATTTGGTTTAATAAAGTTCATTATAAATATAAAAAAATAAGTTTAAGTTTGATTAGAAATACGAAAAAACTTTTTCGACTACCCAGTATATTAGAAAGAGCTTTTCTTAATTTTGGTGTTTCACCAACTCATTCGGCTACGGTGGCCGCCGAATATTTTAAATATTTGAAGTGAATGCGACAAATACTTTTCGAGTTATTCAACAATTAACAAAGGGCGCTCGGGCGCTCCGGAGCGTTCGTATGTTGAAAAAATGGATGCTGATCATATAAAAGTGTTTGTTTGAAAAAAGTTTAGTGTTAAAAATAGTTTGTTTAATTTTAATCTCACAAACTACAATATTGCCAAGCCGTTCACCGAATTTTCACAAATATGTAATTTCTCCTACTTTTGTTTGTTTTGTATTGCGAAGGGAGCTGACGTCAGAATAAAATAACTATTGTTTAATGGCGGCACCTTCAGTACTCAATTCGGCTTGCTTGCGCGCTGTTAGGCATCGGTCGTCGCAGTGAGAAACCAGTCTTCAAACAGCATCAGTGCGTAAAAAGTCGCAGTTTAAAGTAGGCATCAGCAATCCAAGCGCTACTTCCAAAGCAACCAACTATAATATTCGCTTTTATTTATAGATTATTTCAATGCAATTTTTTTTTCTTTCAGAATAAGTAATTCTACAATTTCTATCTTACCAATATAGTTTCACAAATTGTTTCCTTCTAATGAAATTTTGTCCTCCACTGCTTGACTCCGCAATCCGCGGGTTTCTTCTTCAAATCTCCAAATCCTTTACATTTCTGGATAGCTTAAAATAAATTGTTTCCATGCAAATAAAATTGTTTAATGATGGGAAGTAGGAGGAACTTACTGAAAACTGGGAAATTCAAAACTTTAGCAAGTAGCCATTTCTAACTGTCAGTGATTGGTTCTAATTTTACGGATAGTTTTTATTAATTGGCAACGGACGCTTAAACTAATATTTAGAAAATAATGGACAAACAAGAAATATTTTTTTAATAATTTTAAAACGGAATGTGTAAAACGGATAACTGTCGAAAATCATAGAATGTAACCAAGATAATCAGATTTGACTTAACTAATAAAGTCCATAAATATCTAGAAGAACTTTTCCGGCAACCCTGTATATTAAACCCAGTACCCAAAAATACTTTCATTTTAAATTCGCTTTTTTAATACTTATTTGCTGCAAATGCATATTTTCACAATAAAATAAAAATATATGAGATGAAAAAAATATAACACAAAATTTAACTGCATTTCGTTTTGAGTAGACTAGACGTTGGCAGCAAATGAAGCTTGTTTCTGTTAGTCGAGTTGCAGCAAGAATTTAATTGTTCGGCCGCCTGCGCGGCACATGCCTGTTGCAGATTCTCGAATTGTCCAAACTCTTCAGATGATAATTGTGTTTGCACACTGCTCCTGAGGTCAGTCTGTGTTGTTGTTGCTAAATCTTCCTTCCCATTCGACTGTTGCTTGCGCTGCTGCTGCTGTTGCTGCTCAAGGGCTATCAATTTGGGTTTTCTGACGTACTCCCTGTAGTAGAAATCGAAGAACAATGCAAACATAAAAAGATTCTGTATGACCCCAATAAAGGAGACCAGCATCGGATGTTGGCAATGGTTCCGTACAATTGCCATTAGAAAATGAATCATCAAGTAGCCGAACTGCAGCAGCTGTAGTTGCGTAATGTGACGCTTCCACCAAAGGGCGCGCTTAACCGGCCGCACCGATGTCACAAAGTAATAGGCGTACATAACAGTGTGAATGAAAAGATTGATAATGCCCAACATAGTGGAGTGGCTACCTGTAGGGAGTGAGAAAAAAAGAAAAAGAAAAGTTTAATCTAAGGGCGTAGCATCAAATTCAATATGGAAAGGTGCGAGTGCAATGGCGGGAAGCGCAAACTTTAAAGTTCTTGCGAAAACTGAAAACTTTTTTTTGCAGCCTGTTTGCTATATTCCACACCTTCCATTAGGTTTGTATTATCATTTCTGCTTGTTTGCAATATCCGAGAAAATTACCTGCCAAGGCAGTCATGAACGCGTAAACACCGAAAACCATGCCGGCGTGATGGTAAACATGCAGAAATGTGATTTGATTGTTTTTCTTGCGCAGCACAAAGAAAATCTGTAAGTAAACAAGAGGAAGAGCGGATGAAGAGTGATAGCGAAAACTAAACAAAATATTAGAAAAGTATGGAATGAATTTATAACAGAAACTAGCATTGTACATACTAGGATTAGCTCTGCAAGAAGGCCAAATTACCCAGCAAACATTTTAGTTCGTGAACTGCTACTTTACCAAAGAAGTCATACTAGACCGAAAGCAACTAGTTGCGCACTAGTTATGAACTAGTTATGTACTAGTTATGAACTAGTTGTAAAATGACCAATAAACTGCTATAACACTGGCGCATTGTCCACTAGTTCCTGAACTAATATTTAATGGAAAAAGTTATACTAGTTCGAGAGTAACTAGTTCTGTACTAGGTATAAACTGACCAGTAGACATTTTTTCAAAATAAATATTTTTATATTACATTTCTAATATTTATTGATGCTCGGAATCAGGTTGAGATGAATTTAAATCTGATAGAGCTAATTGTCTGGTTTTGTTGTCCACGTAATCTAATTTATTAACTGGTAAAACACTGGCACAGGGATCACTAGTTCCTAAACTGATGGAATATGAATATGGATGAATTTGATGGAATAAGTTATACTAGTTCGAAAGTAGCTAGTTGTGTACTAGTTGCAATAAGACCAAATAGAGGTGAAGAAATAAATATATATGAACCACTTGTTCCTGAACTGGCTTTTTATGGAGTGAGTCATACTAGTTTGAAAGTAACTAGTTGTGTACTAGTTGTAATAAGCCCAATCAGAGGTGTTGAGAAAAAATATATATATTTATTACAATTTGGTGCTCGAAATGAAGTTAACATTATTGCGAAATTAATAAACTAAGTTATATGGAGTTTATTGTCCGTATAACTTAGTTTATTAACTGGTGTAACACCGACGCATGGGCTGACTAGTGTATTAGCTGGTATAATGCTGATAAAGGGACTTGTTTATTAACTGGTATAGCACTAAAGCATGAACTACTAATTCCTGAACTGTTTTCTGATGGAGTAAGTCATACTAGTTCAAAAGCTACTAGTCTTCTACTAGTTGCAAAATGACCAATAAACTGGTATAACACTGACGCATGGACCACTAGTTCCTGAACTGATATTTGATGAAATAAGTAATACTGGTTTGAGAGTAACTAGTTTCGTCCTAGTTATAATATTACCAATTGCGCAAATTAAATATTTTTGTATTACTATTCTACTATTCTTGTTGATACTCCAAATTAGGTTAAGATGCATATAAATATTGATGGAGTTTATTGTCTGCTTTTATTGCGCATATAACTTAGTTTATTAACCGGTGTAACAAAAACGCGTAGGCTGACTAGTGTATTAGCTGGTATAATGCTGATATAGGGATTCGTTTATTAACTGGTATAACTATGCAGCATGAACCGCAAGTTCCTGAACTGGTTTTTGATCGAATAAGTCATACTAGTGCAAAAGCAACTAGTTTAGTACTAGTTGTAAAATGACAAATAAACTGGTATAACATTGACGCGTGGACCACTAGTTCGTGAACTCATATTTTATCGAAAAAGTCATACTAGTTAGGGAGTAACTACTTCTGTACTAGTTGTAAAATGACCAACAAACTGATATAACACTGACGCATAGATCACTAGTTCCTGCACTGGTGTTTGATGAAATAAGTCATACTAACTCGAAAGTAACTAGTTGTGTACTAGTTATAATATAACCAATTGTAGGTTTTTGGAAAATACAAATTTTTTTTATTATTATTATTATAGTATTATTTCATTTACTAATGCTCGAAATTATGTTAAGATAAGCAAACCAGTAATAAAGTAGCTAAAAAATAGTAACTTTGACTGCAGGGTTTAAAAGAAAAGGCACATAAATAGCTATGTGCGTGTATAAGTGAATCCAGGCTCCCCTGGACCAACTGGCAACATTGTTTTTACCTTAGATTTCCTACATACTAAACTTTTCTAGCTTGGCCTTCATCTAAACCATCTCTACACACAAGCAATTTGATGCTGTCTAGGATAACGTCGATAGAAAATTGAATTTTGTTTGTTGATAGCAATCGAACTTACACTGACCGAGTTTACTGCCGACACTGCTACAAAATATTCACCTTGAGATGTATGGAAAATTCGTTGTTAACAGATAAATTTCGTTGAATTAAGTTAAGTTGCAATGGCTGTGATCTCGCACGCTCTTTCTTATTATTTGCTAAAAATATGCCACTAAATGTGCTTTTGGCAGTGTATAATGATATGAACGCAGACTTATTTCGTAACCCCTCATGTAAGATTTTGGGAGAATGAGGATTTAAGTGAAACTTTGAGAGAGAAAGTGATTTGGGCATATTTTGACCGCTTTCTTTGCTAACCTATTCCATTTGCAGTCGCCGCAGCTATGTGGGTTTCTGGGTGACTACCAAACATGGTTGGTTTCGTGTTCAACGCACACTGGTATGAATTACTAACTAATAGAAAAAGTGCCTTTCTACCATGAAAGAGCTTTCCTCATTAGAAAATAACCTCAGCTCTACCTTTATATACCATGGAAATTTGTCAGTTTTGTGTTCCGTGAAGCTTGTTGTATATTACAGAGTTCCAAAACGAAGGTAAAGAAAGAAAAACCAATTAAAAAATGTTGAATGCAAGTTGGTAGGTAGGTTTGATGGCAAGAGTACCATAGGTACACAACAAGCAGTATTAGAATGCTTTTTTAAGTAGACCTCTACCAGCAAAAAATTACAAAACTTAAAGGAAAAAAAAACATTTACAGCCAGCGATTTTGTTGATAAAGAGGACGACAGAAAAAGAACCTCAAACACCTCACCGCCAAGCCCGAATATTTACTAAGAAAGTGTTAAACCGTATCTTTCCCTGCAAGATCGCCACAGCTTCTGCAATGGGGGTGTAAGGATGTCCAAACTTCCCCGCATGAGTTTTGATCACACAATGATCGGTGAACACTGCTATGAGTTTGAAAATTTGTATAGCGGGTAATCCCCAGTCCTGCTTTGTGCGTACTAAAGCCAAAGAATTTTTGAGATAGCACACGATAAAATTGAACTTAGTCTTATTTTGCGCTGTTTTAAGGAAGAAATAGTGCAGCTTCCCCTTAACAACGGTCAAGGGGACAACTGAAACCGGCTCTGTCGACCCCTTCCTGGTAAGCCCTCTTCATTCCTATGCTCTGGAATCCAGATAAGAGAAAATTTTCGAGACGTTTGGTCTCCTCCTTACAGGATTTGACCAGAGTAGAGCTGCAACATGGCGCGACAGGGCCTTGATCGCAGCTTGACTTTCGGGAAAGATATTTAGGGTTTCCTCCCAACAGCGCTTCCTAAGCATTTTGCAATAGAAGACCTGTGCTTGAAAAACACGACTAGGTTTCGACACTTTAAAGGAGACTGATATATTGGTTGATTTAGAGAAAATCTCATCTCATACTGCAGACTCCATCTTGTATGCCTCGGTGAAAACAGAGGTACCTACGTTCGCGCGGACTAATCCCTCCTTCTGCAACAGCCTCATTGGAAAGGTAGCCCTAGCACAACCCTCGAAACCCAGTTTGTGGATGATGAGATCTGTACGAAGCACAGAAAAGGAAGGAGAAATCTGCCTCATATGCCACCGTGTCCTATAAGAGATTACCTCCAGAAGCCAACCTCCTTCAACCTAATAGCGCTCCGAGCAGCAATGGGTTGAACTTCAAGATCAATGGGAAGTAAGTGCAGAATAACGCTAAGGACGGCAGGGGCCGTGTTATACATGCCGAATGCAACATTATCGAAGGAGACAGCATAAAAATGGATCCGAGTATAGAGTTTACGTAATATATATTTATAGATGCGGAGATTCAGGTTTGCTCTGATGTGCTAATTGTTGAAAATGTTGATAGAAACATAAAAATCGTGGAATCAGGTCGGGCATAGTATAAGCAGGCTGCTTTTGCGTTGTCGTAAAGTTGGCAGATGGATGACCTTTGGCTGCTATTGGCAAGTTTATATGCAAGAAGTACGCGCTCTAAATTAATTATAATACACAAGCCTGTTGAAAATCGTAAGCATGTGTGCTGAGCGAATGAAATAGTAAGCAAATAGTGAAAATACAACAACAAACACTGCTTTGCGAGCTTTGCGCAGAGGCCAGTGAATGATTTCAATTCATTATAATTTTTTCTATTACCCACCCTGCATAAGCAATGATACAATTAACGTCAATATGCACTTAAATTGAAATCAAATAAAAACTTATATAGGAATAACACTGCATGGGAAACTTTGTAACTCTGAGTGTCATATAGCACATGTTGAGGTTCTAGTCGAGTAATAGAAAACTGAATACCCGAAATCTTAAATATAACCTCAAAATCTGGATTAATGATCAAAAAGCCCATTTTTCGGGGGTATTATAATGGGTAGGCTAGGTTAAGTTTTGCCGCTTGTCCACTATGAGCCTAAGCCCATTGTGATGCCGCGTGGCAAACTTATGATTATTTCTGCCAAAACCAATGTGAACGACTCAGAAACTTTAGAAGGTTCTTGATTTCCATCGAGCTGAGATCTCTTATCGGAATGAATCGGCAAAATGGTAGATCTGTGCCTGGATTGAGCAGAACAGCGGCACAGAAGGTAAAAAATCGTATCTTCCTCTTTCTCATTTAGACAGCTTCTGCATACGTCATATGTCTGCACGCCTATGCTCTGGACAGTATCCTGCTGTAAATGAAATCAGTGTTCCAAAACTATGCTTATTTTGGCTTAGCGGAGATTCTGTGCGTTTATCATTGAATCTTCAGGTGCGTTTCTTCAGGCGCTGTTCTTACAATATTCTCTAAACTAAGTAGGCCATGCCTACGCCATTCTCTGTGCACCCAACAGTTGATTAGTGCCAAATCTCGCTAGTCAATCTGTCTTGCAGCTCGCCTCGATGCGACAATGACCAAGAACTCATGCTACATTTCAGTGCAATGACCCAGGTATTCCTTTAAAGATGTACGGCATTTCTTGGCTACCTTGGAAGTTGTGGACAGCTTTGTGAGGGATTTTATCATCACCTGACTATCAGTGAAAATGTAGATATAAAATGGGTTCTCATAATATAATACTTTTGCGAACTTTCAGAGGAATTTTCAAATATCTGTAAGAAGAAAAAAAATGATTTATAAAGCGACTCAGAAGTTCAAGCTACTACTTGGTCAGTTAGTAAGAGAAAAGTGTGAATATTATGAAAGAAGGCCATCTAATTTATTAAAAAAAAAAACTAGTAATTGAGTTCACTAAGAAAAATATATTGGAAAGTGGAGTTGAAGTGCGCCCCGGCCCTTTTCAAATACTTAAGGGGGGAAACCGGTTTAGATCAATCAAAACATCGATTTTTTTTTATTGCATAAATCGTTAGTATAACTACTCAAGAATACGTGGTAAAAACTTCAAAGCTAAATTCGTATATTCTCGATGCTATGAGCACTTAAGTAAGCCCGTCGGTTCGGCCCCGTAGCGCTTACGATACGATGCTTTATTTCAAACGCGTTTTTCGGGGAACGAGTTTTTTTCAACTGGTTGGCATTCTAGCTCAAAAAGTTATCGACCAATCGTTCTAAAATGTTTCGGGATTTTTTCTTTATTCAATTCTAATTTATATGAACCTCATTCTGGGATTCTATTATTATTTCAAATATGGTTTTTTAAGCAAAATAGATGAAAAAATATGGTATAAAAAATCTACTTTCTGTGCAAGCGCCTCAAAAGCATGCAATTTTCAATCATTTTTTACCACAATTAGGTTCATATTCTTAGGAAATATGTTGTTAAATAATTAAAAATTGCTGATTTCGGAGAAAAATTGCAACTTCAGGAGTTCCCAGCAGCAAGACACTCGGATGGCGATCGTCCATGGACAGCACGCTCTAACGCCACTATCGCCCGCGGAAATAGCTTCAAAAAAATTTAAAAGTTTACCCCAAAATATAAATAAAATATCCTCTAAACTGAAACAATTTCTGATTATTCCTTCGTTGTTCAAAAAATTCTCGAAAAACACTAAAATTTTGGCCGCCTAAACCGGTTTTCCCCATTAAGAGGTTGAGTCACTATGGAAATCTTAAACAAATCATTTTTGGTTTTTTTATTACTTGAAGGATAAGCTAATATCAAACTCAAAAGGCGCTTACACCCTTTTTGAGTATTTGGGCGAGTTCCTCATCTAATTTGTGGTATACCTGTATGTCTTAATGTTTTTCCACAAATTGAGGCATCTGCATTTTTTTTTCTCCTTCTTCCGGAGGGCAGATGGTCTCTTATGAGGACCTTTTTCATGGCAGGGATGCAAGCAGCACTTTGCTATTGCCTGCTGAGAGCGACCGCTATTAGAAAAAAAACGTAATCTATTATTTAGTATTTCATGATCGGTGTTTCAAACTGGGGTACTACCGAATGGTAGTTACTCATCAACTCAATCGGTTGTGGCGATCGCCATATAGACAACTTTAAACTCGTTTTTCACCATACTGTAATTTTTAATTGAAAAAAAAATTTGTAATTTTAACATTACTTGTATATTTCCATAACTACTGTATGGATGCACTGAAAATATATAATTTTTTTTTTTTTTTTGTTTGTTAAACAAATTTTTTTTTTATTTTTTTGTTAAAAAAATTTTTTTTTTGAATTATTTTTTTTTTAATTTGTTTTTTTAATTATTTTTTTCATATTTTTTTTTTTTTTAATTCACGCCGTTTTGCAAAATTCTCAGAAATATGTACTTTGATTCTAGCTATTCACATTAAAAAAAATTGTTTGCTCTCCATTAACGAAAAATTGTATGTACAGTTTGGCTGGTCAAACGCACGCACTTCAAAATCTAAGATTTCGTGTAAGAAAATCTGTGTTGATGATATTTTATTTTATATTACTTTAACAAAAAAATATAAAAAAAGTTTACGCTTGTGCAATAAAGAAGCTTTTCCAGAATTTTGATTTATTTCACTGTCTCCTAAGCAAAATCACAAAATAAATATTATTTAGGGCCCTAACCATTAAACATCCCACTGTGTAGATTTAGCAATTCAGTGATGCAGAGAGAGCCGCTATTCCCACCTTTAAGGGCAAGGCCAGACATTCGCTTTCCGAAAGCGCTATGAAGTGCACTAAGCTTGAGGACAAATATAAATATGTTAATGGAAAATCATTTCATTTTTAATTGAAGACGCTTTAATTTTCATTCCGCGACATTTGTGACTCTGCTTTGTAAATATGCAAACAATTGCAATGTGCAATTGAGTTAAAATATGCAAGGGAAAATGCGTTTTTCTTTTTACAATTGACAGAAATTTGGCGGTTTATGATTTTTTGCGCAGTCTCAGCTATACTTCAAACATTTTAAAGTCTCCAATTTTTTTAAATTCTTACGATATTGAAGTTAATTCCAAATCAGCTTGAGTTCAATACCATTTTCTACTTTTTTTCACTCTCACTGGCTGCTTCTTTCACTCACTGCACTCTTACCACTGATCCCTTGGCGCCTATCATCTCCCCTCCCCACTTCGTGTCCCTAATTCATAGCTGCATTAGCCTTTCAGTAGTTGGCTTACCGTGTCAAGTAAATCCAGATACTTGGTAATGTAATAAGCATAGGAGAGATAAATTAAATTCCACATCCAGGGCTCTGTGTTGGTGTGGTCAACCGGTTGACATGTTAAGCTGAACTCTTTGCGGAAATACGAGTTTGGCAGGCCCTGTGAAGACAGAAAAAAAGGGAAAGAAAAAATTAAAAGAAAAAAGTTAACAAAGAGAGATGTACAGTGAACCAATAACAAAGCGGAGCTACTTTGGCCAAAATGTGATGCCATTAACAAAATTAAAAATTTTACCCACAAGTAATGGCGCAGTTTAACTCAAACAGCCAACTAAATTCAATCTAATTCAATATTTGCACATACTTATATACTTACACATACAAATATGCAGAAATTTGCAATCACTTGTATCGCATTATAGACGCGCATTACATATTTCAAATTAAATGGCTCTCGTTTTTCCATCCATTTGGGACCGTAGTGCAAGACCAAGGCCAGATAAGCAGCAATAATACCGAGCACAGGTAGCGGCGAGCCCACAAGAGGTAAATGTTGGACGCGTGGATCTGCGGAACAAGAGGAGCGCGAGGTTAGGCACTATTGTGAAAGTTTTGAGTTGTACTTCTTTTTTTTTTTTTTTTGTCATGTCCTCACACACATACCCTTGTACTCCTCGAGAACATCACGCAATGCACGATATAAATATTTTGTTATAAAAGCCATAATTTATTTTTATTCAATTTAATTTTTTTTTCTTTCTTTTCACTAAGTAAATAAAATCCTTGCTTATCTCCTCTTTTTGCCACCCTACACTGCTTGCCAGGTTAGTTGGTTATATTTTATTTAAAAACTCCAATCTCCACTTTCGCTGACCATAGGATTACTTTCATGTGTGTGAAAAGGAAATTTGCGCTACAAATATCGGGTACTGAGCGATCAGCTGGTCGTGAACCAAAGAGCTGTTGTAATGTAATGCGCTACACAAGGTGTTCGGTGTCGCGTCTGCAGTGCAAATGAACCTTGAGTGTAGAAGAAAGTAAACTTGGAATTGAACTTTTCACAAGCGCACACTTCGTTTGGTCCCAATAGTTGGGTTTGCATAATTGATTAATTCAGTATTTCAGGCGAACGACCAGCGAGCAACTAAGTGCGCATAGCGTAAAAAATTCGTATGCATATGCAGTGAGGAACATATAATCAGAAACGTCATCAGCGGCATATACATGTTTCGATTTATTTAATTTGTAAGGGGTCAGGTCACACTGGCGGCAAACAAAATAAGCTGATTTTGATAAATTTTTCTTCTAGAAGAAATCTACCAAAAACAGTATTTAGAAAAAGTGTTTTATCAATTATACATAGATATAAATTCTAATGATTCTTGAAAACTATTTTTTTAGCGCAACTAAGAGGTTAAGACACAGTAGTGGCAAAAAAAATATATTTTGGATATTTAAAACAAGCTGCGCAATAAAATAAAGCAAAGCTCTCTAGAAGTACCTTTATTGTACGTACCGTAAACTGTATAAAAAATATATTTTTTTTTACTCCTCTCTACATCCTTAGTAAAGTCAATCATAATTGTACGGAAAATGTTTGAATAGTTGTTTTCATGTTGTTGTTGTAGCAGCATAAACATTCCCCATACTTACATACGGGGAATGCCGCTGGAGTGACAGTTCTTGGCCGGATATAAATCTGGGTCGTTTCGGTAACGTAGAACCAACTGTCGTAGAAACGAATAATTGTTTTCATGAAAACTTTTGATATTTGAGATTTGAAACGTTTGGTAAGGCAGATTTCTTCACATCAAAAGATAGCACGAAATGGCGCAAGAACCCTCCTGCGTTAACCAAAATACGAGGACATAACATCGTGGACGCCGTAGCCGAATGGCTTGGTGCGTGACTACTATTCGGAATTCAGAGAGAACGTAATTTCGAATCGCGGTGAAAGACCAAAATGAAGTGAAAGTCATTTCTAATGGCAGCTGCCCCTCGGCAGGTAATGGCAAACCTCCAACTTTATTTCTGCTATAAAAAAGCTCCTCATAAAAAATATCTGCCATTCGGAGTTGACTTGAAACTGTACAGGGTGAACAATATGAAGGGTTACCTATTCAAAACACCATAACTTTTTTGTGTGAAATTGGTTTTTATTGATTTCAAAGCCAAAATTGTTCAAATATGATTACAATTTTAACATATATTCACATTAGCTCGATATGACCACCTTTTGTCTTGACTATAACATTAAAACGGTCAAAATGAGTTGCATGCTGCACGAATGTGATCTTGAGGTATTTTGGCCCATTCTCGTATAATCCCTTTTTTCAACGCATGCATACTGACATATTTTTTAGTCCTCACCTTGCTCTCCAAAATGGACTAGATGGAATAGTCCATCGGATTTGCGTCTGGAGAATTCAAAAGCCATTGTGTGGACGAACATGATTTTTTAACCATTCTTGGTTCACACGAGCTTTATGAGACGGTGCCGAGTCCTGCTGGAAGGTCCATGGTCTACGACCGAAATGTTTGCGTGTCCACGGCTCTAAAACAGCTTCTAAAAGATTTTCCCGATAATAAGTCGCATTCACTTTGACACCAGGCTCGATAAAAACAATTAGAGAGCGTCCATCAGCGGTGACTGCGGCCCGAACTAGTACTTGCGATCGGAAAGTGCTTCGAGTGGACATACGTAGGCTCAAATTCTCGTATGAGCGTTCGGTCAAGTAAACACGATCGTTTTCAGAGTTTATGAACTGCTCAATTGGGATTTTTTTTCATCAGAAAACACAATGTTAGGAAATTCGCCACGTTCGTGCAAGCGCCACAACTCCTTTGCTCTTTCGCACCGAATTTTTTTTGCTGGGGTGAAAGATTGTGTGCTTTTTGAAACTTGTAAGCCTTTACCTTGAGCTCGTTTTTCAATATGCGTCGAATGCTGTCTTGCGATATTTTCAATTCTTTGGCCATTTTCTTCCACTTCGACGTGGATTTCGTTCAAGTCGAGCTTTCACTTTTCGAACCATTTATGGCGTTGTTGCGTTTGTTTTTGGACCACCTCCATACCGTTTTGCAATGCTACCAGTATCGTAACGTTGTAACGTTTTATAGTGCAATTCACAAACATTTTATTCTCACGAACACTGGCTGGTTGTGATTTTCCAGCCAAATGTAACGCAATCACAATATTATGTTTGAATTCCATCACAGAAAAAAAAATTCAACAAAACTGAGACGCAACTGGTTAGGAGCATAGATTAAGTGTGTGTGAATTATGAACGATGACTGTGCTGTGGTTGCAGCAACCACTTTATGCAGCCTATAAAGTTCATTTTTTAATGTCAAGGTTCAGATTTTTATTGAAAACTCACAGAAAACTCACAAAGTTCGAGAACAGTCGTGGAACATTTCTTTAGCATTTTTGACGTAGACGGCTAAGCTGCACACATTACGCGTACGACTTTTCTTTTTCTCCTTAATTGGCGCGATAACCGCTCACGCGATTTCGGTCGAGTTTAACAAAACGCTCCAGCCGTTTCTTTCTCGTGTTAACCGGCGCCAATTGGACACACCAAGTGAAACCAAGTCCTTCTCCACCTGATCTTTCCAACGCAGAGGAGGCCTTCCTCTTCCTCTGCTATCACTAGCTGGTACTGCATCAAATACTTTGAAAGCCGGAGCGTTTGTATCCATTCAGATGACATGACCCAACCATTGTAGCCGCTGGATCTTTATTCGCTGCCCTACGCCTATGTCGTCGTAAAGCTCATACAGCTCATCGTTCCGTCGTCTGCGATATTCGCCGTTGCCAACGTGCAAAGGTCCAAAACTCTTACGCAGAATCTTTCTCTCGAACACTCCAAGCGTCGCTTCATCGGATGTTGTCATCGTCCAAGCTTCTGCGCCATACGTTAGGACGGGCATGATGAGAGCCGGAGTAGAGTGTTTGTTTTGTTCGTCGAGAGAGGACTTTACTGCTCAGTTGCTTACTTAGTCGAAAGTAGCACTTGTTGGCAAGAGAGATTCTACGTTGGATTTCAAGGCTGGCATTGTTATCGGTGTTAATGCTGGTTCCTAAATACACGAAGTCTTTTACAACCTCAAAATTATAACTGTCAACAGTGACGTGGGTGCCGATACGCGAGTGCGCCGACTGTTTGTTTGAAGACAGGAGGTACTTCGTTTTGTCCTCGTTCACCACCAGACCTATTCGCTTTGCCTCTTTATCTAGTTTGGAGAAGGCAGAACTAACAGCACGGTTGTTAATGCCGATGATGTCTATATCATCGGGATACGCCAACAATTGTACGCTCTTATAAAATGTTGTGCCTGAGCGATTAAGTTGTGCGACTCGTACGATGCTCTCCAACATCAAGTTAAAGAAGTCAACCGACAGCGAGTCACCCTGTCTGAAACCTCGTTTGGTATCAAACGGTTCGGAGAGGTCCTTCCCAATTCTGACGGCGCTGCTGGTGTTGAGCAACGTCATCTTGCATAGCCGTATTAGTTTGGCGCGGATACCAAATTTAGACATCGCGGCATACAGGAAACTCCTTTTCATACTGTCGAATGCAGCTTTGAAGTCGACGAAAAGATGGTGTGTGTCGATTCTCCTTTCATGAGTATTTTCCGAGATTTGGCGTATTGTGAATATTTGGCCGATGGTAGACTTTCCAGGTTTGAAGCCACACTGATAAGGTCCAATCACTGTTTAACAGGTTCGAGAAGTGTTCCCCCCATAACTTAAGTATGTTCTGGATGTCAGTCACCAGATCGCTGTATTTGTTCTTACAGGAAAACGCCCCGGTCTTAAAACCTTCTGTAATCCGCCGAACTTCCTGCTAGAATTTTCGGGCGTTGTTCCTATTGGCCAGCATCTCAAGCTCCTCACACTCACGTATTTCGGCCTCTCGTTTCTTCTGTCGGATAATACGTCTCTCTTCCTTTTTCAGCTCTCTGTAGCGATCCCACATGGCTCGGGTTGCGTCCGATCGCAGCGTGGCTCTATAGGCGGCATCCTTTCTTTCTGCGGCAGCATGACATTCCTCGTCGTACCAATTGTTTTTTCGGGCTCGCCGGAATCCGATTTCTTCTTCGGCGGCGGTACGTAGAGAACGAGATATGTTGGTCCATTGTTCGTGCATGCCGGTTTGTTGGGCAGTACTCTGAGTGAGAGTCGAGTGGCGAATCTTCTGGCTGTCTGTTGTGATTGCAGCTTTTCGATGCCTTTTTACCAAGCCTTATTGAACAGAAATGTCAACACAGTTTGGCACTCTCAGCTGCCGGCAACCGTATTTATCGACATAGCTGTATGGGAACTACCTAAAAAGGCACCCTATAGAAAAGGTACGTCCATACTTCAAGGTGGTATGTAAATATGAATATTCAGTTGATCAGAAATTTAAAATCAATCAATCAAGACTTGCTCGTGTCATGAATTTGGCCGACTTCAACAATGTCTTTTTGAGAAAAACGCGCTTAAAGTTACGATACGGTTCGCTATATGCGGTAATGAGAACGACTTCGCCAAAATAGAAGTGTGTACGCCTTTGTTTCTCAACTTAAGTCTTGATATTTTGATATTTAGTTTGATATTTTAAAGGTATTAGGGCATCTTTCAAGCAACAGAATTTTTTTTTATCTTCTGCTGTAACATAACCCCTACGAAGATTACAACTTTATAGAATTTTCGTTTAAGGGTACCCGGTGGTCTAGAAATTTCAAAAAATCGATTAAGAATATTGTAGTTTGAAATTTTCATGCGGAAATTCCCAATAATATAGCTTCTACAGCCTACTAACTAGATAGAGAGCGGTCCGCGCGCTCCTGTTCCTCAAACCTTAAACTAATTTATTTACTAATTTTATTGTCCAGGTTCAATTTTTCGGGAGGGCCAACTTCAGCGCCATTTTTTTAATTATTAATATAAATATAAATAATATTATAAAATACTCTAAATTTTCGAGCTCTATACCACCGGGACCCTTTAATTTGAGAAACTCGAGTCCCGTAATCACTTTCGGGATACCGATATTACATATTCCGAAACTTCGGGATTCACAATAACCTTTCTGAATGACGAAGTTTTGAAGACACAAATAGGAATGTCAAAAATGTCGATAAAATCACAGAAATAATCGAAGTTGACTGGCATGTTAATAGTCTTAGCAGCGCTTAGTGCCTAAAATCGAACAGTTTCAAATCAATTGCGCAAAAATTATGGATTCCTTTTTCCCCAAACTAACATTTGTGCGCACCAAATACTTTACTAAGATTTCTACAAATCTTTTCTAAATTCTTAAATCATATTTCTAGTCAAAGTTGTCTGTCAGAAGAAAATCCATTAATAAGTTCATTTTCCGTCAACGTAACAAATTTTTACTGCAAAAAAGTAGAGAGCGTTCAATAAATTTTACCAAACAATTCTCGGACGCTCGCTAGGATATTTTCATTTCACATATATTATATGTCTGTGTGTATATTCGCTGTTGCATTGATTTCGCAAGCGACCGAGTCTTTTACGTATTTATTTTTTTCCGCACTGTGCCATTTACCTTTAGAATCTAAAAGTTTCATCGACCTATGCAAATGCGCATGGTGTTTCTAATTATTAGCATATTTCAAATACACTGTGAAAATATTTCCAATACTCAGTGGCAATTATTTAAATAATATAAGGGAGTATCTTAAACAGAAAAGCTGCATTCGTTTATTTTGCTGCTCATGAAATTAGAGAAAATCAAACTTAACATTTTTAGGGCGCAACCAAACCAAGGCGATCTTCGCCCAATTTAATCAGCATTCGCTTGAAATCAAACCGCAGAGAAGTTTTTCTTTCTAGTACAGGGGTAGGAATGAAGCTCGAAAATTCTATCAACAAGTCAAGCGTCTGATACAAGGTTTCAAGACCGGAGCATCAGCCTGCAGAGATAAAAACGGAAATCTGGTTATGAATACACAGTCCACACTGAGCATATGGAGGGAACACTTCTGAAATTTACTTGCTGGCGATGACATACACAATTCCGCCCCAGTAGAAGATGACCCGATACCACCAATCGACGATAATTTGAACGTTCCACCACCTAGTCATGACGAAGTCAAAGTTGCCATTCAGGGGCTCAAGAATAACAAAGCGGCTGGCGCTGACGGCTTGCCCGCTGAATTGTTCAAGACTGGCGGCGATGTGTTGATAGGTGTCACTATGGGCTAAGTAAGCTATTGAGTAGTCGAGCCCTCTCTCGCATGACCAAACTGACACTTTACAAGACGCTCATCATATCCGTGTTGCTTTATGGTGCAGAGGCATGGGTAGTGTCACAAAGCGATGCAGCCGCTCTTGGGGTGTTCGAGAGAAAAGTTCTTCGTAAGATCTTCGGTCCTGTGCGCGTTGGCGAAGACTACCATTCAAGAATGAACCACGAGCTGTATGAGCTCTACGCCGACATTGACGTAGCTAATGCATCGCCATCCAATGCCTGCGTTGACTAGGGCATGACGTGCGTATGGATGAAGAAGCTCCAGCAAAGAAGGTGTTCGAGGGAGCCAACGCAGAGGAAGACCATTGATCCGGTGGAAAGACCAGGTGGAGGAAACCCTATGCTCGCTTGATGTACAGAATTGGAGAAGGCACGCGCGGAGCAGAGGCGCCTGGAGAGAGCTAGTGAAATCGGCCGTAACTCGGTAACGGGTTGTTATGGCCACCTAAGTAAGTAAGTAAGAATCAATTTACTTTTGCTAGATACGACCACCTTTACCCTTGACTATGGTCCAGAAATGAGTCGCAAGCTGCCCGAATGTGACTTTCAGGTATTTTGCCCACCCGCGGACAATGGCTTTTTTCAGCGCCTCGAGACTGCTGAATCTTTTAGTTCGGACCTTACTCTCCAAAATAGTCCAAAGAGTATAAGCTATCGGATTCGCGTATGGTGAATTTGAGAGCCATTTTATGGACGTTATGAAGCTCGGAACGTTGTTTTTTAGCCATTCTTGGTTCACTCGAGCTTTGCGAGATGGTGCCGAGTCCTGTTCAAGCGTTCATGGTCTGTCACCAAAATGTTTTTCTGCCCACGGCTTCAAAGCCACCTGCAGAATACTTTCTCGATAACATTTCGCATTTACCTTGACGCCAGGCGCGATGAAATCGATTGGAGAGCGCCCATCTGCGGTTCCTGGTGGCCAATCGATAACTCAAATTTTCGTATGAAGTCAAGTCTGACTTTTTGTTGCTTTAGTGTGAGATCACGCACCTTTTGGATCTTGTAAGGCTTGACTTTGAGTTCATTTTTCAGTATGCGGAGATGCTACGGTCAAATATTTTAGTTGTTTCGTCATTTGATTGGCACTTCGTCGAGGATTTCGCTCAAGTCGCTTCTTCACTTTTTAAACCAAGACGTCCTCCTCGAATTGGTGGAAGAGCCCGGCCAAACAAAAAATCAAAAGGTGTAAGCACTAAATCTTATTATTATTATAAATATTATTGTAGTAACGTTTGAAGACCAAAGGCAGACCGAGGAACCGTTGGATAGACGCAGTGGAACACGATCTTAAGAAGCTGGGAATATGTAACTACGAAGCAACAGCTCAAGATAGATCGCTTTGGAGGAGCATTTTGAAGGAAGCTTTGACGCACCCCGCGTTGTAACGCTATGAAAGAAGAAGAACGTTTTCATAATTTCAGCGTATAATTTGGTGAAATTTTTTTCGAGACTTTAATGAAGTTCATCAACTGCGTAGTGAAACTTATAAATTCAAGTTATTAGTCCATTAAAAATTTCGTGTTACCAATCGAAATACGAGATGGGCAATGTATGTGAGGTCTAACCAAAAATTTGCATATAAGAAATAATTTTGAGCAGTTTTTTTTAATTAGATAATAAACAAGTTTTTACTTTTCAATTTATCAATATTTATTTACTGTTCGAATTCGTCCAAAACCAATGATTTCCGCCACAAGTTGGACTAGAGTTTTTTGTCCATGTCATAAACTAGTTCAGTAAGCAGTACAATACAGAGGCTAACAAGTTAGTTAACTCTTGACATGTTCCAACTTCCAGTTGCTAATTGCAATACAAAGTGGTCGTAAAGGGTTTAGTTCAGAACTACATACATAGTAGGTTTGATTGCATGGTACATCACCACAATGTTGCGCACACAAGAAACATTCTCTTTTATGTATATATACATACGTACATACATATGTGCGATTCTAATTAAGGCGAGAATAAAATGTAAATTAGTTTCGTAATTTTTAATTTTGTGGCGATAAACAGTTCATTAGTCGCAGTAGAAAATTTACACACAGCGACCGAGCCAAGAGCACAACACCCAACACAAACAATAAAAATTAAATAACAACTCTAAATGTATAACAATGAATGGTAGATATGCACATACGCACACATACCCACACACCTCTATGCACATACATGTGGAACAATCAGAGAGCAAAAAGTTAGTATTTGAGAGAAAAGCAAAAAACAAATAAATGGCATAGTAATTCGTGTGAGTAGTTTGCATATACAAACATAGAAATGCACATACATACATACACATGTACAATGCACGCATTGAGGAGCCTGGATTTCAACATGAATTTAATTGTATATGTACATATACGTATATACACATGCGTAACTATTTGCAAATATAGGTATATATCTATTTATGCTGTGGTGAAATTAAAAGTTGATTTTCTAATTAAATCGAAACACCGATTCGGTAAAGTATTTATTTGTATTTTTTGGTTGACACAGAATGTATACCTTGACTCTTAGCTTATTAGATCCAGGTAATACTTTTTTAGAAAAAAGAAAATTGCTCGATGTTTATTAAATTTAATAAAAAAATTGTATACGACTTGTAATGAGATATGTATGTTTACCACTGCAGTAAAAACACTAACAAAAACAAACCTCGCTCAAAAAATATAGAAACAAATAGTTTTCTCACCAAAATATGCTCACAGCTTAAATGATGCAGTGATGCAGCAATGAAGTGATGCATTTTATATTTTCTCTGAGAATGTAATAACGGCAAAATGTATTTTTTTCTGTTTAGCATAGCGTCTTAAGTCATTCTCAAAGAATTTTTGTAAAGAAAAGTTGAAAAAACTTAGTTTTTAAAATGGAACGGACCTCACTTGAGAAAGGAAAGACGTTCTTCGTCAACATAAAGAGGGCAAAAGCCAACGAAAAAGGAAAAGAGGTATTGCCACGAAAACAGGATAGAAGATAAGGGCAGATCTGCGCCAAATAAAATAAAAGGTTATCTTTTAGCTATTATATTTTTAAACAGTTGGCTAAAACAGCTGATGCACATTTCGTCTTTCATTTCACTGTCAAACATCTTCAGTTTGGTCTATAATTTAACCATGAATCGTCTTACAAACGAACAATGCTTGCAAATCATTGAATTTTATTATAAAAATGCGTGTTCTGTTAAGAAAGTTTATCGCGCGCTTCTTCCATTTTATGGTCAGTTTAATCGACCCACTGAAGCGGCTATTCGAGCTATTGTGACAAAATTTGGAACCAAATTTACATTATTGGACATCAAACCGAACTGAAGAAAATATCGCAGCTGTATCGGCCAGTGTTAATAATGACCATCAATTATCGATTCATCGCCGTTCGCAGCAATTGGGCCTCTGTTACTCAACAACGTAGAAAATTTTCCGAAAAGATTTAGGTGTGAAGCCTTTCAAAATACAGCTGGTGCAAGAATTGAAGCCGAACGACCTACTGCAACGCAGAAGTTTTGGTGAATGGGCTCTTGGAAAGTTGGCCGAAGATCCACTTTTTTATCGAAAAATTGTGTCCAACAACGAAGCTCATTTTTGGATCAATGGGTACGTAAATAAGCAGAATTGTCGATTTTGGAGTGAAGATCAGCCAGAAGAATTGCAAGAGCTGCCAATGTATCCAGGAAAGGTCACAGTTTGGTGAGGTTTCTGGGCTGGAGGTATCATTGGACCGTACTTCTTCAGAGATGCTGCGAATCGTAACGTTACTGTGAATGGTGAGCGCTACCGTGAAATGATGTCCAACTTTTTTTTGCACAAAATGCAAGAGCTTGACTTGCATGACATGTGGTTTCAGCAAGACGGTGCCACATGCTACACAGAACGCGTAACAATGGACTTGTTGAGGCGAGTTCGATGAACATTTTATTTCACGTTCGGGACCTGGCAATTGGCCACGCAGATCGTGCGATATAACGCCTTTAGATTATTTTTTGTGGGGCTATGTTAAAGCTCATGTCTATTCAGACAAGTCTGCTTCAATTAACGCATTGGAAGACAATATTAAAGCATTTATATGTGAGATACCGGCCGAAACATTGGAAAGAGTATGCCGAAATTGGACTAAGCGGAAGCGGAGGGACCATTTGAAGCGCAGTCGAGGTCAAGATTTGCATGAAAAAATCTTCAAACATTAAATTATATGGACTGTAATATCGATTTATATAAAGATTGCATGCATTTTTTCTGAATTTTACGTGTGTTTTTCTGTAAAACTTTCCTATAGCTTTTAAAAATCACCCCATATGCGCAACCCTCACTTTCAATTTGATCATACATGTTTCTACATTTTTACAGCCAAAAATTATAATGAAACTAATTAAAAATATTTTCCGCTTACTAGGTTGTTCAATAAGTTTTGTGGCTCCAATTTTATGATTTAAAATGCACTTTATTTTTCAGTTTAGACTCCCTGAACATGAATACACTTGCGCCAATGAGATTCCAATTTATGAATTCTATCCCTGAAGTGAGAGTCTGGAAGGGCTGCAAAATACGCTTCCACAGCTGTTGTGACCTCATCATTTGATGAAAAAGCTTCTCACGCATGACTTTTTTAAGACTGGAAACAGATGGGAGTCGCTAGGGGCCAAATCTGGTGAATACGGTGGATGCTCCAACAATTCGAACTTTCGTTCTTATATTTTAGCCATTGTCAAAATGGTCTTGTGACGCGAAGCATTGCTCTAATGAAAAGGCATTTTTTTTTTCTTTTGCAAACTGGGTATTTTTTTAACAAATTTTTTCCTTAAGCTGGTCTAAAAAGGTTACAATAATATTCAGAATTCATTGTTTTATGAGGCGAAGTGCCAGGTTTCACTCATCAGCCTCTTATTATTACTTAGGATTATGGTGATAGAAACAGAAATATTTAGAGGGACTGAATTGGGAAATGTCGCCCCACCCGCCGTATTTCCCAGACATTGCACCTTCGGTATCATTTGTTCCGATCAATGCAGTCAGCAGTTATTGGAAAGCGGTTCGCTTCTTACGAGTGTACCACAATCTGACTCAATGAATGGATCAAGTCAAAAGGACTGAAAATTTTCATCAGAGGAATCTGTAGGCTGTCTGAAAGATGGAGTTATAGCTTCCAATGGCTCATACTTCACATGATATCATCTATTATTCAATTATTTAAATATTTCGTAACTTTGGCTAAGAAAGAACGCAAACTTATTCCCATACCTAATATATATACTACTGTGGGCAAGAAGTAAGGTGAATTTATTTGTCAAACTTCGCGGGATTAAAATTTCGCTCTAGTTATTTTTTTCATGAGTTGGCAGCACTGCTAATAACATCTCGGCCAACTTTCATGGGAATGTCATTATCAGTAATATATTTTCGCTTGTGTTTACCAAACGACCAAGAGTGCATTTTTCGATTTTTACTATTTCTGATTTGATTGAGCAGAGAAGTGCCAGCAAATTTTGTTTGCGGAATGAAATTTCGGCTGCGGAAACGTTTAGCATGCAGAATGCATTTGGTGATTCGACCATGTCGCAGAAAAATGTTTATAAGTGGTGCAAAGACTTCAAAGAGGGTCGAGAACGTGTTGAGGCCTTGGAGCGCTCCGGACGACCATCGACGTCAACAGATGACCAACACGTCAATAAAGTGAAGGAGTTAGTGCTCAAAAATCGTCGGTTGACTGTTAAAGACCTTACTGATATGATCGGAATATCAGAAGGATCTGTGAAAACCATTTTGAAAGACCGTTTGGGCCTACGAAAAGTCAAATCTCGTTTGGTACCGAAAACTCTCAATTTCTTGGAAAAAAGTCGTTGCGTTGATGTGTGTGAAACAATGCTTTCAGACTATCAGGACAAGCTCAAATGCATCATTACGGGAGATGAGACTTGGATTTATGCTTACGACCCGGAAACAACTGACCAATCAAGCGAATATCGTGCTTAAAGCAAGGCCAGACCGAAAAGAGCACGTCAAAGTCGTTCAAAAATAAAGGTCATGATGACAGTTTTTTTCGATTTTCGTGGTGGGGTGCACTATGAATTCCTTCCACCAAACTGTTAATAAGGAATATTACTTGAGCGTTATGCGTCGTTTACGTGAAGCAATTCGTCTAAAAATACGCCTGATTTGGCTTCGTGTGACTTCTGGCTATTCCCAAAACTCAAGAGACCACTCCGGGGAACGCGTTTTGAGTCGATTGAGGAGATAAAAGCTGAATCGAAGAAGGTGCTGATGGCTATACCGGAAATGGACTATTTGGCATGTTTCGGGGATTCGAAAAATCGTTGGCATAAGTGTATTTCATCGAGAGGGGATTATTTTGAAGGGGATGAAATAAATAAAGATTTTTCATTTTACAACCAAATTCACCTTACTTTTTGCCCACAGTAGTATACATATCAAGTGTACAAGCTTCAGTAAATTTATTGTAAATTTTGTGTTGTTATAAATAAAGAAAATATATATATTAATGCCGGTGTGTTGAAAATGATCTATCTAATCTGATATCACC